>CAXHWN010001928.1:341506-396506 GCA_964020975.1 Hermodice carunculata | reverse complement strand
CTTGCAAGGATCACTACTTTTTCCAATTCCTCCTGTACTGATTGTTCCTTGATGTGCACTGCAATTGGTCCCATATCATATGCTGCCTTGGACGGTGACCATGGCTCAAATTGCTCTGAAAGAAAGCAGTTATGAAATACAGAGTTCCCAATGAATCGAAGGAACTGCATTTTTTTATGCATCCTGCAGTGTTCCCATGTAATATGCCCCCTTAATGGTGGCCATTGGCAAACTGGTCCAATGTAAGTATTAATAATGTATATAAATAATGAAGAGGTCGCTTTCCTATAACTTACTTTATCATCATGTATAGGCCATGACACAAAATTATATCAACGTAAACAATGCTCAGTATCAACGTAAACAATGCTCAGTATTGGCAGAAACCACTGGTGTGAAAAATGCAGTCTGGAAGCAAAATGTCTATGAGGATGGAGACATATCAAATAAATCCTTGAAAATTAGGACTTTATTTCCATAACTTTGTTATAAAAATCACATCTTCTGTGAATGTCTAAATATTCCATAGGCTGATCAATGATGAATTTCAATGATTCCAATATGCCATGTGGAATAATAAGGCTCACAAGAGGTAAAACAGTTGTATATGCTAATGCTGTGTACAATGCAGTCCACTTGATCCTGCATTAACCAATACTGCTAGCTTAGCAATAAATTACACCATGATCCAAACAACACACATGTAGATTAAATTCCAAACAGGGACTCTGTGTCCTTAATACTGGTGAGAATCATATGAGGCAGGAGCAATTCTACATGTGCGATGGGATTCAGCTGTGGTACCTCAATAGCAGATGTTGCTAACTAACTTATTTCTAGGCTGCAGCAATTTTTTGTTAACAAATCATAAGCATGTGTGTGCCTTTAATGTTCATATTCTAAGTCAGTATATATTTTTATAATATTGCCAGATCCATCTCCTCAGGTGATCATTACCAGCTGTGCTATCAATGAAATATCTCATGGCTTTATCCTTCCAGCTCCTAGCATCTGTGGAACGATGTTTCAATGTCGCACAATTAGATCTGATATCTCCAGCTACTTCTAGAACTGGCGTCATAAATACAATACCTCACTACCAGGTCTCTTTATGACCAATCAACTGGGGTATAAGAAATAGAGAATCTTATATGGTCAAGAAGGAGTTACCAAATTTTTTCTCACAATTGGCCCTTGTTACTGTGGAAAATCACAAATGAGTGAAACCCAAGGGTAATTTTACCATATCAACAAGGACCACAGGTGAGAAAAAATACCGTAATTCCCAATCAGACATGTAAGATTTTATTTATTCTATGTTTGAGAGGGAATTTACCTGGATTTTTGCCGTGGCCATTGCTTCATGGGTGCCACCATTTTGAACACCAAGCCAAAAAACTAACACGACTCTGTGATATTCAGGGGCAGCACACTTAAAAGCTAGTGTAATTACAAATCTATGTATCAAACATAGGACAGGTACATTGGTGCAAGTATCACACAGTATTGTGAGCGTCTCATCATTGAGAAACATATTAAGGCCAGCATATATAAAATCCAAATATTCCATGTACTTTTTGCAAAAGGTGTCAACACTTTATAATCTTGGGAACTGTCAGCGCACTCTGGATAATGAGAACAACTCTGCTGGGACGTGGAGGCATGACATGCGGGTCGAATAAGCCTGAAAATAGTTAATAACAGCGCGCCATCTGATTGGTTGGTTTTACAATATGACCCAACCACGTGGTTTGGGGGTAAAACCACTTTTGAGATCTCCCTTTGGGATTGTGGAATCCCATCTTAAACATAGAATAAGATTAGGTGCTGCATAGCAATACATAGCCCCCATCAGATAATAGATGGAAATTCCATACATTTACAGCCTTATTGTGTGTTTTTGATAAGAACAAGCATGGAGGGATGGTTATTCTTTAGAAAGTAGGACACACAAGTGGGAACTTTCTGGGGGTCAGAGGTCACGTACATAGTGAGCTCATTTTGGTGCACAACACGCATCTACTATAAGAAGTGTTGATGGCTGTAGGTGTTATGGCATAGTTAATATGGCCTAGCCACGCTAAAATGTATCGTGTTCAAGCAGGTCAATGTCAATGGCAAGTTTGGTGTGAAAATACATCCCTTTCCTATGACATATCTTCACACAAACTGTAACAGCTATAGATGGTATGGGAATAGGAAATATCCCCAGGCAACGCAATACTTTATGGGTTCAAAGGTCAAGGTCACAGTGACCTAATCTTGGAATGTGACACATCCCTATCTAAAGAACTGTTCACACACCTGATTTGGCAGCTGCTATTTAGGCATATGATACTGGAGTCCAGACAAGCTAAAGAGAAATAGGGTCAAATTTGAAGGTCCCAATGACCCGATTTTGGCACTTGACACACCTCTATCGCACGAAATGTCACACCAAATTTGTGTCGTGGGCCATTTTGCTCTAAGTTGTGTATAAAAGTCTTGGGTTTCTGACAGTTTTCATTTTTTGGGGTTTCGAAGCACATGTTTAATATTACTTTTAAAGATTATTTTTATACAGGGTGGAGTAAGTCCAATATACCTTGAAACATATGCACTCTTTTGTTACTGACACAGGTTTCTAAACTTTGTTTAAGTGGGCCTAACAATGTGTTTCCATGTGTTTTTTCCTGTGTGCTGATTTTAGCCGGTGACGGGTGTCATAATCATATGCATTTAGGAATTTTGAATAAGATGTTGCCGAGGAATGGTTTTGTATACAGGCTTATTCAGATATAATTTGTAGATGTACTTGGATTTTTTTTCTTGTAGATAATTATTATCATCATGTGCAAACTCTCTATAATTTTCCATGTTTCTGTTTTTCAGCATTTATATAGATCTAAACTACTGAATGTCTGGTCGTATTTGTGAAAAGATATGTATTCATGTCAATTGTCAAACTAAAAAGTGGAAAAGTTTGAACATAGCTGCCACCACAAGATTTCCTAATATGAACCACTTCTTACATGAAAAGTAAGAACTATGTCATATAATTATCTACAAGGCTACCATTGTGGACCTATGTATTTTGTATAATGTAATATTTGAAAATGTATAAATAGCTTTGACAACAGCACAACCACCACCATATCTTTGTGATAACAGTCTCTTGTTTGCCTCCAAGTGAATATCCACATCTCCTTGGGCATAACTCTGCCTTGTTAGGCAAAATATATTCACACACAGGGCAAGTCATACTATCTGGAGGAAATAAAGGCATTTGCAGAGATGGCAGTTGAAGTGCATGAAAAAGCTTGTCCATGGAAACTTTGTTGTAAAGAGGAATACGGGCATATTGAATAAGGTTTCACCAGATGTTGCTCTGAACGGAGTGCCAATCGTGCTGCCAAGAGGCAGAGTCACTGGTATAACAATTAAGGAAGCCAGTCTAAATGGCACTAGGTAATCGGCTCAGACTGCAGAGATTGTCACTGGAGTAAAAAGGTGTAAACTAATTGGCTGACACATCTATCTTACATCAAAATAATACCCTTGCAGTGACCTCTTTTGAAATTAAAGACATAAGCATATTCTACGAAGCAGTACAAGACATGATGAAGACCTTTGACATTGGCAGATTCTTAGAGAAATTCAAGCCTCTGACACTCATTGACAATGTAAACCTACTTGTTAAAAAGGAACAGGAACAAAGGCATCACCACAGGTTAAAGAATACCTGCTCAGGGTCTATGACGTTAATGAGAAAATCTTGTTAGAAGGGAAGGAAAGAAAAAGAAATTTATAAAGAAGCTCAGAACATATGTATCTGAAACAAACGACTTAAGAAATGAGGATGGTGTTCAGAATCTGGTGGATGTGATACTTTGTTTGCAAAGAATGAATGTTCTGTATTGTCGACCAGATTGATATGGCAAACATTTTGGTATATGGGATAACTAGGTGTCCTGGCTCATTGGCAGGCAGAAACAACAGGGCTGCGTGAATAGCCCATGCTCAACTGACCTACAGATTCATCACAATTGCTGCTCTGTGAACTTGGGGCAGGGTCAAGGTCACCCATGCACTTATTAAGTCTGACCTTTATGGAAGAACGCTAACATGCAACACTAAGGCCCTAGTTCAAGTAGTTCTCAAGTTATTGTAAAGAGTAAAATTGATGTATGTTGCACTGTAATCCCAGAAATGAGGTCCACTCATGGACTGTCTAAGCATGGCCTTCATTGAGCAAGATTAACATGTGCAACATCAAAGTCCTGACTCAAAACATGTCAAGTTATCAAATGATTAGTAACTTTCAAGGCAGTTGTCCTGTGACATTGGGAGTGAGGTCAAGGTCCAAAAATCACTAAAGCAAGACCACTTGCACAAAGTAGGTAGAAGTTTAGAAAAGGTACATGTCTACCAAGTTTGACATAAATCTAACTCGAGTTATTTAAGTTATAACCACTACAACAAATTCCCATGTTTAACTTTCATGTTTACACTTTTTAAAAGATTTTCCAAAACAATTATGAAAAATAATAATCACTGGAGCATGACCATTTAAAAAAACTTGGTAGGAACCAATGCAAGGTATATTGCCACCAAGTTTCAAGTCCATCTGCCTGACAGTTGCTTCAGTGAAGTCCAAAAAGGTGAATTGGCGTGAAAATGCCCATTGGCTTACATTGTAATCAATAGCAAAGGTGCATTTAAAGATAGATACCCGAAATAAAAACAATGTTAAAAATCAAGAATCACAGCAGTGCCACCTAGTGAGCAACGTTGCTTGACCTTTCCACAAAAAACATATCCACCAAGTTTCAGCTTATTCTCAGTGATGGTTCTAGAGAATAAGTTGAAAATATCAAAAGCAAACAGAAAATCATAAAACGAGAGAACTGTGACAGTCCTGTGCTCAGCTAAGTCACCATATGACCTTGGAAATAAGGTCAAGGTGACTGAGCAACTCTGAATCTCACTTTCATAGAGGGCAATCCCCATGTGCAAGATCAATGTCACAGTACAAATAGGTTATCACGTGGCCAGTAAAATTGATGTTAGTGACCCTGTGATCTTGAGAATGAGGTCAAGGTCACTAATTTATGGTCTCAATCTTTCAACAATAGAGGACCACCAACAAGTTCAACATCAAAATCCTACCTTCCACAGCTTTCAAGTTACAATGTGAAAAGTAAATTTCAAATAAGTGTCTGCGTCCCAGTAACTTTGGAAATGAGGTAAAGGTCACTCATATACTATCCAAGTCTGGTCTTTGCTCAGGACAACCATCATGTTCAACATCAAGGGCCAAGTTGAAATAGCTCTCAATTCTCAGGTGAACAGTAAAATTTGAGCAAGTGGCCCTACGACCTTGTAAATGAGGTCAAGGTCACTCATCTACTATCTAGGTCTCATTAAGGACAACTAGCATGTGCAATACGAATGTCCTAGCCTTAATGGTTCTCAAGTTACCATATAAACAGTGAATTTCATGCACCTCGCCATGTGACCTTGGAAATGAGGTCAAGGTCACTCGCTTACTGCACATGTATAACCCTCATACCCAGGAGTGTCCCTATGCAATTTCAAGCAATTGGCTGAGTATATACAAGGATAAAGAATTTTGGAAATTTGTCCCAAAAATGAACAAAAAAATCATAAAAAGGTCCAAAAATCATTGGACTGTGACCATTTGAACAAACTTGGTAGATACCCACCCAAGGAACACAAGCACCAAGTTTGAAGTGAATCTAGAAGATGGTTTTGCAGAAGAAGTCAAAAATTGTCAATTAGCATTGCAAACCTTAAAGACTTTGCAATCCCCATTGACTTGTGTGGTAAAGAATAGGCATGTTAAATCAACAAGAAAAATTCCTTAACTCCCCCCCCCCCCCCGCAAAAAAAAATACTGAACCATGACCATTTTAATAAACCTGGTAGAGATCCACCCAAGACACATCCCCACCAAGTTTAAAGCGAACCTGGCTAACGTTATTTTAGATGAGGTCGAAAATGTAAACTACCATTGCAATTCCCATTGACTTACAGAGTAAACAATAGGAATGCATGCACTGACCAACAAGTACTGAAATTGAAAAATTCCTGAAAAATAAGGGATCCACAGCAACTCCACCTGTTGAGCAACCTAGTGTGACTCTTCTGTGAGGCACATATCCACCAAGTTTCAGCACAATCTGAGAGATGGTTTTGGAGAAGTCAAAAATAGCAAAAACGCAGAAAAACTCATAAAATACTAGAAAAACATTGCAGCGCCACCAGTTAAACAACTTAATGTTGGGGGGTCCCCAGAAGTGTCCCTATGCAATTTCAAAGTAATTGTCCAAGCGGTTTTGGATCAGAAGATTTTTCAAGATTTCCCCCCAAATGACAACAAAATTCGTTAAAAATCCAAACATCACTGGACCACGACCATTTGAAGAAATTTGGTAGAGACCTAACCAAGACACGTCCTTACCAAGTTTAAAGTGAATCTGACTGACGGTTCTGGAGATGAGGTCGAAAATATGAATTACAAATGCAATTTCCATTGACTTCCATAGTAACAATAGGAATGTAAGCATTGGGCAACAAGTACCCGAATTGAAAAAAAAATCGTTAAAAATCAGGGATCTACAGCAACACCACCTGGTAAACAACTTTCTTTAACCCTTCCACAAAGAACATATACACCAATTTTCAGCACAATCTGAGAGAAGTGTCCCTATGCAATTTACAAGTAATTGGCCAAGCGGTTTCGGAGAAGACGATTTTTCAAGATTTCCCCAAAAAATAAGAAAAACAAGAGGTCTATGTGAACAGGCCATGCTCAGCTAACCTAGAAATTGATGACACTAGTGACAATATGGCATTGGTCATCAAGTGCGAGGTCATCCACACATTGTGTGTCTGCCCTTAGCACAGGACCACCACCATGAACAATATGATGGTCCTAACTCAAATAGTTCTCAAGCTATCAAATTCAGGAAAGTGAACCTGTGACCTTGGAAATAAGTTCACAATCACTGATGTAATGTCTGAGTATGGCCTTCTTACATGCGCCACTGCATGCAACATCAAAGTCTGAGCGGTTTCAGAGAGATTTTTTAAGACTTGGTCAAAAACTTTGCGCAAAAATCCTCAAATCACTGGAGCATGACCATATGAATACATTTGATAGAGACTCAACCAAGGTACATCCCCGCCAAATATGAAGTGAATCTGACTGATGGTTTAGGAGAAGTCAAAAATAGCAAAAAGACGCAAAAATTCATTAAAAAGTATATATCTAATTGTACCGCCACCTGTTGAACACATTAAGGTCTAGGTGTCCCCAGAAGTACACCTATGCAATTGCAAAGCAGTAAGGTCTAGGGGTCCCCAGAAGTACACCTATGCAATTGCAAAGCAGTAAGGTCTAGGGGTCCCCAGATCTGTCCCTATGCGATTTTGAAGCAATTGGCCAATTGGTTTTGGAGAAGAAGATTATACAAGATTGTGCCAAAAAAGGAACAAAAAGTTCATAAAAAATCCCCAAATCACAGAACTCTGACCATTTAAACAAATTTGGTAGAAACTAACCCAAGTCACATCCCCACCAAGTTCGAAGTGGATCTGGCTATCACTTTCCGAGAAGAAGTCAAAAATATAAATTGCTGAGGGAAGACAGGTGGAGGACCAAAAGATAAGCTCAGCTGACTGACAAGTCACCTGAGCAAAAATTTCATTAAAAATGAAAAAAAATACTGGACCACAGCCATTTGAACAAACTTGATAGAGATCCACCCAAGGCACAACCCCACCAAGTTTAAATGGGATCTGGCCAGCGGTTTTGGAGAAGAAGACGAAAATGTGAATTGTGGATGGACAATGGAAGATGGACGGATGATGGATGCCTCACCCTCCTAAAAGCTTAGCTGAATTATCAGCTGAGCTAAAAAAATGGGAACAAATTCCAGTCCCACTTGGTGAACAAATAAAAAACAAGGAGTCCCTAGAAGAATTCCTAAGTGATAGCTTATTCTCAGTGGATAATATTAAACACTTTATGGTCAGTAAAGCATTATTAGGGACAAGGAAAGTATATCTTCCAGGGATACTAGGTTGCCTATCATTGAAGGGGTTTCGAAAGACCCCATTTTAGCATTGCCAAGGTAGTATCTTCAACCATACAGCTACAATGTTGTGAGCAGTGCTCACATTAGCATTCCATGGCTTCTTGCGCATCAGTGAAATTGCTCCAAAGTCTTTGAAAGAACAACCAGGAGACATTCAGCTAAGTAATGTTCAGTGGCATGGAAACCAATCTGAAGTAGTAATCAACATTAGACAGTTCAAGCACTCAACCAAGAAGGGCCCTCAGAATTTTGTTATTCGCAAAGCAAACAAATCTGCTAGAGTGATCTTTCCAGTGCACCTACTTGGACTCTTTCTCCAGCTTTGGGGTAAATCCCCTGGTCCACTTTTTATGATTCAGGGCAGACCTTGCCTTAGACGTCAGTTTGATGGAGAACCCAATGCTGCTTTGTCATTATGTAAATACAGTTTGGTACCATAAAAAGGACACTCTGACACAGCAGCCAGTGGCTTGTCTGACTCAACAATATGTCCCATGGGTCACTGGAACTCTGACACATTCTGCAAATACATAAGGCTCACTGCCATGGTCTGATAAGTTATGACTCATTTAGAAAATTGGACGTAGGACAAACAAGGGCCATCTACAGCCCAATTCCCGAATCCCTGCACTTTTCCTACCCCCCCCCCCCCCATGGACAAGGGCCACTAATTGCACTAAGAGTGCAGGTTCCAGATTTATCAGTAAAATTATTATTTGGGGAACATTTGAGCAAGAGTATCACACGGGCAGATGGGCAAGGACCACTGCCTTTCAGCTGCCCAGGATCCTCTGCCAGATGGACGAGGGCCACAGGCACAGCAAACATTATTTGCTCCAAGGTCCATGTTACATAAGGTAGGCATGATCTAGCTAGACAGTCATGGTCTTGGGTTAATTGCATGTACTCTGTCATTTAATGGTTTACAGTGTTTCTCAATTAGCCAGATGGACAAGGGACACTGGCTGTACTGTATTGTTGGGATGAGCATACTTTTCCTTTTTGTGTGCCCCCCCTCCCCCACGGACATCCTCTCTTGAAGCCGACTGGAGGGGGTGTTGTCCACCAAAGGAATCTCATATCTGTTCTGTCCCAATTGACAGGCAGAAGATTTTTCACAATTTTCAAGGATATTTAATTTTAAGTTATAGTTTTTACTCTGGTTTTTCAATAAAACTCCGTCATACTTGGTATGACCTTTATACAAGGGAAATCATTATTGTTCGTGTTTCATGGAGGAGTGTGGGCTTGCAGAAAGGGATGTCACGTGCACAGTGTGTGGTATATTTAATGCATGTCTCCACGAACCTCCCATTGGTTTTTAGTAAGACTTGTGGCTGCAACCAATAGGAACCAGCCTAGGTTCTCCTGGTAGCATCATAGTAAGCGTGGGTCATTTGAGATTCAGCCGGAGCCAACACTGGATGTAAATTGATATTATTTCATTTGGGGTTTTCTCAAAGGTTTCCCTCCACATCCCCTTTTTATCATCTAGCCATGCATTTGATATTGTAGAAAAATGTTAGTGTTATGATTATACTTTATTTGGCCATCATAGGGGCTATGAGATGGTATGAACACAATCCTTGTGATTATGGCAAGTTGATGTTGTCCATCATAAATTTGTGACTCTGAAATCTTCTGTGGTGCTCATGGACATTTAAGTGTACAGTATAAATTTGTTTAGCTTATTTTGCCCGAAGTGCATTTATTATGAATTGGACATTGCTGTGGTACGTTTGACATTATTAATGCTTTATTTTTGCATCCAAAGGTGTGGTGCTCATTGACATTTGAGTGTATAGTTTGCAGAGTTAGCTCAATTTTTGCCACACGTGGATTTACAATGGATTGGACTTTGCTGTGGTCCGTGGGGACATTATGTACTTCTTTATTTGGGCAGCACAGGTGTGGTTATCATGGACATTTTAGTGTAAAGTTTGCAGAAAGTAATTCCGTGATGGGTGCGGACATTACAACTTTATTCTCACATCCACAGCAACTCAACTGTTTATCAGTAGGCTTGCTGCAAAGGACTTTTCAACTTAAGTACTATTGAACATTCTTTGTGTCACACATTATGGTGCTGAACTTACTTGTGTACTTGGCAGTGTTGTCCACCAAGGGAATCTCATATCCTGTTCTGCCCCAGGGACAGGCAGAGGATTTTTCACAATTTCCAAGGACAATTAATTTTAAGCTATAGTTTTACTCTATTCTTCCATTGAAACTCTGTTAGACACTGTATGACCTTATACAACTGAAATCATTATTGGTCGTGTTCCATGGGTGAGTGTGGGCGTGCATAAAAGGTGCATTCACCAATAAGTACCTGAATTGAAAAAAATGTTAAAAATCAGAAATCAGCAATGCCACCTAGTAAACAATTTTGTTTGATTTTTCCCCAAGAAACATATCCACAAAATTTCAGCTTAATCTGAGAGACGGTTCTCGAGAAAAAGGCAAAAATAGACAAAAACAAACAAAAAAATCATAAAAAATAGTTTAAATAATGCTAAGCCACCTGGTGAACAAATTATGAATTAGCTGTGTTCCTGTTTGATATCAAAGCAATTGGGTGAGCAGCTTCAGAGGAACAGTTTTTTTTTAAATCATAAAAAAAAACAAATCTTTGGAGCATGACCATTTGAAGAAACTTGGTAGAGATACAGCCAGGGTACATCCCCACCCCGTTTGAAGTAAATCTGGCTCACGGTTTTGGAGAAGTCAAAAATGTGAATTCTGGACGGACAGACGACAAAATGACAGACGCACAACGGAGGAAGGACCATCCTATAAGCTCAACTGACTAACAAGTCAGCCCAACTAAAAATGGATCCATGCATTCAGGAAAAAAGAAGCCATGAACTGCTGTCTTTGGCGTTTTCAGGAATGCCGAATATATTCTGAGCACACTAGTACACACTGCACTGGATTTTGATACCATGCCGTTTGTCCACTCAGATTGGATACAGTAAGATGAAACTTAAGTAGTCTTTCTGTGTTTTCTCAACATGCAAATTATGAGGTCCCTCACAGGAACACCACCATCAACATCTTCATAAATACTGCTTTAGGGAAGTAACAAATAGTAGTGAGACCATAATGCGTCAATATCACAGCCTTAACTCAGTCAAAATCTACCATTAAAAAAAAAAAGATATCATAACATTTTCATGCTAGTAGCACATTTGAGGGATTAAAAATTCTGAACCATTTAGTGTGAGATGAATATATATCGAACCTGTATGTAATGTAAGCAAAATTTTAGCCACGTTTTCTCTCCAGTCGTACTTGGATAGTATGCATTCAACACATAGGTAAGGTGAAGAATATTCTAAATATCACTTTGATAATAAGATGACAACAGACAACAAACAGTCTGACAAAAACAAACTTTACAATGTAAGTGCTTTACTCTTCATCGAAATGAAAATCAAGGAGATAGTTTTGTAAAGATCTTGCAATACTCACGTGTTTTTACAGCCAATGTAGATTGGGAAAGCACTCTCCCATTACTAATGGCCATGATCCTTATTCTGTAGGAAGTGTCTGGTTTTAAGTTGCAGAATGTGTACATATTTTGTTCTTTCTGCAATGTTATTGTATGAACTGCATGCTGATCATCAGATATGGTCAACTCATAGTTGTCGAATTCTCCAGTTGGTTTCTTCCAAATTAGGTCCACAGATGACTCGGTGAAGCTTTTTTGTTGTAGCTTAAGATCTCTGAACCCTGGAGCGCACAACCAATAGTACAATTAAATATATCTGTTCATAGTTTAAGCACATTAACATATATGCAAGACTGGGAATGGAGGTGGTTTTGTTTTAGTGCGATTATTTCAAGAAAAGTTGTTCATATGTAACCTGTCAATATCCCGCTACCAATTCATTATTCTTCTGGAATTATATGTTTATACACAAAGTTTTAAAATCCAAACTGTCTTTTGTAAGCCATGGCGCATTTGGTTATCCTCCCGTTTTTTTGTTTTTTTTCTTCTTATGCTCCCTATTCCAACAGTGCGGTTTGGGCCTTTCAAGTTTTAGGTGTATTTGGTTTGGTAGGAGATATAGGAGTTTCTATGAAATCTTATTCTCAGTTACGTTTCAATTTGAATTTTGATGTATATATATTTATATATATTGGTACATATCCTACGTCAAATAAGTTTTCTGAGTCTTGGAATTATAAGCAAGAGCATGTTATACATTATGTGTGTGCTTTCTGTCCACTTCCCCGCATTCTTTGAATTCAAATAGGTTGTTTTAATCAACTACGAAGAAAAAACAAACAGCTTCCTTCACAAAAACCGTTAATGGGAATTTACAGCTGCAAAACTTGCTTCATTTTTAGCTTAGCTGACTTATGAGTCAGTTTAGATAAGCTTCTAAGATGGTCTTTCATGGCTCCGCATCCAGCATCAGCAATGGTCTTCTTCTGTAAAACCCTTGGGCAGATTCACTTTAAACTGGGAGGGAATGTACCTCGGATGAGTTTATGCCAAGTTTTTTCAAATGGCTGTGGTCCAATGATTTTTGGATTTTTATAAATTTTTGGCTCTATTGTGGGCAAATATTAAAAATTCTTCTCCGAAAATGCTCACCCAATTGCTTTGGTATCCTAGTTTTTAATTTGTTATGCTACGATTTTTTTTCTTTTTTTTGTACCATTTTTTTTCATTAATTTTTGCTATTTTTGACCTTTTCGCTAGATCCGTCACTCAGATTGAGCTAGAATTTGGTGGGTATATATTCTTTATGAAAAGGTCAAACAAAATTGTTCACCAAATAACGCTGCTGTGAATTCATGATTTTTGACGATTTCTTTTTCTCTTTAACTTGGGGACTCATCCGTAAATACACCTCGCCTATTGATCATTATGTAAGCTAATGGGCATTCTAATGCTTCTTCATATTTTCGACTTTTTTCCTGAATCCGCCTTCCAGATTCACTTCAAACTTTATGGCAAATATATCTTGCGTGGGTTTTCTGACAAGTTTGTTCAAATGTCCATCCTCCAGTGATTTTTGGATTTTTTAATGTTATTTTTTTTTTGGTAGGGGCGGTGGAGCAAATCTTAAAAAAATCTTCTCCAAACCTGCTCACCCGATTACTTTATATAAGACAAAAACACTCCTAGGGACTCTTACTTCTTAATTTGTTCAACAGGTAGTGCTGCAATGTTCCTTGTGAAAAGTTCAAACAAAAGTGTTCACTAGGTGGCACTGCTGTGGATTTCTGATTTTCAAGCGATTTTTTCAATATGCGTACTAACTCGTACATTCACCTTTTCTATTGATTACCACATAAGTTAATCAGCATTCTAATGCTAATGCAAAATTTTGAGTTATCACCAGAATAGTTTTCCAAATTCACTTCAAATTTGGTTGCAGTGTACCTTGGGTATGCCGCGACCATGCCTGTTGAACTTGTCATGCTACAGTGATTTTAGATTAACCAGAGCCATTAAAGTAGAATTTAGCTCTGTATAATATGTCGAGGAGTTTTTGAGTAAGGGTACTCATATTATACGTGATTATATAACGGCAAGGTTATTTTTGGGGATTCTTCAGGCAAATCTTGGAAATACTTCTAAATGTTATGTACACTCAACTAAAGCTCAACATAGTCCTGTTCAGTTGATGAGCTGTTTATCAATTCATTTGTCTGTTGCAGCCTTGATCTTTTCAAAACTATAAGTCAAATGTAATATTAATGGTGGTTTAATGTATAGGTTTAGACTTAGTACCTGCATTGGCAATGGAATACAGACATATTGGATTGTGCTGTTTTGGTCCCCTATAAATAAAAAAAAGTAGTGTGTGGGGGAAGCGGGTATGGAAACAATAAGGGCTAGGAGCAGTCCATCCATTCGTCCATTCCATTCCAAGATAAGATAACGTGACTTTTACCATACATGTGTTGACTGTTACCTCTTTCAACGGTCACAGAGCTGCCATTAAACTTGGCTTTGAATTAAATACAATCTTATCATACATGCATTCTGGTAAGGGCATGCAAAGCATCATTAGTGCGTTGACCATAATTTTGTTGTGCAGCCTATCCTATTTGCTGACCTGGACTGGTTCTAAAGGTCGCCAGTACCAGGAGCTAACACAGCCACTAAATGTGGTCTTTAAAGCATATAAAATGTGCACTGTATCATACATGTATCGTTTTAAATGCATCTGCATCATCGCTCATGAATCAACCAGATTGTTTTTGTGTCACATGGGTTGTTTGTCAAGCTTCACCATTTTTCAACGTCATATGTACCAGACCGCGTCTACATCAGCCATAAACTTATGAAACATTGATATGGAGCCATGTCCATTGTGCCTTTGTGTTTCCTAGCTGTAGGCATGTTATACCCTAATGTTACACAGGCATGTGCAGCATACCTCATTTTTGGCCTTCAATGTGTAAAGGCCAAAAATGAGCTTTGCAGCACATTCACAAAAAATATCACATAAACAGGTATTTTCTTTAAAATATTAAACCAAGATATCCCATTTGACTGGAATGAAGATTGCAAAACTGTTTTACCTGACTAATAGACTTTTTAATGGGTCCACCAACCCTGGCCCACCCAGACCTTTCTAAACCATTCTACTTATCTTCATATTCCAGTAGTTTTGCTATTTCCCACTTGTTGGGACTGTGTGTCAACAAAGGATGAGAAGTAGTAATTGCCTACATTGGCCACGCGTTTAGTAATTCAGAAGGTAATTATAGTATACTGAGAAAGAATGCCTAGCTTAAGTGAAAGGCATTAAACATTTGCACGTATCTTTGGCTGATTCACACTGATATTACTGCTGTCACTGATCCACACAGTCTTTACCAATGTCACTGATCACAAAGCTTTGCTTTGCTTTGCTTTACAACACAGAAGCAGTCAAGCAATGTTGGACTCACTAGGTAAACTGTATGCACCCAGGGTTATCATTTTCCCATTGTGCATAGAAAGGGACACTTTTGACCGAAGTGGGTGGACAAAGTGGACGAAACTGTGAGGTTTTGTCAGAATTTGACAAACCTCTTTTTGAGTAGTAAAAACCAGTGATTCCAGCCCAGCATATGCTGGCATATAAGTTTAAACATGCTAAAATGTTGCCTATAACAGGATTGCTACAAATTCTCTGACTGAGCAGTGCAAACTGATTGTCTGAGAGTCAATATTATTGCTTCTGCTGGCAAGTCCACAACCAGCCATAAAATTTCGTAGCTACAGGAAGAATATGATGAAATTTCCCCAATTTGGGCTTACATAGTGAAAAACATTGGTACCACAGCTTTAAAGCATTTACGTGAGAAAAGCCAAGATTACATACACAAAGACGCTGTTTTGTTATGTCTGGGTGAAAACCTGCACATTTAAATCATGACTATCTTCAAAACTACAATAGATAGAGATGCCGAGCCACCTTATATTTATGGGTTTGTGATAAAACCCTATCTATTAAACACTGAGTCAAAGTTGTAGAATTTTAATTTATGCAACGTATGCACAAATACAAAATTTAAGTTTTGAATATCTTTTCAACTATCATACATAGAGATGCCGAACCAACATCTATGTATAAGTTTGTGAGACAGCCCTCTCCATTTAACATGGAAGCTAGGCAGCAGCAATTTTATTTATGCAAGTTTAGCACATATGCAAAATTTTAAATCATGACTGTCTTCAAAATCATTATATATAGAGATGCCATACCAATTTCAAATTAACGGCTTGTGAAAGAGCCCTATCCATTGAACAGTGATAGAAAGTTTTAGGATTTTTATTCATGCAAATTAGGCCCATATCTTGAATATCTTTTTCAACTGTTTTACACAGAGATGCCAAACCAACATCTCTGTATAAGTTTGTGACACAGCCCGCACCATTTAACATTAAAGCGACGCTGTAGGATTTCAAATGATGCAAGTTTGACACATATGCAACTTAAAATCACGAATATCTTCAAAACTATCAAAGATACAAATGCCAAACTAATTTCAAATTTTGGATTTGTGATAGAGCTCAGCCCAGTGCACAGTGAAGCAAAGTTGTAGCAGAGCATTTATGCAAATTAGGCACATATATAAAATTCATATCTTGAACATTTTTGAAACTGTTTTTCTACTTCTCTCCATCTGCTTCAAGGCCAAATTTGTCCGGAGTTTTCCTCTGACACTATTATTCCAAAAACCACCAAACTTGTCATGGTGACTGACCTACTAGTTCAATTGTGCATATAGTTTGAAATAGTCATGATGTTTAAAATTATGCACATTAGGGGCAATTAAATGTTTCAAAACTACCTTAGATAATGGTGTCATTTAAACTTCAGTTTATAAGTTTGTGATATGGCCACATCCAATGAACCAAGGGCAAAAGTTCTAGCAGTTTAATTTATGCAAATACAGTAAATACACCAAATTTAGATTATATTGAACAATGGCAAAGTGTAGCATTTTAAACTGACTTCAGTTTTAAGGCACCCAGACATATTTACTGTGAAGCAAATCGTCTTTTCTAGTTTCTAGTGCTAACCCCGGTCAAATGGCACAAAAGCAAAGAGAGTCATAAAGCAGTCAGTGGCTCCAGGGGAATATTACGTTCATTTCTTGGGTCTTTGCTAAGTGGTCATCAGGACATTGAATGTACATTCCACAAAATAAAGATGAAATAATATAGGCCTCAAATATATCAACAGATACAGACAAATGTGAAAGATTGCTTTGTCAGACATCCAGACAGACAAACGTCACAAAAAATGTTCCAATGCACCCTTTGTCTGTTGTATCGCTGTTTTATGTTTGGCGTATGGACTTTCTAGGTCCTTTGGCTGATGCTTTCAAATATGTGTTAGTCCTTGTGTGCAATGATTCAAAGTGGACAGAATGCTTTGCACTTTACTCTATGGAAGCAATAAAAGTTGCCAGATTGTTGTAAAATGAGATTATATGCAGATACGGTGCATTCACAAGACTTATCACTGAAAAGGCCTCCAACCCCAACTTTATGAAGAGGTTGATATAATACAAGAACCATGCAGGATTTTCCAAATCACTTAAGTGGAAACTTCTAGCTACAGACTTTGGTCAAATGCTCAAGTTGAGGGAATCAACTCCTACTTACTTCACACAGGAATTGACCGCAGTGCCACCGGGTGAACAAATTTGTTTGACCCTTCCACAAGGAACATATCCACCAAGTTTGACTTTAATCTGAGTGATGGTTTTGGAAAATTTTTGAAAACACACAAAAATCATAAAAAGGAAAAGAAAAAAACCAAAACTAAACGCAGGGCCTCTTGGTGAAAAAACTAAGAACTATGGGTCCCTAGGAGTGTTCTTGTGTGATATCAAAGCAATTGGGTGAGTGGTTGCAGAGAAGATTTGTCCAAAACAAGAGCCAAAAAATGATGATAATGAAAAATCCAAAAATGACTGCAGCGTGACCATTTGAGCCACCAAAGGTACATTGCTACCACGTATGAAGGCAATATACATGACAGTTTCAGATCAGGAATCGAAATGTGAATTAGCATTAGAGTGCCCATTGACTTGCATAGTAAAAAATAGGAAAGGTGCATCTACCGGCAAGTACTCGAATTGAAAACATCAAGCAAGATCAGAAATCCACAACAGTGCCCCCTAGGGAGCAACTTTGTTTTACCCTTCCGCAAGAAACATATCCTTCAAGATTTAGGTAAATCTGAGTGATGTTCCTCTTGATAAAGTTGAAAATGGCAAATACACAAAGAAAATCATAAAAAAGGAAAATATGCATCATTACTTGGTGAAAAAATTAAGAACTAGGGGGCCCTATGAGTATTCGTATATAGTGACAAAGCAATTGGCTAAGTTGTTTCGGAGAAGAAGATTTTTTTAAGATTGTCCCAAAAACGGAACAAAAAATCATAAAAACATCTTAAAATCCTTGGAGCATGACTTTTCCAACAAACTTAATAGAAACCCACCCAAGGCACATCCCGACCACGTTGGAGTGAATCTGGCCGACGGGTTTTGAGAAGTAAGTCTAAAATGTGAATTATGGACAGACAACAGTTGACAAAAGGACGATGGACCCTTACCAAAGCTCAACTGGCCTAAAACTTTGCATGAGCAAGTCCCTTAATTGCACAGCCCTTGCAAGTGATACACTCACATAGGAATTGGTCTGAATACAAATTCGATGGTATTAGTGATGCCTGCTCTAAAGATCGCTGTTGGTTAAAGAACTACACTACGATCACTCTTTAATGACACCAGAGTCTGTTTTTGCCATTGCTTGACCTGTATTGTAAGAATACGTGCACAAAAAAACTGGACCACATTTCTTTGTAGAAGGTGCAGTCCATAATAAAAGGAATAAAATATAACTAAAACTTGAAGGATAGAACTACGGAGAAAAAAGTATCCTTTTTGAGATGTTTTAACCAAAACATTCCTTTGAGTGTGAGAATATTTTTCTTGAAATGTAATTTTGTATGCATTACAATGTGCGTGTGACAGATTGCCCGTATGTAACACGTACCAGGATTTGAGCTGTCTAGACTTGGTCCCAGGCTCTGTTTCTGTCCCTTCAATTCTTCCACCTTGTGCCTGAGCTTGTTGGCCAAGCCCTCCTGTTCATCTTCTTTAAGGGCTTTACAAAATCTCTCAAAAATATCATTTGTGTCATGAACCTTTCTGCTGATAATTCGCAGTAGATGCCGAGCTTTTTCTATACGAACTGTTTCTGCCTAAAAAAAGTTAATCAAATGTAATCAATTCTGTAATAAGAATTTAAACCTACACTAGTGATTCTCAAGATTTTGCAAATGATTTGAAGCCATGTCTTCTGTTTTTGTGTAGTAAGTGGTTCCACAGCTGCCACGTTCAAGGTCCAATGTACCCAAAATCAAAGCTTGCCTTGAGTCATGGTCAAGTTACCGCAAAGACACCTAGGGCAATGTGAACCTGGAATAATTCTGTTAATCTTAAATTATCACTACAATTGATGACAATATTTAGGATTGTCAAAAGACATTACAAAAATCATGAAATTCAATACAATACATAAACATGCCAAAAGTGATGTATTACGTTTTGACAATAATGTTTAGAGCCAAATACGAAACATTTGAATAATTGCTAAACAATATCTTACCATTGTTTTAATTGATTTATTATTGCCTAAGGCATTCATTGGAAAACACCTTGATTGTTCCCTTCCGAGATTACATGTTTGATCAGAATCAGTGATACTTGTGACTTTTGTATTACTAATTGTATTTGCAAATAACATGTTGTGCGCCAAATGAAAATCACATTAAAAGTAGTCCAGATAAATTGACCTAGATTTCCAACTTAATCATGTTGGAGAATGTAATTTTACTTTTAGTTACTTGATTCGGTTTATGGATGACAAGGGAATTAACATTTTCCCCCTTAAACTGGCCAAAACCGGCTGATGGTCAAATGTCGTCTGCTTCAGCATTTTTAACTGATTTCAACGGCAATGATAAGCAATTTGACTGAGAATTGAAGATGAGACCTTTCAAGACAACATGATCCAGGTCAACGGCTTTCCTTGGCATTGGTTGGGTACTTAGTGCCCAACCCATGCCAAGGAAAGCTGATGACTCAGTCTTAATTCAAGGGGAAAAGAGTTAACACATGCCATGTTTAGTCGCACCTACCTGTATATTTTCCCGCTCCTGAGAGGTAATAATTGAATTTCCACATAGAATTGTGAGTAAATAATTTTCAAAGGATAAACGTTGTTCAATGTCTTTGCCTAGTCGACGAAGTGCTTCTTTCTGAGTCCCTTCCATGCTAGTTCAGGATCTTGGTGGCACACTGTTGGTAAAAAGGAAAAAAGAAGAAGTGAATATAAATTAAGCAAGGCTACATCTCGTTTTTTTTTTACCACATTCTTCCTATTAAGAAAAAACGTCAGTAAAACACATTACACCAGCCATGATCATTTTGTTTCTAATTCTTTTCCTTTTTCTTTTATCTATCTTATATTTTATTTCATGTTTTAATTCTATACTAACTAAATTTGATTTCTTATGTACATGGGTGGTATGTGGCAGGTACGTAATAGGGTGTGCTAATTATACTTTGCTCTAAATTGAATTCATTCCCCAGTACTTTATGTCCCATGAACCCAATTATACGTATATTTAATGGGAGCAGGACCCAAAATCGAAAACCCAATGCTTCAGTTAAAAAAAGCATAATTTACTTGTTCCAGCAGCTGAAAAGGATTGTTGATTTTTATCTTAGCTGACATGTCAATGAGCCTAACTTGTGTGGTGGGTCTTCGTGTGTTGTCTGTCTGGCGCCACAATTCACATTTTCTACTTCTCCAAAACCACAGGGCAGATTTACGTCAAACTTGGTGGCAATTTACCTTGAATGGGCTCTGACAAGTATGTTTTAATGGTCATGCTCCAGGGGTTTTGAATTTTTTAATGATTTTTCGGGGGTCCTTTTTTGGTCTAATCTTAAAACGTTTTCTTTTTCAAATCTTCGTGGCCAATTCCTTCCAAAATGCATAGGGTCACTTCTGGGGACCTTCAGACCTTAATTTATATAAGATATGGTGCTGTATTGTATCTAATTTTTTCAAGTTTTTTTTGTTTTTGTTTTTTTGTTTTTGTTTTTGTTTTTTTGTTTGTTTCTTTTTGTAGCGATTTTGCCACTTTCGAATTCTCCAAAACTGTCCACCAGATTCACTTCAAACTTGGTGCCAATGTTCCTCTAGCGGGTCTCCATCGAATGATCATGCTGCAACGATTTTGTACTTTTTCTGATTTTTATTTTGGGGGGGGGGGGGGGACGGTGTCTTTTTTGGTCCAAATCTGAAGAAATCTCGGAAACTGTTAACCCAATTGCTTTCAAATCGCACAAGGACACTCTAACTGGTCCTAGTTTTAATTCTCTCTGTTTTTAAGGATGAAGCTGTGTGTGGCTACTTTTGCATTTGCACTATGACATTGAATATGAACAGCCTTCAGCAAAATGGATGCTATATGCAAAGATGGCTTTCATCATTGCAGAAATTGTGACCATGAAAGGTTGAAAAAGCAGCTCTTGAACTGATCATTACATGGAGAGTATTGGCTTCAAAAGCGGTTTTATGGCTCAGATATCATTTATTTGATTGTCGTTTCCACAACATGCACAATATTTTGTGTGACATGAGTGTGTCTACACAAATGACCTGATTTCAGTACATGGACACAACAACATGGGCCATAATCAAATCGCTTGCTCTACACCATCAAGCAATGGCTTGAAAAGTATCTATGCTGTTTTGATTAAAGGCCTCTGCTTAATTTGTTAATGGCAGGTGCTGTGCAGCAGCTATACAAACTGTTTCGTTAAGGGCAAGCTCATACATGTAAATGGAATATTGAATGCCAGTTTGACAACAAGAATGTGTATTTTGACAATTTCGTGCAGGATCGTGTAGGCACCAAAGTCCGTGATCAGGCGTGGTGATGGAACCTCGCTTGGCGTCTATAGCATGGCACCAATTTATAACAGGTTAATATATCACTATTTAATAAGTCTGTACCAAATTGTAATGAAATTCATACATTTACTAATAAGAATATATACATAGCTAGACCTGATTTTGGCTTTGCCGTGTGCAGATCAAAATTCCTTTTGACACTTTCAGTTTTACACCATCACACACACAGTCTACGCCATTTGCCACTAGTCCAAAGCTGTGTTGAGTACAGTTGGTCAATTTTGGTATCAGACAAGCTGAAGGGATCAATCTAGAATGTTTTCCAGGCTGCCCTGACTGAAATATACAGTTTATCTGAATTAAATGGCAAAAGGCTTAACAAATGACAGCAGTAATAAGAATAAGCGACTTCATGTACTCTTCGTTTTGTTTGTGGATGTTTTGAATGATGGCCAGACATCTTTATACTATGTGATGTCTGATTGGCCAACATGGAGAAACCAGCCTATGTGATACATGGAGCATGTGATTGTAGCACAGGCCGTCGGAGGAGAGGTCTCAAATCTGTAAGTTTTTTAATCTCCTTTGTTCCCATCCACTGATAAATATATTAGTGACATGAAACAAATGCAGCTAAATGGCAGTCAGTCAGGCAGAAGTTCTGTCAAGAGCTTCATAATAATGAGATAGTAAAACACTTAGCCAAGACCTGTATTCTGACCCTAATACCAATCACAACACATTCTTAGGTATTATACAAAGAGCCAAAGAAAAACACACCTCTGTAGAAATTCTTAAATTCAATAAATGCAAACACAGATTAGGCCCTTGGATCACTCAAGGCATTCTGAGATGTATCAATTGCAGACAGAATGTGTGTAGGGATCTAAAATTTACAGAATAACAAATGTACAATTTCAAATTATAAACCAATGTAAAAACATGTATTCAAGTTCTAAGCATAACTTTATACAAATGAAAACAAGAGTATTATCATTAACAATTAGATAAATAAGAATTAGACACCCAAACAACTTGGGATGCTATGACATTGATACTGAATGTAAATGAGGAGAACAATGGTTTCCCATGAATTTTCTAATTAAACGGTACATATATAGCCAACATGGCCAAAATTGCTCAACGTTTTAATACCCTTTTCACCGAAACAGGACCAATATTAGCAAAAAAACGACATCTATCAAGTATAGTATACTTCACTTATTATCTTGAACATGGAAGCAGCAGTATCTTTTTTGTCGAATGTATCTGAAGCTGTATTCAAACTGTTTTAAATGGGTTTAAGTTAAAAGCAAGCTGTGGTCATGAAGCTCTCTCAACTAAACATCTGAATGTTGCTATTTCTGCTTTTTGTAAGTCTTTAATGGGTGATTGTCAGTCTCAAGTTAGGAGTAAAATTCGGTTCTTCATATTGGTATGGACAGCTTAAGATGGTGGGTTGGTTATTGTTGAATCTCTGTGGTTTGCCGTATGTTACTGCGCTCTCATTCTCAGGTTATATTTTATCACTGTGGGTAATCTTTTCTGACACTATTTGGCTCCAATCATCAACAAGTGACTACACAGCACTACACTCGATAATTACAGACATATTTCCTTCTTCCCAGTCTTTTCTAACATGATCAGAAACATAGTCCAGCTGAGTTATATGATGTTATGCATTAAATGGCTTATTCTATGACAGCCAGAATGGTTTTTAAAAAGTTACTTTCTACTGAAATTGCAGTACTTGAATTCATATTGACCATATCCTCGATTCAGGAGATATACTAAAAAGTGTACACCAGGAACTCTCCAAAGGAATACTGCGGATCACAAAACTTTCCAAATTTAACTAATATGTAATACATGGTAATGCTCTAGACTAGTTCAAAAGTTGACTTATGAATATACAACAATTTGTGGAGTTTCACAATGATTATTCAGAGCCAAGCATCTAGCCATGACCCCCTTTTGTTCACAACATCTATGACTCAATTTTCTTGGCTCTCCTACGTTAAGTGCTACTCTTTGTGCTGATGAAATTCCATATGCTCCTTGCATTATAATGCTCATCCTGGCACTAAAAATTTCGAATTATCATATGTTATAAACCTTGAATGAAGAAAAGTTCACAATTGGTTTAAATGATCCTTAAACCTGACAGGTGTCATCATTATGTTCGCCCTCATTACCATGTTGATAGTTTTAGATGGGGAACTCATAACGTTGGGGAATGGATGCGGAAACAAAATTCACTAAAGTTGCCTGGTAACTTTGAAAATTAGGTCAAGGTCATCATTCTTTGAAGTCGATCTAGCCCTTATAGAAGACTAAATATATAGAAAATAAAAGCTCTGGCTTACAAAATTCTGCAGTTATTAAGCAGAAACCAAATCAGTAATGTGGCTCTGTGGCTTTGGGAATTGACTCAAGGTCACACATTTCAAAACCTGATCTAGCTCTAACAGAAGTCCACATTCCTGTGCAATATGAAAGCCATAAGTGAAAATATTGTTATCATTCAGAAACCAAGTTCACTTATAAGATTTTAATTCGTGACCTTCAGAATTTGGTCAGAGTCATCCATCTTCTAAGCTCATCAATCCGTAATTGCAGGCTATTACCATGTGTAATATTGAAGCCATTACTAAAATTCTGAGTAATAAATCAGAGACCAAGTTCCTTACAGTGCCCTTATGACTTTTGAATTTAGGTCAAAGTCAGCTATCTTCCAAACTGACCTAGCTCTTGATATGGACTCTAATTCTGTGCAATAAACAGTTCCTATCATAAAACCTTTTTTTCGTTATAATGTGGAAACAAAAACTTACTACAGTACCTCTGTGGCCTTGGAAATAAGGTCAAGGTTAAACCCCTTCATACTTTACCTAGCCCCTATACAGATATATATTACTGAGTATGTTGTCAAAGTCCTAGCTCAAAAACCTGTTGCAAAAGAGTGCAAAAACCATAGTCTCTATACTGATCAATCAACCAACCTGGTTACATTGGGAATTTGATCAAAGTCATCCATCTTTTAAGGTGACCAAGCTCTAATTGAGTACAATAACCTTGTGCAATGTGGAAGTGATTACTGAAATTTTGATTTATAATGCTGAAATTCAGTTTAGTGAAGTGACCTTGTTACCTTTGACTTTACGTCAAGGTCAACCATCCTTGAACTTGACCAAACCCAGGACAGGGACTATATATATTTTTTTTTCAATATACAGGTCCTATCATAAAAACCTCTCTGGTTATCTATAATTGACTAATTGAAAACTTCTGGAATAATGGTAATATGTCCCTGTATAGATATATAAAGCAGATAATTTTCTGAACGAGGAGAGAGGAAAGAGAATTCAGATAAATCTGACAGAATTCATCAAGACATTGAGGCTGTGAGCCATTGTTTACATTGTACTTTTGGAGTGTGGACAGTGACTGAGTGGACTTGTATATTTGATGCTACCAATTTACACTTTGTACCTGTGGAGTGTGAACATGGTCTTTGAGTGGACTGGTCTATTGTACCACATTGGAACCGAACTGTACCTCTGTTGGAGTGGATCAGCACCACACCTGTCAGTACCACATTGGACCCAAACCGTACCTCTGTGGGATTTGAACCAGATCATTTGGTACCATTCATAGGAATTGGAACTGAGTGACCAGCATCGGGGGATCTCACCAAGGATTAGGGTTTACCCTATGACTGTTTGCCTGTTGAAATACCAGTGGAGATAAGTTTACCTATTTTTGTACTGATTTTGATTGTTTGTATATTGTTATTGTTAAAATTATATCATTGTTGTCATTCTTTGTTGAGCTGTGCTAAGATCCAAAAAGTGCGTTTCGTAACAAATTGTGGAGGCTCCTCTGGGATCAATCCAAGACAAAAGGGATCAACTTAAAGGCAAAACATTGAATAACTTTTGATAAGCACATAGCAGTTGAATCATCTGGAACATTTTGGAAGTTTCTAAACGCTGAATCTTACAGTTTGAACTCAACAAAGTATATCTGGTATTTAAAAACCTTGTTGTTGATCAATATACAAACAGTAGGACAAAATGGGAATATATCCAAGTGTGTTTGTGGCAAATGAGGACTTAATAGTCAAAGATTTTGATGAATTATCAAAGAAAGACCTGGGACATGTGGTCAAATGCATAAATTTAGAAGTACCATCAGGTATCATGAAAATGCCTGATACCCTTTGAAACAAATGATAATTTCACATTTGGTTAAAGAAGGTTTCCTTGAGGATGAGGGATCAGAGGATAAAAGTTTGGCAATTCAGCTGGAATTTGCTAAATTAAAACTTGAAAGTAAAAGACAATCAAGAGAGCATGAGCTAAAATTAGCAAAAGAAGGGGATGAAGAAAAGTACAGGGCAAGAGACCGGCAGCACAGGAAGCAAGAGTGCATGAGCTAGAATTAGTAAAAGAGAGGGATGAAGAAAAGCACAGGCTGAAAGAGAGGCAGCACAGGAAGCAAGAGAGCATGAGCTAAAATTAGCAAGAGAGGCAAGAGAAAATGAGTAAAATTTCAGAGAACTTGAACTTAGGCATTCTAGATCAGATAATGCAGCAGAATCAGGATCTTTTGATGTAACCACGAATACACATTTAGTGCCAAAATTTGGAGAAAAAGTAGTGTCAAAATATTTTCTCTTTCGAGAAAATAGCTAAAATTTTAGAATGGTTTAGAAGAGTGTGGCCTTTTCTGTTACAAAGTGTGCACTGGAAAAGCTCAAGAAGTTTATTCATCCCTCTCAATATAACAAAGTTCTGAGTATGATGTCTTGAAAGGTGCTGTTCTTAGAGCATATGAGTTAGCACCTGAGGCTTACAGACAAAAATTTGGTGACAGCCAGAAGGAACCAGGTAAAACTAATGTGGATTTTTCTAGAAAGGAACAGAATCTGTTTGACACATGGTGTGGCTCCAGGAAAATAGATTTTGACAAATTAAGATAACTTATTTTGGTAGAAGATTGTGAAGGTTGCATTGTGAAAGAAATTAAGACCTACCTGGATGGACGTAAGGCAGACAAATTACATGAAGCTGCAGTTTTGGCTGATGATTATGAGTTGAGACATAAAAGCTTCTTTGGGAAACCCAAACAGGATCAGTTCACATCTAAATTTGGAAAGAAACCACAGGGAATGAACCCCCCCCCCCTCCAAAAATCAGAACAAAAGCCCAATAATTCTCCTTTGTCTGATAAACTAATCAGAAAACAGGGCAGAAGTTCTTACGTGGACCCACATGCAGTTACTGCCATGAAAGGGGTCATGCCAAATCTGAGTGTTTCTAACTCCAGAAAAGGACAAATAATACTAGGAAACCAGTTGGTTTAGCCAGCATAAAGGGGTGCCCACCTCTAAATGTGTCTGATGCACATTCTGATAGACTCCATGCTAATTTTAAAAACCCACCTGTTGGGGTAGCTGAGTCCATATTGGATGGCTATGAAAGCTTCAAATTTGAAAGGCTGGTGTCACTGAAAGAAAATGCTATTGAGCAGAAGGCAGTGGTGATTCTAAGGGACACTGGTGCTGCCCAGTCTTTACTGTTGGACGATGTACTTCCTTTGTTGGATAAAACTCTTCAAAAAGCAACTGTATTACTTCAGGGTGTTGAGGGAAATTACATAACAGTCCCCCCTCACAAGGTTTACCTGAAGTGTGATTTAAAAATTGGACCAGTGATTGTGGGTATTGTACCTATTCTTCCGATAGATGTGACATTCCTTCTAGGGAATGAAACAGCAGGGGATAATGGAAAAGGTAAACCAGTACCATATTTAACAGATGAGCCAGTCATGAGAGAGGACACAGAGCATCTTGAGCAGGAATTTCCAGGCATTTTTCCCGCCTGTGTTGTGACCAGGTCAATGGCTCTTGAAGCATCTGAACAATAAGCCAGTGACAAGGATGATGAATGTCTAGGGCTGGCAAAGACATTATTTGCTGGTAACCTGGAGGACCAAGTAAGCCATGAAGTAAACTTGAGTCCAGAGGTAAGCCATGACGGTAACATCTCTGACCAGGTAAAGCAAAATGATCATCTGAATCAAATGCCTCATTTGACTTGAGATAGGCTGATTATGGCGCAAAAAGCTGACCCTCACTTAAGAAAATTGGCTAGTACAGCTTTATCTGAAGAACGGGCACGAAAAGACCCAGTCTGTTATTATATTATCTCAAGAGTGTTGATGAGAAAATGTAGACCTTCAGATTCTTCCACTGATGAAGAATGGAGAATCACTCATCAGATAGTGGTTCCTCCATCATATAGGGAAGAAGTTGTAAAGGCAGCTAATGATTTTGCCTATGGCCCCGACAAGTTTCATTTTATGTCAGCAGCCAAAAAGGCAGATGCTGCAGTAAATTTTAATTCCATTGACATCGAGTCCAATTCAATACAAGCCGAAGACTCAATTAAATTATTAGGTGTTCACATTGACAGTCGTTTGAACTTCAACAAACAAATTTCTGAAGTATGCAAGAAAGCTGGTCGGCAAATCAATGCCCTAAAACGATTATCATCTTATTTGAATTACAATGCAGGCTCACAGCTTTTCGATGCTTCATTCTTTCCCATCTGAACTACTCTCCACTCATTTGGATGAACAGCTCTAAGGTTCAGATGGACAAGATTGAAAAGTTGCAAGAGCGGGCCTTGCGTATTGTACTTAGGGATAACAAGTCAGCATATGCCAAACTTTTGACCATGGCTGGTGTCCCATCTATGAGGGACCGATATCAATCCTGTGTATTGAAAAAAGTTTATAAATCTGTCAATCACACAAATCCCAGTTATGTCAATAATCTATTTACAGCGCGTGAAACAAACTACAGTTTAAGAGGAACCCACATGCTAAATCTACCAAAAGTTAATACGACTAAATACGGCCTCAATTCCTTCACTTACAACGGGGCAAAATAATGGAACGCACTCGACAACACCCAGAGGTCAGCTGAATCGCTTCAGAAATTCATGAAATTGATCTAACGTTTTGGTACTCATAAGTGTAAAGCCTCTGGGTGTCGCCAAGGGAAGACCTACACATTATAAGTATCCCCCATGAGTGGGACATTGGCCATGGTCAAAGGAATTATACTGGTGTGTATTGAGTATATTGTGTATATTTTAGTCTTATGTGTCAACCTTTACTTTTTATACATATATTTTACCTTTTATTCCATGTCGACTATACTAGTCCCTAGTGGACTAATGTTCTTTGTTTGTAATGTTCGACGAAAAATAGAATCTATCTATCTATCATCTATCTATCTGGCGGGCCTCGTGGGTATTAGGAAGACTCAAGATCGAATATTACAACACTTCTTTTGGCCCAGATTACATCAGGATGTGGCACAATTTTGTAAGACATGTCACACATGTCAAGTGGTCAGAAAACCCAATCAGGAAATAAAACCTCCTCCTTTGATTAGTATCGTGTTCCTGAGGAACCATTTAGCAGGGTTATTATAGATTGTGTGGGACCACTTCTGAAGACAAAAGCAGGAAATAAGTTTCTCCTTACTATCATGGATTCAGCCAGACGGTATCCTAAGGTCATCCCATTAACAAACATTTAAGCTCATACTATCATTGATGCTTTAATGAAATATTTCACTAGAGTAGGACTGCTGATATAGATACAAAGTGACTTAGGTTACAATTTCATGTCTACAGTGTTTCAGGAGATTGCCCAAAGTTAGGCATTAAAGAGATTAAATCCTCCGCCTACCACCCAGAAACACAAGGGGCCCTGGAAAGGTATCATGAAAGACTGAAGAATATGATGACAACTCATTGTTTTCAAAATTAAAATGGATGGGATAAAGGTATGCATATGTTATTATTTGCCACCAGAGAGATACCAAATGAGCCACTTGGGTTCAGTTCATTTGAACGGACATATGGACATACTGTAAGAGGTCCCCTAAAGCTTATGAAACGAAAATGGTTGGTGGAGACATAAGATGAACCTAGCTTGGAGTATGTGTCCAAATTCAAAGAAAAGTTTTAAAAAGCTTGTGAGGTGGCACCCCTTGATAATGGGTATGATAAGAATGAGCCATTCGTAAATGAAGACTTGAGTTCTATTTCTAGGGTAAAATGCATTACTCTGACATATTATAAAATCTTGAGAGTAAGAGCAGGCATTTGGAGCCTGCACAGCAAGCGGATTTAAAAAAATTCATGAGTTTGACCATTTATTTCAGACCAGCCTGGTCGCACCTCAATATATTATGTCATGATGCTGATGTAAGTGATGCTGGTCCAATAAAGCAACAACCGTATCGATAATCCTCTGAGATTGGCTGCAGTTTGAGAAGAAATAAATTACAAGCTGGAAAATGATGTTATAGAATAAAGCCAGAGTAGCTGGAGTAGTCCTATTGTATTGGTTCCAAAGCCAGATGGTTCAATGCAATTTTGCACTGATTATAGAAAGGTGAATTCTGCAACTAAATCAGACTCCTATTCAATCCTTAGAGTGGATGATTGTATTGGTAAGATAGGAATGGGATGAGGTTTGTATAAATTTTACTCACGTGAGTGTTTTCAGATTATCAGATTATTGGCAGCAATACTGTTAATGCTGTTGTGTAAAAATTTCACTTGAAAATATATGTATGTACATATATATATATATATATATATATATATATATATATAAATATATATATATATATATATATATATATATAAATATATGTATATATATACACACAAATCTTGAAAATGTAATCATGTGCAAAGTTCACTTGAAATGAACAAAGTTTGTATTGAACTATGTACAGAATTAATGTCTTATATGACTAAACAGGAGATCACTCCTATTGTGATGCAAAGGAGTTTGTGTTATTGACAGTAAAACTGTTCCTCAATTAGATGAAACTTGTATAAACAGGGCAACTGTATCAATTAGAGCCATGTGTGTGTCTATTGCAAGGAGACAGTTGAAGAGATGGTATGGTTAATCTATGTGAATGTCATTGCCGCTTTGTAGAAAGAGTAGATTTTTCTGGTTGGGAATCACTGTGTACTGTAGGTTAGAATACCTAAGAAGTAACATTGAGAATTGGGCAGAAAATATTCCTTATATGTCCAATTATTCTTCCTCAAAGGAGGGGGATGTGTTATAAAAATGTGTACGGCTGTCTGTTTTCATTTGGAGAGGTCACTGTATTCATTGAGTGTGTGCCCGGTCATTGAGATCAATGAATACTTTGTAGGGCACTGCAGAGTCTCTGAGTTGGCCTCTTTTGTGGGTAACTCACATATAAGTGGTAAACAAGTGGAATTAGCTAGAATGGTGACCTACACTCATATGAGGTGATCCAGACAGGCCTCAATGCACTGGGATGTGTGACTAATTGAAAAATTCTGGAGTAACGGTCACATTTCTCTGTATAGATATTTAAAGCAAACCTTACTGGGGAGAGAGGAAAGAGAATTCTGAAGGATATGACAGAAGCTGTGTGTTGTCATCAAGACATTGAGACTGTGGGCCATTATTTACACTTTACCTGTGGAGTGTGGACATTGTCCTGAGTGGACCTGCATATTTGATGCTACCCATTTACACCTTGTACCTGTGGAGTGTGGACATTGTCTTTGAGTGGACTGGTAAATTGTACCACATTGGAACCAAACTGTATCTCTGTGGGATTGGATCAGTACCACACCTTTCAGTACCACATTGCACCCAAGTCATACCTCTGTGTGATTTACACCAGATCATTTGGCACCTGTCATAGGACTTCAAACTGTAGGACAGTATCTGTGGATAATCTCACCAAGGATTAGGATTTACGACTGTTTGACTGTTGAAATACCAGTGGGGATACGTTTACCTATTTTGGACTGATTTTGATTGTTAATATGCTGTTATTGTTAAAGTTATATCATTGTTGTCATTGTTTGTTGAGTTTTGCTAATATTAAAGGTGGACATCGTAAATGATATGCCATCTACTTTCATTGGCTGTGTGAGACATCACATTGAAGTACCAGAATTTGGCAAAATGAGAAATACAACAGCACCAGAATATCCAAAGAAACTGCAGCTGGCTGTCTCTTAACAAATTCTGAAAAATGTAAATAAACAAATATATAAACAAAAGTAGCTAGGAAAATACCTAGCTCAAAATATTCAAAATATACTGTTTCTCTTTGCTATAAAAAATTAAATCACTCACACATGAAAACGCAAGAACAATTCTACTTCCAAAGAAGAAGAGCCGTGGAGATGAAAAAATATAAATGAAAGAAAAAAATGAAAACAAAACAAATTCATAAGTTTATTTGTGTTACTGTGTATACTGAAACTTCACCCACTGCAGTGTAAATGGTTAGTTCATCAAATTGTTATTTTTGCCTAATATTGATATTTAGTCACGTTATTTTAGATCCTTTTTAAGCATCTTTATATTACAGCACTCTTCACTGGATATATTACTCATTTCAACGAAATTGCACATAGTTAATAAAACTGTACTATATTGGTAAAACAGCATCTATATACAATAGCACTCTTCAGTGGATACATTACTCATATCATCAAAGTAGCACGTAGGTAATAAAACTGTAGTATTTTGGTAGACCAGACAGTGGGTCCACTCATACACAGCGTTAAAGCAGCTAGGGATTGAACACATCAGCCTTTTGGGCCGAACCAGGCATCGCATCTCTGCTTCCCAAACAATAGAAGGAACAGTATCTAGCTCTTGACATTGAACTTCATAGAATTTAATATCAGCCGACTCAATCCACTCTGTTGCACAGGGAAGTTTGCATATAACAAGTTAAACATGCAAATAATGCAAAGCAGGCTGAATGCATAAGGTTATAGAGAACAGACTCACATGGGCACGTATCTAACAACAAGCCCCAGATTTACAAAAATGATCGTTCAAACTTCTTTTGAGTTTTATGCAGGACGATGCCTTTGAGTCCCTTTCTTTCAAACCCATTAATAGAACAGAGAAAAATGCTGTTGGTCCTGCCCATTTTGAGTCAGCTCTCAAGTTTCCCCAAATCAGCTGGAATGAATACTGTAGTTTTCCACCTCTGAAGTGCCAGTGATGCCGACATATGTCACTAATTAATGGCATGTCACTTTTCAAATTCGAATCGACCTGTTGGCCATATCTGTAAACTACAATGTTAGATCAGTTCATGCAATATCATGCTACTTTGCTTTGCCGTACCATTTAATGGGTTTCCTTTCTGTTTATCACACCTGCACCCACACACAAGCACAATCAAACACACCAAGTTTTGAGTTACTATGTATATTGGTTTTTAAATGAAATGTCGGAATAAATTCCTTATAAGGATAAAAAGAAAGAAAGAAAGAAAGAAAGAAAGAAAGAAAGAAAGAAAGAAAGAAAGAAAGAAAGAAAGAAAACAATACATTTGTGCTGGCAATTTCCAGTTATTACCAGTAGCCACATTATGATTTTGAACTTCCTTACATTGTACACTAATGTACCCCTAAATGGAGTCAAAAGTTCTCTTTCAGAGTTAACCAGCAAAATGTTTGAATATAATGTACCCCATGCATAAATATTAATTAAGATTCAAAGAAAACATATTGATTGCATCATAAATATTCAAAAAGTAACATTAAATATTACAGAGTTGAAACTTCGATAGATGCTGTAATAATACTCTTGTTCAATCTGGACAATTGGTTTTTCAACAAATAAAAAGCATTCCAATGGGCGGCAATGGCTCCTTATTACTGTCTGATTTATATTTTAACCTGGCTTGAATTTAGTCACATGGATCAATGATCAAATAAGATTTTCATTCGACTCTGAAATTTATTTGACTAATACAGTCCATGTCAAAATTCTGCAGGAGAACGTGACAACAGTGTTCCATTTGTATACAGGTTAGACAGTGACAGGTTAGCTTATGGGGTGTAGAGAGTTCAGACTGCGGAATAGGGTAATGACTACCAGGAAGTGGTTCTGGACAAAAACACACAAATACAGCTAGTGGATTGACTTGAGGATTTATCATTGTTTTAGGTCACTGAAGAATTCTGATTTAACTAATCCAAAAGTACGACCAAACAGAGTACAAAGCAAGACAATATAAATACATTCACAATACCAATGGAAAGTACCGCATACACTTCTGTGTCCATTTTTTTTTTTATTCTTGAAAGAAATGCTTCAGTGAAAAATATTGTAAGCACTGTTAAATATTTATTAAAAAGGAAATATGTGCATATATATGAGATGCAAACATGACAATTGGTTTGGTAAAAACATATTTATTGGATTAACTTCCATACATATCTTTCACAAGTTATTCGCAATTTGGAAAAAGGGCATTGCCTTATGTAAATCCCTCTTGCAAGGAAAGGACAGCACAGAACTCACTAGACACATGGGTGTGAGTGGACAAGACGCCAATACGGACGAGACAGATAGAGGGGCATTAACTACCGTGTAGAATCTTTCCAGATTAGAGTATGGATTTGAACAATCATACAAGTGAGATAAAGCCTGGAAATTGAACCTGAGATATGAGAACAAAATTCTTTAGTCAATACCAGTAGGTTTGAAACGATTTGTAGCAGATGTATATACGTGCACTGCAGTAAATTTAGTACAATTGTCTGTAAAAGAACATTGCGACAGAGAAAGAAAATAATGAAATGTATCTTCGATGTGTGAGCCACATGTGCAAGCAGGTGATTCTTTGACCCCAATTTTAAATAGGTGAGAATTAAGCGGACTAGCTCCCAAACGGAGATGTGTATGTTCAATAGGAGTAAACCTATTTCCAAAGTTAAACAACTCAGGGAAATCAGTTGACCGAGGTTCTGATTAAAAATTTTTACGTTTAAGTACTTGTACAGAAGGCAAATTTCGAATTTTAATTGGGAGCTGGTTCCACAGTCTAACAGTGGACGGGAAAAAAGAGTTGTGTAGCAAGTCGGTGCGAGCCTGAAAGTGGCCAATATTGAAAGGGCGGCGCGTATTCAAAGAAAGCACATTATTAGAAGTAACTACAGAACATTAGGGTTCGAGCACAAGCTTCTTCACTATCTTATACATAAGAGTTAATTTAGCTCTCTCTATCCGTTCAGACAATAATTGCCAGCCAAGTTCCTTGTATAATTTGTTTATGTTAGTACCGTGCATTGCGCCGGTCACAATGCGAGCGGCATCAATTTGAATGCCTTCGAGTCTTTTAGCTTCAGATTCAGTACAGCGACTCCACACTGGGCTAGCATATTCAAGGATAGGGCGAATGAAGGAAAAATAAATAATCTCTAGGGTTGGACGGTCCAAAGTAAATTTTAAACTCTTCATAATATAAATCAATTCACTAGCTTTAAATATAATTTCTGAGATATGGTTGTTCCAACGTAAATCCGAGCACAGAGTGATACCAAGGTGCTTGTGTTTATTCTTGTCTCCAAGCACATGACCTTGAAAGGTAGAAGGTGGATAGGAAATAGATGTAACTTTACGAGATTCAAGCATTGATTCGGTCGTGAAAGCATTGAATGTAACTAAACAATCTTTGGACCATCCCTCGATTTCAGATAGATCAGAGTTAAGTGATTCAGCTGCAGTTACGGGATTATCCACTGTTGGATAAAGGGTCGTTTCATCAGCAAACATTTTAATATTGGACTGAACAATGTCCACAATATCGTTTATATAACTCAGGAGCATTAATGGGCCTAGCACAGAGCCTTGGGGTACCCCGGCTTGGATGTATCCCCAGGTAGAAGATTTACGATCGAGGACCACACGTTGACGACCATTACAAAGGTTATTAGAAAACCAAGACAGAGGTTTCCAGTAATACCAGCTTTTTTCAGTTTATAGAGTTATGCAGGGTGCCAAACTTTATCAAAAGCCTCCCTTATGTCGAAGAAAATGATCCTAACTTCCTTTGGCTTATCAAGAGCAAGGCATAACTGATGATATAGTGCAAGTAGTTGGGTAACAGTGGAATCACCAGGTATGAACCCGGATTGGTGAATAGAGATAATAAGATTTTGATGGAAGAAGTTGAAAACGTGTTTGAAAACTATTTTTACAAACACTTTTCCAACACAGCTAAGATGGGAGGACAACATATTTTATCTACTAAAATACAACATGGAATATCCATGGTATGTACAACATTTGGGAATAAGGGCTTAGCCCCACACCAATACCGCTTGTGGGGATAGATGTTTGACACAAAACAGTATATGACGCACCAAAGATACTTGAAGACATGAGTGCAATTTGAGGAGAGTGCCTGCACATACCTACAGAAATTATATATATATATATATATATATATATATATGTATATATATATATATATGTATATATATATATGTATATATATATATATATATATATATATATATATATATATATATATATATATATATATATATATATATATACACATTTGTATATATATATATATAAGATAAAGGGTTTGAAAAAACCGAGACCCTCAGACTCACATGCCCTTTATAATGTGGCCGGAAAACTTGATTTCCAAACTTTCAGCAAAATCCATCCTAATAGGTCTTCTCTCATTGTACCTAGCTTCCTTTGTGGTGGAAAGAATAAAAGTTTGATAATTGCAGAATGTTTTAAATATACTCTGGCGTCGATGCCTGTGACAAACAGGCAAGTGATCCAACTGTCCACCTACGTCTGCCAGACATGGATGGGCAGTTGCTCTATATTGAGACCTGATTGGCTGCCCATGTTTGTGGCCTGTATAGTGTCTTCTGCTAGGGGAGGTCGTGCTTCTTTCTGGGTGCATGTGTATATTGCCGATATAATTTCATGTACTTGATCTGGGTACGTGATTGTATTCAGCTGGCCAAGAAACTGATCGATGATCATGGTAGCATGTGCTCATTGGTAAACAATCCTCCATGATTGCTCAAATGCTTATGCATATTGATGGTCTTTTAAATTCTAATTTTGGCTGACTCAGTAGTAGCTGTGCCTTGAGTCACAGTGTTCATAAATTTGAGGACTTTCACTCAATTTCATGCAGGGCTTATATCTTTTCCTAATTGCAACCAATACAGCAATACACCATTTCTATATTTTGTGTGTGTGTGTGTTTTGATGGAAAAATGTTTTAACCAAAGTTTGAATGACTGGATGGAATCGTTGTCATTAAAATCAGACAAAACAGCGATGTTACCCATAATTTGTATTAGAGAAATTAATTTATTCTGAATGCCATATTCCAACTGCTTATGGCCTTCATATATTTTGTGGCAGAAGTAAACAAATAACTACCTCATAACTATTCCGTATCTAATTTATATCCTACAAATGTCCAGGGGGGGGGGAGGCTCCATTTTTCGAGTTTTGATTCTTGGAAAAGGTGATTTAGATGCAGGTCAATATTGATGAAATTTTTACAATCCCTCTGTTTAAAAACATTGCACAAGTTATGCATGGCATTTGGGAATGTTATTTTTGTGAACATGAAACGTTTGAATGTTTAATTTCTTCACAGCGATTTGATTTGTTGTGACTCATAGTGGTAGTTGTAACTTCAGTCACAGTGTTCATAATATTCAGGACTTTCATTCTGAGTTTGAGTAGAGTTCAGCACGTTTTTCTCAGCAACCAACACATCTACACTTTTTTTCTGTATTTTGATGAAAAAATGCTTTAACCAAAGTTTGAATGAATGAATAGATGACTGTCGTTTAATTCAGACAAAACAGCAATGCAACCCGTTGGAAGAAGCCAGGTTTCAAGTGACCACCAATGTGCATAAAGATATTGAGCACTGTCTTTATAATGGAAGTAGAGTGTGTTTATAATGTTCCAGATTCATAAATAACACCAAAACGATGTAGACCTACCTTCTTCTTTTGCTGTATACTCAGCTGACTGACAAATCAGGAGAATTAAAGAGTAATAGGCCTACCAGGTCTCTTTCTATCTATGACAGAAGTAATTAAACTTTGGGTTTTGAGTAGTTAGGCCTATACATTTAGTCAACACTATAGTCTGTATTTTATGAAGAATATTTCAAAGGTTGAGAGGACTGGTTTAATACCACCAGTTGCTTTTTCTGGGTGACTGCTTGTCTCAAGTCGGGAGTGAAATTTGTTTCTTCACATTGGTGTTGGAAGATGAATGTTAGTACTTTGGTAACTCTGGAATTGCTTTGCTGTCATTGTTTGGTTTGGGATTTATGAATAATGATCATGTTTTTCTGTGCTATTTGAATCAATAAATCTAGGAGGATTACCTACCAATAAGCACATGCTACCATGATCATCGATCAGACTCTTTGCAATTGTAGTGCATGCATGAATATGAATGCCAGTATTTACCTTCGTCACTATGCAGGCAAATGATGGTGGCTGACGTTTTTGGCTTGTCCAGCGATCACTTTGACACAACAAGGAAGAAGACAGTAGACCCCATCTTGACTGCATGAGAGGTACACACACAAGAGGGTTTTTTTCCGGCCAGTCCCCCACAAGATATCAGTGTCATCGCGATATGTTGCCGGTGTCACAGGGCTTTAAAGCTGGTGTGGCAGAGCTGCACAACATTCTCCACCATGTTATTGGAGAGGTGAATACAAATCTGGAGCTGAAATAATGAAAGCAGCATTTTTACTTTAGAGAAAGAAAAAGGCTAATTCTGGTATTAGGCCATAGAATCTTGACATCCTTGGTCACCCATCTGTCAAAAGACAGAAAAAAAGTATTAAACAGTGTCCTTATCAGCTGAAGGTCAATATTATAACTGGCAACAAAGCGTTCACATATAATGGATCACATTATCAAATGTGTAACTACACATCTAAAAGAAAATACCTTCACCTTTTGCACACCTATATGAAAAATGCCTGTCACCATCATAACACTTATCATCCATGATATGACACCAAAATTTGCAGTAACCATTCCATGCATATCAATAGCATGCCATGCATGTCAGAGAAACCTTACCTTCATTCAACCAGTGCCACAGCATACAACCCATGTCAAAGGTGGCATGCTATATTTCATATCAGAAAGTAGCAAAGCATGAAATACTTGCTTTCCTTTATTTCTGGCTTTTATTTACAAATAATGACTTTACTAATTAATCAGCCTGAGGTCCGACCCATTAGAAAATCTGTTTTCCTGTATATAAAAATTTACATGCTTGGGGAGTACAATGTAGATTTACAGCCTGTAAAAATTCTTAGCCACTGATCTGGTGACCTTGCACACCGTCAAATGAGGCATCTTCTTGATTTAAACGATGAACCTGGCAGCCTCAATGACCATCCCAGGATTGGAGTATCTCTTCACCCTGAATCTAGCCGCAACTAGGTATGGAGAATTGGTCTGCAGCACCAATTTCTGCAAGGGATTACGAAGAATCCCCTTTCCCATTTCATTGTCAGCTTCAATCTTTGCTGTCACGGCAACAAACTGCATTGGGAAAAGCATCCAACCAGTCCTTACTTTCTTGGTCAGTGCCTGAGAAATAGTGGATTTGAATTTTGTGCTGTGGCGACAGAGTTCTTTTGAACATCTCCAAGCACCTAATGTTGCTCTCTTGACCTCTGGCATGTATCACTACTGGCAGCTGGAATTAATTGGCAACTGAACTGACTAACCCCAGAGCTGGTTGTTGCTCAGCTTGGTTATTTTCTCTCACATTCATAACACTGAAATCAATCCCCACTGCACCAATGGCCAAAACACTTGGATGTTTTAACAACCCTCCAACTGGCATAATTCATCTCTAAAGGGGCGACTCATGATAAAACGCGGAGATAACCCTACTGAGAAACACACCCATCAATTTCATGCCAGTCTGTCCATTCCATGTCCAGATCTCCAGTAGTTGTTAAATCACGGGTTCGATATCATGCATTCTAGCTCAAAGTCTTCTGGGCTGCTGGAGTCACCTTCCAGTACAGATTGCAGATCCATACTCTGGGTCTTGTCTAGCACCTCTCCCAGATGACAGTGCGCATCAATCACCTGGTGAACTCTATGACCTCCTTTACTCCCCTTCACGGCTAAACTGGTGGCTGTCTTATACAGCAGCTTGAAATACTCCCTCTTATCCACAGGCAGGGTGTGCAGAATTGCAGCCATTACTTTTCAGTGTAGTAGCTGAGCTACACTCTTTGGTAGAGCTACACTTAACTTCTGTGGGAAGAGGATCCCCACACATGTGGCAAATTGTTTGCAAACTGAGAGTTCCACATCGGTCAACCTGGTGCCATTTTCATACAAAGCAGGTCGTTGAACATAGAAAAAAAGTGCTCTGACAGATTTTAAACAAAACTCCGTGATGATCGCCATTAAGAAACCACAGGTTAACCTGGCCCAGCTGTCTGGAGGACTTTTACCAGACCCTGAGGACCATTCCCTGTCGTGGCGACAAAAGTGCTTTACCATAACTGCTAATGTAGATCCTTGGAAACCACATACCCAGCAGGCACTGCATGGATAAAGATACCATGTTGGCAAATGGCTCTTCAATACATGTCTTCTTACATGAGTAAAATGCTCCCCACAAACAGGACCAGGATGCACTTTTGTAGATGTTGCCTTGGACACCGAAATATAAATTTCCTGACCCTTGCCCACTGTGACCACTCTTTTATCCCTTGCCTTTCTTGGTTTGGAAATTGATGACTCCACGTTGATATTTCCCTCCATTTCTAGCCCAGCAGATAAAAATACCACTTGGAAATTTCCCAACTGTCCTTAGCTGCTTTTGGCCTTTCTATCCCATGTTCATCATGCTCTGGTTTCCACTCATCTAATATCAATTCTGCAAAGGAGCTATCTATTGGATTCTCGAGTCACTCATCTGATAATAAAAATTAAGCATAATTCAAATGAGCTTAACTTAATAAATTATATGATATATGAAATACACCTACATATGTAATAAAAACAACAAACTTACATACACTATATGCCCTGCTCAGTAATTAGCTAGCCAAAGAGCCAACCTCCTTACTAGCTTTGTGCACATCAGCCAAAACTTTTATTGTATTCCAGTCTCATCAGATGTTTCAGATTTGACGACACTATATGTCTCACAATTAACAGTTATAATAAATACACAATTTATACCTAATCTCGCAGGTGAGCTGTGGGTACCACTCTCTCTGTGTTCTCGTTTTCCTCGGAGATTTGGTCCTTGCTGGACATAACACTTGAGTAGGAGACAAGAACAAGATGGCATCATTACTCTTTTGTGCTACAGCAGAATTTTGTAACAAAGGGGTACTTGAGATCATGTGTCCTGGTGAAAAGGTGAGATCCAAGTGTGAACATCAGAGTTGTTGTTATCGGGAACGTTGTTATCATCAGCAAAGAGATCCCTAAATATATCCTCTAGAAATGTGTCATCATCCCAGCCTCATCGTAGGCAATGGTGAAATCTTATTTAAGGAAACTGTGTCTCCTTCTCCTAAGCCAAAGAGAGAGGAAACGATGTTTACAATACTTTAGCCTATTGTGATGGCAGACCTGCCCCTTTCTTTTGCCTTTGATTTTAAAGAGCACAGGAGTAAAAACCTTGATGACCATATAAGGACCACTCCACACTTTCTTAGCTTTCTGGATTGACCTGGCTTACAAGCTGACTCTAACTTATATACAAGATCTCCGGCTACATATGACATGTTACATAACTTCAAATCACAAGTATTTCTTCTGACAAGACTGAGTCACTCACCAATGTTCTCGAGCAACCTGATGAGTCTTAATGAAGATTTCTTGCAGTTGGCAGATCTTGATTGGACTGAGGATTAGCTAGCTTAAACACAAAATCCTTAGGAGTGAATACCTTGCTTCCCAACATCATAAGATTAGCTGAATATCCTTTACTATGGTTCGTCATGGACCATACCACAGCAGTCAGCTGTGGAAGTTATTTGTCCCAGTCTTTACTTGCACCCTGTACACACCACCTTATCATTTTGAGGAGCAGTTTGTTGTACCTTTCAACTTGGCCAGTGGTGCAAGGACAATAAGGGGTTGTTCTTGACTTGATAATTTCCAGGAGATCACAAATAGTTCTAACCAGCTTCCTGACCACATTATTGCACTGATCACTTTGCAGGGATAATGGACAACCAAACCTCACAATGAATTCATTCACGACTTTATCCACAATTGATTCTGACGACTGATCTGGTAAGGCATAAAATTCAGACCATTTTGTGAATTGATCCACCAACATGAGGGTATATACATTACTGGCTGAACTCTGAGTGTAACTATGGCCCAAGATGTCAATATGCAGCCTTTCAATAGGAATCATGGAAATTAGTTGTGTGAAGGTTAATTACATGTACAAAGTTAGGCTTTCCTGTGAAATGTGTCTGTGAGTAATGTTGTATTGGAAAAAGGAGTTGTTGTTTTTTTTAAAGGGGTCGAACATAAATGAGAGGCCGGTGTGGGCGCATTCTCTTGTACATAAACCAGTTTTGCTGAACATCTGTCAGTTATTTGATGTCTGTATATGTTTCCTTTATTACCATGTATTGTACCGTTCCTTTTTGACAAACTGTCATTGATTTTGTAATTTCATACATGTATTGTATCTCTCCAGAAAATGGAGGAAATAAAGAATATACATACATACATACATACAATAGGAGCTCCTGCATGGTACTTTGACAGTCTTGTTCTCGAGCACACTCTTGGAGTTTTTGTTTACACTGCAGGTTGCACATGATTCCATATAGATTTTGCAGTCTGTAGACATACCATGCCAAAAGAATGACCTTTTGAGGATTTCCTAGGTTTTGACCTGTCCAAGATGTCCAGCAAGCCAAACGTTGTGGCGCTGTCTCAAAACCTAATCGTTTAGACTCGTTGGTACTACAAAGCATTTTATTGAAATCAAATCCTTCCACTGCAAATACAACACTCCCTTTGTCAACAAAAGCTGGGACTTATAGAGCCATAGATGTTTGGTAGCAGGACCCTATAATTTAAGAACATCAGTTGATGGACTCAGTTTGGTTTCTAACCAGATGATCAATGGACACTAATCAGGATTTTTCTGTTGATGTTCCCTTAATTCTTGACTTGTATACTCCCCCCCCCCCCCCCATCCGCCCAAACCAGTTGACATCAGGATCAGCATTCTTGTCATCTTTAGAATCACTATCAGAACTGGGACCACTCACTGGAACCTGACGGACTGCTAATGGGATCACATCATCAACTACTTCCTCAAAATGATGCCATTGCTAAAGAGCACAGGTACAATATTTACAACCCCCTCATGGAAGTTCAGACGCACTAACACCTGCCCTATAGCAATCACAGAAGACCTCTTAATCAGGAATTCTACTTAAGGCATCTGCGTGTTGAAGATCTTTACCCAGCCTAAGTAAAATCTGCATGTCATATTGGCTCAGCTCTTCGAGCCATCTGGCCAATTGGCCTTTCAAATATTTAAAATGCATCAACCATGTAAGACTACCATGATCAGTTCTTACCATGAATCTTCTGCCAAGTAAATGGTGCCTGTACTGACGTGCGAACAGTATGACAGCAAGTAGCTCCTTACATGTCGTGCAGTACTTTCATTGAGTTGGCGCTTATGAAAAACTGCCATAAGCAAAGACCCTAAGCTAACCACCCTAAAATGACTGAGCTCAACCCCTGTGCTACGACCCAAAGCATCACAATCCAGACAAAATACCCCTTCCTTTTCTAGAAACCCTAAGACAGGAGCTTCAATAAGAAATGTCTTCAACGTCTCAAAAGCCTGTTGGTGCTCACTCTCCCAAGGGAATTTACTCTTAGGACCAGTTAACTCACACAGATAATCAGCTACCCATGCAAAGTCTTCAATATGCTCCCAATGGTAGTTTACAAACCCAAGGAGTGATTCCACATCCTTTGTATGATGGGGAACAGGCCAAGTCTTCACTACCTTGATTTTCCAGGGTCCACAGTCACACCTGCCTTGAATACCATTTTCCCCAGGAACTTCACACCCTCTTGAAATAGTGTACACTTCTTTGGTTCAAGTTTAATCCCGTTCTGCCAAAATCTGTCGAGGACTCTCCTTAGGCTACGGAAGTGTTCAATAATTGTTTTTCCCAGTAACAGCACATCATCTAAAAACGCCAAACCACTCGACCACATGAGGCCTCCAAGCACTAGCTTCATCACTCGCATAAAACTTGCAGGTGTGTTACAAAGGCCAAAGGCAGTACGGACATGGTTGAACAATCCTTACTTGGTAAAAAAGGCAGTTTTGTAACAGTCCCAGGGTTCAATAGGGATTTTTCAGTGCGAGCTGGCCATATCTAATGAAGTACAGACAAAAATGCGGCTAAGGTGTCCAAACACTCATCAATGAGTGGTAAAGGATGGGCATCCTGCATTTGTTTTTTTGTTTTTTTTTTTGTTTTTGTTTTTGTTTTTTTAATATTCAGGCTAGAAAGGTTTGTTTGGTCGGATCAAAAAGATTTCACAGACCAATTATCAACTTTATCGACAAATATAAAGAAAGGTACATATACAATTATCACGGCTGAAGTACATATCACTTCATTTTAACATCACTTTTACCCATAACATAATGATCAATCACTATGTTTTTTACAATCAACATATTCCCCCAATTGTGCATTTACGAACCTGTTCACAGAGTCCACTGTGGGTGGGTTTTATGCTGGATGTCAGATCCTGGAACCTGATGGTCTTGGAACACTTGGAGCGACATGACTTCATTCAATAAAGGATTCCCTTTAAAAGACACAAAAGGTTTTAACATGACTTTTACCCATTACATTATGATAAGTCACTATGCTTTTTTTAATCAACATATTCCCCCAGTTGTGCATTTAAGAACCTGTTAACAGAGTACTCTGCGGGTGGGTTTTATGCCACATGTCAGATCCTGGAACCTGATGGTCGTGGAACACTTGTAGCAACTTGCCTTGACTCAACAAAGGATTCCCTTTAGAAGATACAACAAGCCACACTGACTCTGTCCCATGCTCCCAATCTACGATAAATCCAAGCCTCAGCTTCTGCTAACGAGAATTAGCCAGTTCTTACTGTACTGACCCACAATATATTACGTTAAAGCTGATTTCAAACGCAAATCCAGTGCTAGTTTTGCTACAGCTGATATGTCACTCAGCTCAGCCTATAGGATAGGTCTGCATCAGTTCTGTCTCTGCCGTCCGTGCCTGTCATGTGTTCATATTTTCCACTTTTCTGTGAAGCAGATTTGCTACAATCCTGATGAAAAATTGGAAGTATAAATGTTAATGTTGGCATTTGTTACTATGAATATAGTGGCAGATCTGACGCTCTAGCTTTTATGTCTCTAGTGTTGGATCCTTGACCCAAGTTCCGTCCAAAGCACCAACAGAACCGTACCTTATTGTTTGATTGTTTGATTGATGGGAAGCCTACATGTTAATTTTGGCATTTGTTACAGTGAATATAGTGGCAAATCTGACATTCTAGCTTTTAATTCTGTAGTGTTGGATCCTTGACCAGGTTTACTCCCTAACACCAATAGAACCATACCTTATTGATTGATTGATTAATTGTTTGATTAGTTGATATATCGATGGTTCGCTCTATCTATCTATCTATCTATCTATCTATCTATCTATCTATCTATCTATCTATCTATCTGTCTGTCTGTCTCTCTGTCTGTCCGTCCATCCGTCCATCTGTCCGTCCATCCATCCATCTATTTTTCTATTTATTTACTTATTTATCTATTTATTTATTTAATTATTTACTTATCTATTTATTTATTATTTATTATTTATTTACTTACTTACTTACCTATTTACTTACTTACTTACTACTTACTTACTTATTTATTTATTTATTCATTCATTGATTTATTCATTCATTTGTTGGTTTATTATTTATTTAAGAAAGATAGAGGGATAGAGAGAAACCTCCGTAATTATGATTGGAGAGAGCACAAGCTTTAACCTGCGGATCTGGCTCCCTGCACATTGCATGCTCTATAAGATATTGATTTTTGCAATAGAAGCCTACGTATTTATTGATCGACAATACCTCTATTAAAAAACACACGCCAGGAGTACACACCGCAAGAAAAATCCCCGAAAAACTATAAGCAAAAACAAAACCAAAAAAAAAAATAAATGCTCATTTATAGTGATATACCGGTTGGGACCGCCCTTCAGTGCTCGCTCATAGTGATTTACCAGTTGGGACTGCCCTTCAGTGCTCGCTCATAGTGATAGACCAGTTGGGACTGCCCTTCAGTGCTCGCTCATAGTGATATACCAGTTGGGACCGCCCTTCAGTGCTCGCTCATAGTGATATACCAGTTGGGACTCCCATTTTGCCTGCATCAAATTTGTTTTTTCTGTTTTCTTAGACATCAAGCTCTAGACTGGATCAATAGTAAGTTGATAAGCCGGACAATTCCTATTGATCTTAAACTAGAGGGATGCTGGCAGTTTCATACAAGTGAAAACAGCTTTTCCTATTCCTTTCCATACGTTTGCAGGCTCGTACGGATGTTCTAAATTTACATAATAATAATGATAATAATAATAATAATAATAATAATAATAATAATAATAATGATGATGATGATGATGATAATAATAATAATGATAATAATAACAATAATAATAATAATAATAATAATAATAATAATAATAATAATAATAATAATAATAATAATAATATTAATAATAATAATAATATATGCTATTCAATTTTATCTTTTGTCATCATTCTGTTTTAATGTCCGCCTTGCAGATATTTTAGGCTACGTTGTTTTCCGTTCGGCTTAACCCTCAGGGGCTATGGGTAAGAAGTAGCAGCCTAAGACAATTACAAGCTTGCCTAATTGTACTAGATATCTTGTTAAGAAATATATTTTAATTGCGTTCTCTTGACTCAAATACATAGTATTTTTATTGTTTTCTGGCTTGCCCTATAAATTTTGCTATTAATATCCAAAGATTATTAGAAAGCTTGGCTACAATAATTTTACAGTTGTTAGACTTGTCTGTTTTGCAACTTAACTTTATCTTTTGTCATCATTCTGTTTTAATATTCACTTTCAGACATTTTAGGCTTCCATGTTTTCTGTAAGGTTGACCCCCCGCCGGGGGGGGGGGGGGCTATCGGTAGCAAGCAGCTGCCTACGGCAGTTACATGTTTCCCTTAATGTACTAAAAATCGTGTTAAGAAAAATATTTTTGATTACATGTTTCTGCATTAATGCTAATGATTCAATTCTTTTCTGAGATATCTAAATGCACATTTACTCAATATCTAAAAAATACACAAAATTGACAGTAGTTTCTCAAATGTCACAATCCTGCCACATCACGTTACAACATTGACTCAGGGTTGGCAGTCAAATATAGCTTAATTGTTTGTAGACTTTCAAAGTGGAGTAGTAGGTGTCATCATGGAGTTTTACATTTGTGGTGCAGGATGTCCATTGTTGCAGTCCTTCCTGGGATTTTTCTTAGTTTGTACAGGTGGCCTAGCTGCAATTGTTTCTTTTACAATCACTCGGACTGAATATAATGCCCCAGTTTATTTCCACTTCAGTTATACACTAGTGGGTGGTTTAACTATGATAAGCTATCCAGCTAGAAAGGGTACATATTGGTTCCGAGGTAAACCAAATTGTTCTTATCTGAACCTGTACTGTATAAATTTAGTAATTATGTTTTGTTTGACAGGTATTCTTCTTTCATAATGAAGATCTGCATTTATAAGTAAAACTTCACGTATTTAGCTAATTCATCATTTACCACATACATATTTATTCATTAATATGTGGGTTGCCTTTGCTCAATATTTAGACAAGAAACCTCTAAACAGAGACATGTATGGGTAATAGGCTCCAAAGCATGTTTTGAGTGGTTACCCGCTGAAGACCCTTTAATTTGTTTTGGCTTATACGGCCTATGTGAAAATATTACAGAGGAACGTGTGCAATATGGACAATAGTATATCCATGTGTATATAGGTTAGACAGGGATAGGTTAGCTTATTAGAGTAGTGGTCAAAGCCCAAAAGTACTCGGGTACCCCTCCCCATGGTAGAACGAGATACAACCCATTTTTTATTGAACATTGGTTTGTGAGACATAAGAAAATGGTGGTTGTGATAATTTATTTTAGTGCCGGGTGTATCCTATCACCGTTTATAATAAAAAAATCGCTCTATATATCAATAAATTCTCACTTTGCTTGTTTTTTTGCTTAAAATCAGCAATATTTGCTAAAACTTGATGACATTAGGCTTATATTAAAGAAATCTTGTGTGATAAATTAAGAAAATAATGATACTAGACATTTAAGAACCTAAAGATGGAAAAAATGTAGAAAACTGCACAATTATGCAAAAGTATTTTTGATTTTGACATTTTTATCTCCCAAGAATATGTCAAAAAACTTACAATTCTTGTCCAATATTGCAATTTTATACAGCACCAATTACCTCAGCCATAAGGCTACGAGGTTATATGGAAATTATTATCCCAAGTTTCTAAACATTTTATAAGCACCAAAAAGTATTACCCCTACCCCCTTATTTTTGGAAATAAGCAAAAACACTGCTTTGTCCCTATACGACGCTATTCTTCAATTGAAAATACTTACTCATTGATAAAATTAAAACTTGACACAAGAGTGAACTAATTAATCCAGTTCAAGTGAATTTAATGTCACCTTCTTTTAAAATTTTGAGTTTGGATATGGAATGAACATCAAACCTATTATTTCGTCCAAAACACTGATAAATTTTCTATCAGAATTTTGCAGTTAAAAACCTTATATCAGAATTTGCATGTACTTTGATAATATGGAAAATGACTCTGTGTTACAGAAATTATCAACATACTAGTATTTGGCAATTTTTGAAGAAAAAAAAAATTGTCACATAGTCCACCATCTCCAAATAGCTTGCCAATGCTGGCAATGAATACCATATACTAACACATATTAACTACCCACTTCTTTCCCAGGACTCATCATGGCACCATCATTTGTGAATTTATCCATATCCCGTGATCTATCATAATCTTAGGAGATGGAAGGATAGTACATGGAACTTACCCAAGCACTGGCACAGTTTATATCTGCCTGTCTGTCTGTTTGTATTTGATGCTACAGGGCTGTGTTATATGATTTACAACCAAAGCATAAAATCAATCACATACTGGAACTTACTTTCCCAACTGTGTGATGTTGCGCCAGACACCACTGGGCTTTGATGAGCCCGGCGGTATCGGGCTCTGCGTCGCATAGTTGAGAAAGTAAGTTCCAGTATGTGATTTATTATGTCTAGGTGTCAACCCAGACATTTTTTCTTTCTTTCTTTTTCTTTCTTTCTTTCTTTCTTTCTTTCTTTCTTTCTTTCTTTCTTTCTTTCTTTCTTTCTTTCTTTCTTTCTTTCTTTCTTTCTTTCTTTCTTTCTTTCTCTTTCTCTCTCTGTCTTTCTTTCTTTCTTTCTTTCTTTCTCTCTCTCTGTCTGTCTGTCTTTCTTTCTATCTCTCTCTTTCTGTCGCTATCTCTGTCTTTCTTTCTTTCTTTGTTTCATTCTTTCTTCGTTATGACCAGATTTTTCCTTAGTTTTTCTCAGACCCTAAAATTTCGAAAACCACCAAACTTGTCATGATGACTGACCTACCAGTGAAATTAGGCACGTGACTTGGTATAGTCATGATGATTAAAATTATGTAAATGTGGGGCAATTAACAATTAAAATTTTAAAAACTTCATATCATCTAAACTATTGGAGATAGACACAAAGTTTTAACTTACACATATAGTTTCAAACAGAGGTGAACATGCTCATGGTACATTTTTCAAAAGCATTTCCAGATATAAGGTACAAACTTTTTAAAACATTCTGCCTGTCATTGTACGAATGTCAACTCTGGGATCTACCAAGTGAGGAGGTCCAGATTTTTTATACAGCATGGCGTAAGGCCGTTAGATACATATGGAGAATCCCGCACAGGACACACAATGGTCTGCTTCCTCTGATTTGTGGTGATCCTCCAGTCGAAACACAGATACATAGACGGTGGTAAACAGTAACAATATAATTGTAAAAACATGCGGTACTCTGGTGATTAATGGCAGCCAATCATCTGCGTCTAAATATGTAACGTTCATAGCGTCAAAATATGGAATGGATAAGCACTCACTAGTGTCGTCATGCTGGCGATCACTCGTCAGTTCTCGGGATAATGAGGACTTCAGTCAAGATGATGAACAATCTGTGGCGTTAATCCGTGAACTTTGTGAAGTGAGAGATGGCAAGCTTAAAACCAATCTCTCACGAGCAGAACTTGATGAAATTATTAACTTCATATGCACATCGTAACGTTTGTCACCCAAAACGAGTCCATGTGGATAGCGTCATCTTGACTAGTGAACTGTATGATTGACTTATTTTTAATTCCTCTTATTTTATATGTATAAAGATATATATAGGTTTGATACAACTGGCAAATCCAATGGCATGCAAACAAGAGTTGGGGAATTTTAATGTGTGCTAAATTCAGTGAATTTCCCAACAATCCATATTTTGACTGGGGCTTCTGCTGTACTGCATGTTATAAGCCCCCATGGTGCTAGGCAACCATTTTGCATTCATGATACTTGAACCTGTCTCATAGGCAGCCTTCTAGCCATGCCTGCTGGGTTTATGGTTTGAAAGGTTTGGGTCTTATGGCAAATGGGAGGTATGGGGTGGGGCGGGGTGGAGAAACTCCCAACCACTGTGTAATGAGGTTGTCAATAAAATACAGAGAATCTCTTTCTGTTCATGCAAGAAACATATCTGATCCATGTTCACACTAATGATGGACAGAGCTGTAAGTGCACCTTGGCTGAGACTGACCAGTCAAAGTTCACCTAGGGCTAGGAGTCTGCTAGGCTTATCAGTCCCAAGGGATCAGAGGGCTTGGAATTCTAGGCAGAACAATCCAGAGTGTACCCTCTGTTCAAAATAGACTACAGACAGAGCTGAGTTTGCTGGACCGATCAAAGTCTGACTTATAGTCCTCAGTGACTGTTTTCACATTTTGGTGAATTTTGAAAAAGTGTGTTAATTTGTGTCATCTCAATGGACACTTTCATGTCTTTGTTTTCTTGTAACCAGTGAGATGAAGCCTGTTCTTCATAGCCAATACTGAGTCAGTATAGTGGATGTCTCAGTACACAGATACATGTACATGTACTTTTGTGACAGCATCTGTTAAAATTTGTTAATGTAATAAAGAACAAAGAGAGTTTTGTATTGCATGTATACACATCCCTCTGAATTATGATTTGTGTACACTGTACATGCATATATACTCGTCAATACTGCCCAGAAGGGCTGACTCTCTCAGGTGTGGGCACTTTTCTCTGGTTGCGAAGGTGCCCATTGTAGAGAGGTTTAACAGAACAGTGTTACCTGCAATTTACGGTCACCCCTAATGCCAGACAAAAGTGGTCACATGGGACAGGTGGTCTTTCATCTCAGTTAAATAAACAAAGAAATAAAAAGCCAATGTCTTTCTTTCTGACCAAGTTGGTCCAGAGGTTTTTTTCAGACACTATTGGAAAAAACCACCAAACTTGCAATGGTGATTGACATAACCAGCGAAATGGTGCATCCCATTTGGAATAGTCATGATGTTTAAAATAATGCAAATTTTAGAGGCAACAAAACTTGTAAAAGCGGCATATCTTCCAAACTATTGCAGATGGACTCAAAATTTCAATGTGCACATATACCTTTGTGACACTTGCCACTCTAATAGACAGTATAGTTGTAGAATTTCAAATTATGCTAATAAGGGGCATCGAAAAATTTGAAAGGTGAGTATCTCCAAAACTATTGTTCATCGAGATGCTATTTCAACTTCAATTTGTAGGTTTGTGGCAAAGCCGCATCCAATGAACCTTGAACCAAAGTTGTAGGATTTTAATTTACACAAATTAGGTGGATATGCATTTTATAGAGGTGCCATTTCTACTTCAATTTATGGGTTTGTGGCATAACCCCATCCAATGAACAATAAACGAAAGTTCTAGGCTTATAATTCATGCAAATTAGACAAACACACAAAATAAAAATGTTGAATAGCTTCAAAACTACAATAGATACTAGTTTCATTCAAACTTCACTTTGTAAGTTTGGGACATGACCACATCCCTTGAACCAACACCCAAAGCTGAGCATTTTAATTTATGAACATTAAGCTAATACACGAAATTTAAATTATGTTGAACAATGGCAAAGTATAGCATTTTAAACTGCTCTCATTGTGAAGGCACCCAGATAGATTTGCTGTGAAGCAAGATCTTCTTTTCTAGTTTTATGCTGTATTTGACAACTACCGGATAACTGAAAACAAATATTGTTTTGATTTGCAACCATTACCTGTTTACTTTTGATTGTATAGTTAGATTATGGCAGTTCTGGTAAAAAAATTACCATTTTGGACGTGCCAGAAAATAAGGGGGGTGGGGTAACTCTTTTCTCGCCAATTTAAATTCTGTGAAAGGTGAGTATATATTTAGCATATATTGCTTTTTAGCTGGACAATTAATTGGTGCATTAAATGTTTTCCTAGAGCAAGGACTTTGAGCACTGTGTAACATTTTATGCACCATAGAAAATCAGACTTGAGGGAATTTTTGCGCCTATTTGCCCAAATTCGGTATTTGTCGACATCCTATGACAACAAAACCATGCAAACATTATTTGTACAGTGCTTACCATATTATTTCAGATACTATGAGCCATATTTGGTATGTTTCTTGAATCTATTTTTGTAGGGATGCTCAGTAGTGTCTTGTATGGAATGATAGTTAAAGTGATGACTACTATTTTCAAAGATATGGCTATAAAATACCCCTGTCATCAAATTAAAAGACCACAACCATCATAATCCAATGCAGAATATGCCAATCTTTAATAAAAAAATTGGTTGTAATTTGTTCTACCATAGGGAGGCGTATATCCTTAAATAAGCCATTTTTAGGTTTGGCCACTGGTCTATATGGGGAGTAAAGAATTCGGACTGCGGAATACGGCAATGACTACTAGGAAGAGTTTCTGGACAAAAAGACACAAATACAATAAAAAAAACACGACAATGTGGTTACTTTTGCCCATACACGAGCCCACATGAGTAGATATTCAGCGAAATATCAGAATATTTCTGAGCATTGGTCTCTTTGGAATACCTACACAATGCTGGGCAAAATGACATGTGCAGTGTATGAAATTGCTTGTTATGCTTCAGTGCAATTGACGAGGCTCTAACACACTTTTAATGTATTTGCCTATGGTGTCGTGATATGAATGATAGGTGATTATATATTTATGAAAATGTATATACATACGTACATACATACATACATACATACATACATACATGTGTGTATGTGTGTGTGTCTTCCTTCACATGGCCAAAGCTTGTACACATAATTTACGTAAATAATGTTCCATGTGTATGGAAACTTTATTTAGATAATTATTAAAAAGTAGCAGAGGAAACATCAGCAAAAAAATCTGGTAACATGTTTAGATAAATGAATCTTTATTGACTGCGCTGTTACAAAAAACACAGCAATATGTCAAATATAGAACATTTACACATGTAAACTATGAAAGAAAAAAAAAAAGAAAATCACATTAAAATATGCACACAATCAAAAAGAACATTTAACAAAAACAGTACAAACACGTACAGCACAGTACAGTACAATAAATACAAAAGATTTATATAAATCACTAATCACCTGAAATGAAAATAGAATGCAATCATCAAGTTGGCACGGTGTTACATGATTACAGTGGTTTCTCTCTAAGGGCAATGGATTTGTCCATGAAATTTTCAAATATGTATACGAGTTCTGTGTCATGCAGTACCATAATAAATTTAAATATACTCTGATCATCATAAGCATCCGAATTACAAAATATTTCGCGAAAACTCTGAAGCAGATTTTCTCTTGGATTTTGAAATTTAGTGCATGTCATAACAAAATGAAATACATTATCAAGTTCATGGCAAGTGTCACAAACTCTCTGGCTAACAGGAACTTTGGTAGGACGCTTAAGTCCTGATGTTTGATGTAGATGATCCCGAAGAAATATGCAAGCATGTGCGACACTATCATGACCAAGATACAAATACACGACAATGGGGCTGTGTGTGCACACGTGAGTTGTACCGACACGGCAACGTGGCTGTGCACGCGCTGATGAGTTGTACTAACACGACAACGTGACTGTGCACGCACTGGTGCGTTGTACCGACACGGCAACGTGGCTGTGCACGCGCTGATGAGTTTTACTGACTCGACGACGTGACTGTGCACGCACTGGTGCGTTGTACCGACACGGCAACGTGGCTGTGCACGCGCTGATGAGTTTTACTGACACGACAACGTGACTGTGCACGCACTGGTGCGTTGTACCGACACGGCAACGTGGCTGTGCACGCGCTGATGAGTTTTACTGACACGACAACGTGACTGTGCACGCACTGGTGCGTTGTACCAATAAGACAAAAAAGGCTAATAAAAACAGATAGAGAGGGTCCATGAATGATGTTTTTAAGACAGCAGGAGACCAAAGGAGAGGTGTACAATACTTGACCAATTTTAGCAACATTGTGACAGGACGTAAAGATCCGATGTGTTGGTCCTTGTCACGGTTTTTCTCGAATTATTCACAAAACGACACTCTGAGTAACTCTTGATAGTTATTTAAGGCATAGTCCACTTCAATAGCACTGTTTAGTTCACTTGATATATTTGTTGTCTAATGCAGTATATTTGTACAATGTTATGGTTTCAACTTTTATTTCTGTTTTGTAATTTCCTTTTCGTCCTATCTGTTTGTGTTCTGTACCGTAATGCATTCAGATTCCATTAATTAAAGCCTGGAATGGTCCACATTCTATATGCATATAACTTCCATATACAGAAATGAGCCTTATATTTTTAAATACACACACACACACACACACACACACACACACACACACACACACACACAAACACACAGACACAGACACAGACACAGACACAGACACACATATATATATGTATGTATATATATATATATATATATATATATATATATATATATATATATATATATATATATATATATATATATATATATATATATATATATTCCTAATGATTATCCCTTTGTGATATAGGTTAATAATAGCTTTGCCTTCTCTCATCGCATTGTCAATAAAACATGTTTCATCTTATTTCTCTGTTATTGTGGCAATATCGCACGGTTCACGTCTCTAGGGCTACCTATCTGCTCAGCCCAAAGGTAGTATATAATAAAGACTGGATGAGCTCAAGTCAAAACACACAGTGCGC
>CAXHWN010001928.1:74006-336506 GCA_964020975.1 Hermodice carunculata | reverse complement strand
TGTTCTAGGGTAATATGAAACATGTTTCCATTTGCCTCTGGGGTTAGAGGAAGTAGTTTCAACCTACCTATGGTGTTTGATGGAGCAGGTTCAAGTGCCCCTGGGGTTAGAAGAAACAGTATCAATCTACCGCTAGATTTTGATGGAACATTTACCAGGGGGTTAATGTAGTTTTTTTATTAATGTCCACATATGCATCCAGTACTACACAAGCATGCAATTAAAATTAGCAAACACTTAAGCATTCATATTTCAAGAATGAACAAAATTAACTAGGAGACTGGGGCTAGTTGGAATATGTAGGAGTCAGGTCCTGTATCAGCTAATATATTCTGTAAAATATTCTATTGTTACATTTAAATGGCAGACAGGTCTGGCTTAAATGAACATTAATTGCATTGTTAAGACCGTTTAATACATTCAATTTTATTGTGAATGTTTCAACTTACTCCATTACATTTTTCACCTTGCCCTTTGTATGGAGGATATGAAACATTTGACTTATCCATAGTTTTCAATATATATATATATATATATATATATATATATATATATATATATATATATATATATATATATATATATATATATATCTGGACAATGTTCCATTATGTCTAAACAAGACAATGCCCACTTGGCAGGACTCTTTTTGTTTTAGTGTTATCCTAGAATAACCCAGTAATTGAATACTTCGGAAGATACAGGGCCTTGACTCTGAGGTGTTCCAACTCTCTGTAGTCTCCCCTAGCTCATTATGTCACAACAATTCTTCAAAAGTTAGCGGGAACATGGGATAGTAAAGAAAGACCCCAAACAGACTGCATATGTTCCACACTGTATATTAACCCTTCTAGTGCCAATTGCATCTTAAGTCGAACTACGTAAAAGAAATTGCCCTGAATTATGATAAGCCACATATAGATCTCAGCTAAGCATTCCCACTGAAATCCAGCGTCTGTCATGGACGGCATGTTATTGTCATGAATGATATCTTTCTGTTACTGAACATAGAAATGTACAGAGATCCAACCTGAAATGAGGGAAAGAACCACTATGAATGAAGGCTAGGAATATTTAATGGTTTCCTTGTGTTTGTTATTGTCGATAGTCTGTACTGTTTAAGTTCTTTTTTATTCAACTTAGCCTCTAAAGTGAGTGATAGAAAAAAGGTTGATTCTGATTATCACGGTAACTTAACAAGCTCAATGGGAAAGGTCACACCTTGTCCATAATGACCTCTCTCATCAATAGAGGACATTCTTTAACTGGTCATGCCTAGCTGGGATGTCAACATGGTTAAACAGAGTGCCAGATTCATGTCCCATGTCAAAAAACTTTATTGAAGTTCCGGCATGCTTGTAGGTTACATAGAATATACAGTTCAGGTCTACAGCTTTTCTTGGTGCACTATAGGTATATTAGATCCCAGATAAGCGATTGATTCAGTAAAGTGTGGCACTGAACGAGTTGTAAACAAGTATTGCAATTTACATTGTATGTGTATGGCTTTTAACCACTGACATCCAGCAGCTGGACCATGGAACTTAACTGAACTGCCATCAGCTGGCTGTTCTGGGTGATAATATGATTGTGCTGTGTAAGTAATCAAACGAATGCATTACTAATAACAATGATCATGATGATGGTGATGATATAATAATGATTTTTATTATGCTGTCAATCCTGCGTAGAATTGAGCTTAATAAAATACAACAAGAAAACTAAGATGAATTACACGGGATTTAGGATAAGCATACATGATACACATGGTCACATATGAAATGCGTTGTAATTTCTAATGATGGGGGTAACCTCATCAGTCTCTGGTTACATGTTAAGTGCGTTGTAATACTTAATGATGGGGGTAACCTCGTCAGTCTCTGGTCACATTCTCTCTTCTTTTCTTTCTTCTTAATGAGCAGATTTGTCCGGAGTTTATCTCAGACCCTACTATTCCGAAAACCACCAAACTTGCCACCAGTGAAATTAGGCACCTGACTTGGAATAGTCATGCTGTTTAAAATTATGCAAATTAGGGGAAATTCAAATTTTAAAAGCTCCATATCTTCCATAATATTGCAGATATACAATAAGTTCTAACTTACACACAGGTTTGAGACATCTGTCAATGAACAGCGAACAAACGTTCTAGAAGTGCAACTTAATGTGGCAAGTTTGAAGCTTTTTCGTCATGTTATTTGTCTGAATATATGTTTGTTGAAGGGGGAAAAGGGGACACATTGTGTTGAATATAAAATGATTTGTAATATTGCCACAAAATAATTTCCACTGTAATCATGAATTATATATGACATCAAGTCAGACTCACATGTTGAAGTATTTAATGGAACAACCATCACACAATACTTTATGTGTACAAAAGCTCATAATCACCATGCAAACCCTGTCAAGGGAACACCATGTTTTGGTCGAGTGTGGCGACAGAACAGTTCTGCCCACTGCTGATTGGCTGAAGGTCCGGATTTAGACAGGATCCACTGAATATGCAAGCCTGCCTGCAGTGCTCTTAACAGACCCCCATGGGGTCTGCCTTATCACTGGACATGCATGTTTGGGCAGCTGTGTGTGTGTGTGTGTGTGTAGGAAGATGGGAGGCAGGTTGGTCACATTTTCCTGCTTGGATAACTGTCAGGCCATTTTTGTATGTAGCTGGTCGCCCAGGGTGCCTGTCCAGTTGTCAAGGACCCTGGGTCTGCTTAACAGGCATCACCTTGAACAAGGACCTACATGTGTAAATTATTCTGCTATAAAAGTTTGAAAGAGGTGATGACTGGGCCCTCTCTCTCCCTCCTCCCTCTTTATGTCTGGGTGCCAACCCAGACAAACAGTTTTCTTTCTTTCTTTCTTTCTTTCTTTCTATGATTGTTTGTTTGTTTGTTTCTTTCTTTCTTTCTTTCTTTCTTTCTTTGTTTCAGTATATGATAGTTGTAGAATTTGACATGCTAATAAGGGGCATTCAAAAATTTTAAAGTTGAGTATCTCCAAAACTATTATAGATAGAGATGACATTCGAACTCCAATTTGTGGGTTTGTGGCAAAGAAGCATCCTATGAAGTATGAACCAACGTTATAGGATTTTAATTTATGCAAAATTAGGTGAATAAGCAAAATTTAAATCTTGAATAGTTTTAAAACGATTATAGATAGAGATGCCATTCCAGCTTTTATTTGTGGGTTTGTGACAAAGCTGCATGTAATGAACCATGATCCAAAATTGTACAATTTTAATTTATGCAAATAAGATGAATACAAGAAATTTAAATCTGTGAATAACTTCAAAACTATTTATTATGCATAGAGGTGCCATTCCAACCTATATTTGTAGGTATGTGACATAAGCGCATGCAATGAGTCATAAACCAAAGTTGCAGACTTTTAATTTATGCAAATTAGGCAAATACACAAAATCAAAGTCTTAAATCACTTCAAAAGTATTACAGATAGTGTCAGCCAAGCATTACTTTATAATTTTGTGACATGGCCATATACAATTAACCAAGGACCAAAGTAGTAGCATTCTAATTTATGGAAATTAGCGTCATACACAAAATATAGTTTATGTTGAACAATGGCAAAGTGTAGCATTTCAAACTGTTCTCATTTTGAAGGCACCCAGACAGATTTGCTGTCAAGTAAATTTTCTTTTATAGTTATGTCCGGGTGCCAACCCAGACATTTTGTTTTTCGAAGAATTCTTTCTTTTTTTCTTTCTTTCTTTCTTTCTTTACGATCAGATTTGTCCAGAGTTTTTTCTCATACCCTACTATTCCAAAACCACCAAACTTGCAATGGTGAATAACCTACCAGTGAAATTAGGCACCTGACTTGGAATAGTCACTATGTTTAAAATTATGCAAATGAGGGGCAATTAAAATTTAAAAAGCTCCATATCTTATAAACTGTTGGAGATAGACACAAAGTTCTAACTTACACATATAGGTTTGAGACAACGGGCAAATCCAAACAAAATTTGGGGAATTTTCATGTATGCTAAATTCAGTGAATTTCCCAACAACACATTTTGACCAGGGCTTATGCTGTACTGCATGGTATAAGCCTCCATGGTGCTAGGCAACCATTTTGCATTCATGATACTTGAACCTGTCTCATAGGTAGCCTCTAGCCATGCCTGCTAGGTGTATGGCTTGAAAGGTTTGGGTCTTATGGCAAATGGGAGATAGGGGACGGAACTCTCAACCACTTTGTAATGAGGTTCTCAATAAAATACAGACAATCTCTTTCTGTTGATGCAAGAAACATATCTGATCCATGTTCACACTAATGCTGGACAGAGCTGAAAGTGCACCATGGCGGAGACTGACCAGTCAGAGTTCGCCTGAGGCTAGAAGTATGCTAGGCTTATCAGTCCCAAGGGATCAGAGGCACTGGAATTCTAGGCAGAACAAGCCAGAGCATACCCTCTGTTAAAAATAGACTACATGCAGAGCTGAGTTTGCTGGACCGATCAAAGTCTGACTTATAGTCCTTAGTGACTGTTTTCACATTTTGGTGAATTTTGAACAAGTGGGTGAATTTGTGGCATCTCAATGGAGACTTTCATGTCTTTGTTTTCTTGAAGCCTGTTCTTCATAGCCAATACTCAGTCAGTATAGTGCATGTCTCAGTTCACAGGTACATGTACATGTAGCTTTGTGACAGAATCTGTTAAAATTGGTTTATGTAATAAAGGAACAAAAACGTTTTGTATTGCATGTATACACATCCCTCTGAATTACAAAATGTGTACACTGTACATGCACATATACTCACCAATACTGCCCAGAAGGGCTGACCCTCTCAGGTGTGGGCACTTTTCTCTGGTCGCGAAGTTGCCTACTGTAGAGAGGTTTCACTGTAAAGTGGTTCCTAATGCCAGACAAAAGTGGTCACATAGGACAGGTGGTCTTTCACCTCAGATAAATTGACAAAGAAATAAAAGGCCAATGTCTTTCTTTCTGACCAAGTTGGTCAAGATTTTTTTTCAGACACTATTGGAAAAAACCACCAAACTTGCCATGGCGACTGACATAACCAGCATAATTGTGCATCTCATTTGGAATAGTTATGATATTTAAAATTATGCAAATTTTAGAGGCAGCAAAAGTATAAAGGCGCCATATCTTTCAAACTATTGCAGATGGACTCAAAATTCCAATGTGCATATATACTTTTGTGACACTTGCCACTATAATGGACAGTATTGTTGTAAAAATTCAAATAATGCTAAAATGGGGCATTGAAAAATTTGAAAGTTGAGTATCTCCAATTCTATCATAGACATGCCATTCCAACTTTAATTTGTACGTTTGTGGCAAAGCCGCATCCAATGAACCATGAACCAAAGTTGTAGGATTTTCACTTATGCAAATTAGGTGAATATGCAAAATGTAAATCTTTAATAGCTTCAAATGTATGATAGCGGTGCCATCTCTACTTCAATTTATGGATTTGTGGCATAACCCCATCCAATGAACAATAAAATAAAGTTCTTCTAGGCTTATGATTCATTGAAATTAGACAAAAACACAAAATTAAAATGTTGAATAGCTTCAAAACTACTATAGATACTAGTTTCATTCAAACTTCACTTTATAAGTTTGGGACATGGCCACATCCCTTGAACCAAGAACCAAAGTTGAGCATTTTAATTTATGAAAATTAAGCTATTACACGAAATTTAGATTATGTTGAACAATAGCAAAGTATAGCATTTCAAACTATTCTCATTTTGAAGGCACCCAGATAGATTTGCTGTGAAGCAAATCTCCTTTTCTAGTTTTATGCTTTATTTGACAACTACTTGATGACTGAAAACATACATTGTTATGATTTGCAACCATAACTTGTTTACTTTTGATTGTATAGTTAGATTATGACAGTTCTGGTAAAAAAAATACCATTTTATACCTGCAAGAAAATAGGGGGGGTGGTGTAACTCTTTCCTGTCCAATTTAAATTCTGAGAAAGGTGAGTCTATATTTAGCATATTGCCTTTTAGCTCAACTATCAGGGTAATTTTTGGTGCATTAAATGTTTTTCTAGAGCAAGGACTTTGAGCCTTGTGTAACATTTTATGCACCTTAGAATATCAAACTTGAAGGATTTTTGCGCTAATTTGCCCAAATTTGATATTTTTCGACATTTTATGACAAGAAAACCATGCAAACATCATTTGTACAGTGCTTGCCATATTATTTCAGATACTATGAGCCATGTTTGGTATGTTTCTTGAATTTATTTTTGAAGTCATGCTCAGTAGTGTTTTGTATGGAATGATAGTTAAAGAGATGACTACTATTTTCAAAGATATTGATATAAAATACCTCTGTCATCAAATTAAAATACCACAACCATCATAGTCCGATGCAGAATATGGAAATCTTCAATAAAAAATGGTTTGTGATTTGTTCTACCATAGGGAGGGGTATATCCTTAAATAAGCCACTTTTTAGGGTTGGCCACTAGTCTATATGGTTGTGGTAGTTTTTGCTATTTAATGTGTATATCAAGTACATGTATACATGTATATGTATATGACGTGCCCTGGTTAGGCAAACAACACGCTTGCTTGCTTTTCCCCGCAACAGCCAGGACACAGCGGTATTCATTACACATGCTGTACAGGGGGTATTTTGTGTCATGTACATTTTCCTCTGTTTATTTTATCCAACCTACATCTGTAATTAATGCTACATGTATTCAGCCTTGATAATCTATCTATGATAGGGCAGACTGATTTGGTGGGATGTCTGATTGGGATCCGACTGTTAATGCCCGCTAATTGTCATACCTTGGGTTGTCCCCCTATCTCCCCATATGTTCATACAAACTTTCTAATATGACACACATAATAGTATTAACCCCTCCTCCCCAAGAGCAGGGAACACACGCCCTGGATGATATTTCAGTGAGCTGTAAATTTGTCAATAAATATTTCTAGCCCACTGATTTGTCAACAAAGTAGCTGAGCTTGTCTTATGGTCCTTCGTACATCGTCAACAGTTCACATTTTCGACTTCTTCTCCAGAACCACTTGGCATATTGACTTCAAACTTGTTGGAATTATACCTCGGGTGGGTTTACCACCGTTATTCTAATGGTCAAGCTCCAGTAGTTTTTGGTTTTTTTTATACATTTTTTGGTTCATTTTTTTTTTTCAAATCTTAAAAAATCTTCGTCTCTAAAATCGCAGGCCAATTGCTTTGAAATTATTCAGGGACACTTCTGCAGACCCCTAGACCTTAATTCAACAAGTGGCGCTGCGATTTGTTCCTATTTTGGGGGGGTTGCCTTTTTGTGTATTCTTTGTGGGTTTCTGTTATTTGCAACTTTTTTCCCGAGACGGTCAGCTTCATTTACTTTGAACTTGATAGCAATGTTCTAGTAAACCTCCACCAGTTTGTTCAACTGGTCACACTCCAATGATTTTTGTATTCTGTAAATATTTTTTCGCCCTTTTTTGGCCAAAACTGAAAAATTTTGCTATCTGAAACCGCTAACTGAATTGCTTCAAAATCATACTGGGACAATCCTAGTGACCCGTAAGTGTTACTCTATTTACTAGGTGGGTCTGTCTTCGCTCAGACATCGGATATTAACAGTCTTGGATAAAGCGAAAGCCAGACGTGAAGACGGCGTCAGTTAATGCTGAAATGGTGAGAATACGGAGTTAGAAACATTTCTTGGACTGAATGATCAGTGTATAACAGAAATGTGCTCAACAGCGGTTTTCTGGCTCAGATATCATTAGTTTGTGAATTTATGTCCTGTTAACAAAATATTGACGAGATTTTGTGTGGCATGAGTATGTCCACACAGCTGACCTGATTTGAGCACATGGACCACAACAACATAGCTGCTCTGACCGAAATGTGAATTTTATTTGAATTTTTTGGTAATACACTAAACAAAATGACAGTAATAAAAAGCATCGGCAACTTCACGCACCTTTTGTCATATTTGTAGATGTTGTGAATGATCACCAGGCATATTAAACTATATGCTGTTAAGATATTAGTTATATGAATCCAATACATGAAATTTATATTTGATGTGGGTGTAGTTTGTCGAAGTTATGAACAGAAAGTTGGGAAAATCATCCGTTTTTCGTATTCACGATTGTGGGTGATAATATGAGACTTCAGCGGACACAGTGACCATCGGGTTGAGTAACCCCTAATTTTGACCTACGGCTGAAAAACCTTATGAGCATTTCACAAATAACTGTCACAATATACCAACACTGAAACCCAAACAGTGTGTCACAATGATATTATATCCAAATAAAACAATTGAAGTTCGAAAGGTACCGCACACTGGTCATGTCTTTATGCCAACACAGACAGAGACTACAGTTTTTCTACGAATTCTCTCTTTCTTTCTTGTTTGCTTTCTTTTTCTTCTTTTCTTTCTTTCTTTCTTTCTTTCTTTCTTTTTTCTTTCTTCCTCTTTTTCTCTTTCTTTCCTTCCTTCCTTTCTTCTTTCTTTCTTTCTTTTTTTTCTTTCTTTCCTTTTTGTTTCTCTCGTTCTTTCTTTCTTTCTTTCTTTCTTTCTTTCTTTCTTTCTTTCTTTCTTTCTTTCTTTCTTTCTTTCTTTCTTCTTCATTCAAATGGTAATTTTACCGAAGTTTTATTTGGAAACTCATGTACGTAAAATCTGCAAACTTGGCATGATCGTACTACCATACATGAAATCTTGAGTTTTTGTAATGAAGGTCAACGATTTGGAAAATTATGTAAATGAGGGCCATTTGAAAATATAAATATTCAATATCTCCGAAACTATTATAAATACAGCTCACCAATCAAACCTGAATTTATATGTTTGTAACTCTGCACATCTTTGTAATTTACACATGACCTCTAAAGATCAAAGTTCAAGATCATTTTTTTCCGTTTGAAATTTATTTCCGGACATAACTTGGTCAATTTTCATCTTATTTTGATCCTTTTTAGTTCAAGTTGTAGATATTATAACACTGCACATTTCTGTAATTTACATGTTACCTCTAAAGGTCAAAGATCAAGGTCATTATGCAATTTGAAGCTTTTTTCTAGCCATACCTCAGGTAACTTTTATCCAGTTTTGAACATATTGGGCTCAAATTGTAGCTGTTGTAACACTTTACTTTGAAAGTTGTATCTAGCTATCACTTGGTCAACCTTAAACACTTTAAACATGTTGCACCCAAATTGTAGGTATTGCAACATTGCACATTTCTGCATTTTACAAGTGACTTCTAAAGGTAAGAGATCAAGGTTATTTGGCCCGTTTAAATTATCATCTAACAATAACTTGGTTACTTTCTTCTGATTTGGTTCATGTTGGGCCTAAAAAAGGAATAATGTAGTACCGTCCATTTTAATAGTTTACATGTGACCCCTAAAGGTCAAAGATCAAGGTCATTTGAACCTTTCAAATTTTCATCCTGCCACAACTCGGCCATTTTCCATATAATTCTTATCATATTGTACTCAAAGTGTAGGTATAGCAAGACTGCACATTTTTCTTAATAACGTGTAACCTCGAAATGTCAAAAGTGAATGTCATTTCGTCGTTTGAAATTTTCATCGAGCATAGCTCTTTTTCATCTGATTTGGTTAGTGTTGGGCTTAAACAGTAGATAATGTAACGCTATACATTTTTGCAATTTATATGTGATATTTAAAGGTCAAAATGCAAGGTCAGTTGAACATTTGAATTTTTACCTGGGTATAACTTGGTCAATTTTCATCCAATTTCAGTCATGTCAGGCTCAAGTTGTAGATATCACCACACTGCAATTTTTCCGATTTACATCTTACCTCTAAATGTCAAAGGTCAAGGTCATTTGGACCTTGCAATTTTTATCTTGCAATGTGCTTAATGGAATGTGGCGTACCATAGGACAAAAGCTGTAGCATTTAATGTTTACATGTTTTGAAGGCACACAGACAACTTTTTTTAAAGTACATATGTTTCAATTGTAGGTGGTGCCACTACAATCAGCGTCTTAGACGTTGAACTTCTCAACAATTCCACCAAATTTAATGAAAATCTGCCAAAAAGTAATGATGCTAGTGTGTTCACAAAATGTTCCCATTTTTACCCCGACATTGCATAATATTGTAGCCGGCGCCAACAATATCAAAGGGGAAATTTATAATCAGCTATTAAAAAAAAAATAGGACGGTATTGCGCTAACAAGCAAAATTTTACAGACGGACGGACAGACGTGAGCCGTCGCATAAGCTGTGCAACCTTACATGAAGGTCAGCAGAGCTAAAAACGGCGGACAAATGGGTTAAACTATTATAGGTTTGGTCCAGGTGGCCACATGTCTGAGTGGGAGTACTGTTTAACACTGTTATGGGCACACATTCTGATACATGGGTAGCCCTTATTTTTCATTACAGGTAAACAGCAATTTTTGTATATTTTTCAGATTGAGGTCATATAGGGAAGGGTTCAACATTTACTGATTCAGAGTGCAAGTACTAATGTCGGCACTGGTGAAGACACAGAGGAATCATCACGATCCGAGTGGCGCGATACTGATACCAGTGATAGTGACCTCTTAAACCTGGATATGGGTCAAGTTACTGTCAACTTTCAATCAAAAGGAAAATAATAATGAGAAAAAGAAAGAAGAAAAAAAAAAACAAAAAACAAAAAAAACAAAAAAAACAAAAACCAAACAAACAAAACAAACAAACGAAAACAAATAAAAAACAAAAGAAAAAACTGTGGAGTTTGACTTAAAAAAAAACGGAAAAAACTTTTGAACAGCCAATAGCAGATATGTGGACACAGCCTTTATACTTGCATTGCATCTGCCATTAAAGTCCATTACCGAAATAAAATTCTGAATGTTACAGGATAGGTTTTCTTCCTTCATTGACTTTCTTGACAAAAGATACACAGGATATAGCGGCAAAGTAGAAACAGGCCAAATCATTGAATGGACATTTAGAAGTGTCAACCACTGTGCAGTGAAATTTGGATTTTTCATCAATTTTGTTGTTGATTTTGGGGCAAAATGGTAAACAATCTTCTATGAAACTGCCTAGCTAATTGTTACAAAAATGCATAGAGACGATTCGGCGAACCCCTAGATCTTAATTTGTTGAAGCGGTAGTGCTGTTATTTTTCTGTATTTTATTTTTCGATTGACAAGGGGATATGTACATGTTAGCAATAGTGATCGTCAAGTGAAATAGGTAACCTTGCCATCAAAGTTCACAGGATCACTTCAGTCTGTGCATGCAAGGTCAGCTGTACACAGGACGATCGCAGTCCTCTTGATTTCAATAGTTGTTATGGGCCACAAATTTGACATTTTGTGTGACCTTGTTATATCAACGTGACTTGTGTATGTGTATATGTGAGTGTGTAATGACATAAGGGTTTCTACGAGTGTCCTTATGCGATATAAAGCAATTGTGTGAGCAGTTTTGGAGAAGATTTTCTATGAATTGCCTCAAAAGAGAACAAACAAAAAACAAATGATGGAAAAATCAAAAAATTACTGGAGCATGACCACTTGAACAATACTTCTAAAGTCCTACTCAAGGTACATTGCCACCAAGTTTGAAGTCGATATGGTCGACGGTTTTAGAGATGTCGAAAGTATGAATTAGCATTCAAATGCCCATTGACTTGCATAGTAATCAATAGGAAAGGTGCATTTACCAAATAATACCAAAATTGAAAAAAAAAATCGTTAAAAATCAGGAATCCATAGCAGTTCCACCTGGTGAACAACTTCTGTCCCTTCAGCAAGGAAATATCCATCAAGTTTGAACTTTATATGAGCAACGGCTCTGGAAAAGAAATAGAAAATAGCGAGGAAACACACACACACACGCACACACACACACACACACACACACACACACACACACACACACACACACACACACACGCACAAAATCATAAAAAATAGAAAACCTGCAAGGCCCCCTGGTAAGCAAATTAAGAACCAGGAGTACGTAAGAGTGTTCCTGTATGATATTAAAACAATTGGGTGAGCCGATTTGGAGATGTTCTAAGATTTTTGCTTCAAAAAGGGTGAACAACTAAAAACAGTTTCATGATCCTACGTAATCTATTTCTTCTGGAATTGCGCGCGAGAAAAAGGGGCGCACAGATGGACGGATTCACAGATTTACAAAGATGCAGGCGATAGCAATCCTCGGGGGGCTTATATAGGCCGATGGATCGAAAAGCATTTCGTCATGCCTGGCGATTCAAATATGTGTCAGGCGACCTTTACGGTACAGATGTCATGAATGCTGCCCTAGATTATATGTCTTGTGAAAAACCAGATGTGTAAAACTTTGAATCATAAAACCTTTTTTCGATTATGTATAGGACTTGTCACATTATGTCAACATGGAGGATTCTAAAATAGTTAGCTGAAAATGGGGTTGTTAAGAAAGACCCAAGTAGACAACATCTTTTCCAAACTGCATATCACCTTTCTCAGTGCCAATTGCAGGCTAAGTCGAAATACGTAAAATAAACTTCTCAGAATTATAAGAAACCCCGGTGCCAGATTCATGTTCTAGGTCAAAAGACATTTGATTGAAGTGCCAGCATGGCTGTAATCACACAGAATGTTTTAGTCCAGGTCAACAGCTTTCCTTGGTGCACTCTAGGCGCATTAGGGGGAAGCTGTTGACACAATAAACCTGTGGCACTCAGAGGGTTAATATACAAGTACTGCAATGTACCGTATATGTGTATGCTTTTAATTCCCTAATACCCAACAGCTGGACCAGGGAAAACTGAACTGCCATCTGCTGGCTCTTCTGACTACTATTATGATGGTGATACATAATAAGTAATCGAAGGGGATGATGCTGACGACGACGACGACGACGACGACAATTATGATATAAATTGGACTCTCGTTGTTGGGTAGAATTTAGCCAACATGAAATACATGAAGATAAATAAAATGATATTCAATGCTGGGGGTACCCTCATCAATCTCTGTTCACAGTCATATGAAATGCAATTGTGCTGTCAAAATGTGTAGCCCTCCCTCTGTTAAGAAATATGTTTACTTATATACACACAGGTCATTCAACCACCAGCAGGACTGGACGTGGTGGGTGGATGGTGGAGGGTTTGCCAGTGCTTACTAAGGCATGACACATAAAACACCTGTGGCATGCCGCTCACACCAGCCTTCCCCGGCATCCCACTTCACTCACCCTCCGCTGCCTCCCTGCTCCCCCCCCCCCCCGTCGCTCCAATAGAAAATATGGATTTAAAATGCCCAACTTAACAATTTAGGAAGTGTGCGCTCACAACTGCGTATGAAGTAGCTTTTCAGACAATCATCGAGCTTACCTGGGCTTCCTCTGAATGTTTGGCTGTAGAAGTATCTTCAACACGATTTAGAGGAAGTATGTGGCTGGCTGATGGGTCAATTTGAACCAAAAGTCTGAGTTCCGAACATAAGTGATAGGCATGCAGTGAATGGAGACAATACAAGGTCACGTGGCATTTATTTATGTTGAGTGAGCTGCGCCGGGGCTCATTGTGCAAATGTTTTACTACACTTTCTCTGTGTGAACATAATGAGAGTCACAGCTTTTCATTTTAGTCGACATGAGACACACACGTCAAGCACATTGCAAAGCGTAAGCGCAAAATATACCTGATATAAAGTTTCACAAAAATTACAATTTAAAATTGAGAATTTGGATAGAATCATTCTTCAAGATTAACTTACCATGATGCAGACAGGCAATAAGCCTAAAGCTATTTAGGAGGCTATTTGGAATCACTCCTGTTGATGTAATTCCTACGGACTGGCCAGATATGGGCACCCAGGACCTGTTTACGGGGAAACTTCTGTTTTAATAATTCTGTGTTCAAGTGGACCCGGTTCTCTGTCTATGCCAAAGATAACTCTACAACATATGACATGTTAACGCTTGAAGAGGGACACATGTAAATATATTTTCCTTGAATATTTTCATGTGGAGCTTAGTCGTTGTTACTCTTTTCCATATTTGAAACTCTATATTATGCATAAGCCAACCTGTCACTAACATATATATGTATGTTTATTTATTTATTTATTTATTTATTTATTTATTTATTTATTTATTTATTTATTTATTCATTCATTCATTCATTCATTCATTCATTCATTCATTCATTCATTCATATATTTATTTATTTATTAATTTATTCATTTTTATATTAAAATTTATTTTTACTGGGTAGCCCAATCAGCCAAGGCTGTTCTCGCTGGGGACTCAGTTACATCAATAAAAGATCACAAAGTTGACAAAGTACAAACATGATAATACAATCACAGGAAAAAGACAAAAATAAAATAATGCAAGAGGCATATAATGGTTGTCGAGATTATATACTGTAGTTCTAGAAATTTTCGCGCGTGTTTAATTTCGCGTAAACTCATTTTTTTCTGAAATTGCAGAATTTTCGCGCATTTTAGTTTCGCGCAATCCAATGCCAAACAATGTAGTGAAATACAATGCAACTTATTTTCGCGCATTTTAATTTCGCGCTTCAGGTGGTAGCGCGAAAAGCGCGAAATTAGATTGGGCGCGAAAATTTCTAGAACTACAGTATATATATGATTTGAAAATGCAAAATCGTAGTGCAAAATTATTTGTGTAAACAAACAGTGTATCGTTGCGATTGTCTTTGCTACTTTAGTGTACGTAGAATCCAGAAGGTCATCAATGTCAACCTAATCTCTTTTTTATCTGGCTATGACGACATTTCTTGTTATAACGAGAACGAAATCTTGTAACTCCAATCAATCAATGCTTTAATTTTACAAAACAAATACAAAATAATTTATATTTTATAAGAAAATAGGGTAGATAAAAGGCAAGCTTTAACTTTGTATCCAACAAAACCGAAGACTTATACTGCAAATCACATATGAGTATTGTTTTTTTTTTCATATTTCTGAGGCGGAGCTATCTTGTCAATGTTTATATCTGTGTCTACTTACCATTTTAACTCTCTTTTTGAAGTTGTGGAATGATGGATAATCAACTGTTGTAGAGAGTAACATATCAAATACTTGAGGGCCAACACTTATAATACTTTTACTCTTGTTATTATTATTATATACATGAACAATCAGGTTGAAATTAGTCCTTGTATTGCATCATTGATATTTGAATTGGAAGCCGAAATATCTTCAATGGAATTATTAAACAATTCATTATACACCAATATACAACTGTGGAGAAAAGAAAAAAAAAGAGTTTTTGGTTTTTATAAAAGTTTGGTTATTTTGAAAAGATTTGAAACATGAGCTTGCTAGTGTGAGAAGCTTATTATGCTTAAAGCTTCCGTTCCGGCAATGAGTAACTGATTGATTTGGGATTGGAAAGCTGTACCCCAAACTTTAATACAGCAACACATATACCGGTATGGATTAACGAATAGTGAAGTTGTTTCAATAACCTTGACTTTTGCCCTTTAGAGGTTACAGGTTCTTACAAAATGTGCCATGTTGTAATACCTGCAATTCAAATCTAAGATGATTAGAATTGAATGGAAATTGGCTGAGTTATGACTGGATGAAACTTTTTAAAGTTCCAAAGAACATTGACATTTGACCTTTAGTGGTCACAAAATGTGCAGTGTTACAACAGCTATAATTTGAGCCCAATATTATTGGAATTGGGTACAAATTGACCGAATTATGGCTATATGAAAATTTCAAAGGTCCAAATGACCTATATTTTTTCCTTTAGAGGTTACTTGTAAATTAGAAAAATGTGCAGTGTTAAAATAGCTCAGTTTGAGTTCAACATGAAGAAAATTGAAAAACAATTGAGCAAGTTATGGGTAGATGAAAATTTCAAAGGTCCAAATGACCTATATCGTTGACCTTTAGAGGTCACATGTAAATTACAAAAATGTGCAGTGTTACAATAGCTACAATGTGAGCCCAACATGATCAGAATTCGATTAAAATTAACCGAGTTATGACTAGACGAAAATTTCAGGAGTCCAAATTCCCTTGACCTTTGACATTTAGGTGTCCCATGTAAAATACGAAAATGTGCAGTGTTACAAACACATAATTTGAAGTGAGATTGGTTACCTGCACCAATTATAGTTATGAAGATACTCAAGATTTAAATTTTCAAATAGCCATAATTTGCATAATTTTTTAAACTGTTGAACTTCTTAACAGAAACTCAAGACTTCATGTATGGAAGTATGTATGGAAGTATAATCCTGTCAAGTTTTGAGTTTCTGCGTGTTATACTTTTCAAATGAAACGTCGGACAAATTCGTATGTAAAGAAAGAAAGAAAGAAAGAAAGAAAGAAAGAAAGAAAGAAAGAAAGAAAGAAAGAAAGAATTCCCAGAAAAGCAATATGTGTGTGTTGGCACACAGACATAGTAAAGAATTCCTAAAAAAATATATATGTGGGTTGGCACACTGACATAACAATTTGACTCACCGCTGAGCCAGTATGTGACCTTTCTAGCTGGAAAGCGTATCTTAGTTCAACCACCTGCAAGTATATAACTAGAGTAGAAACAAACTGGGGCGTTATATTCAGTCCTAGTGATTGTAAAATAAACGATTGTAGCAAAACCACCTGTACAAACCGATACTAACTAGAAAAGAAGATTTGCTTCAAAGCAAATCTGTTTGTGTGCCTTCAAAAGTTGTTAATATTAAATGTTACAATTTTTATCCTCTGGTACTTCAAATGACACTAAGCTTATGGCAGGATGCAAATTTCAAAGTACAAATGACCTTGACCGTTGACCTTTATGAGTCACATGTAAGTTGTACAGTCTTACAATACCAACAATTTCAGTCCAACATGAACCAAATCAGATGCAAATTGACCACGTTATGGCAAGGAAACTTTCAAAGGGTCAAATAAATTTGACTTTTGCCCTCTTGAGGTTAAATGTTCTTATAAAAATGTGCAGTGTTCGAATACCTACAGATTGAGTCCAACATGATTAGCATTGGATGGAAAGTTATCACTGGATGAAACTTTCGAAGGTCCAAATGACCTTTACCTTAAACTTTATTGGTCACAAATATATTATAAAAATGTGTGGTGTTGAAATAGCTATGATTTGAGTTCAACATGATCAGAATTGGATAACAATTGACCGAGTTATGGCTAGATGAAAATTTCAAGGGTCCAAAGGACCTATATCTTTGACCTTTATAGGTCACATGTTAATACGAAAATATGCGGTGTTACAATAGCTACAATTTGAGTTGAACATAATCAAAATTGGTAAAATTGACCGAGTTATGACTGGATGAAGATTTCAAAGGTCCAAATTACCTTGACTATTGACATTTAGAAGACACATGTAAAATACAAAAATGTGCTGTGTTAGAAACATAGTTTTTGAAGTTAGATTGGTTACCAGTACCTATCACAGTTTTGAAGATATTCAAGATTTAAATTTTCAAATGGCCCTAATTTGCATAATTTTCAAAACTGGTAGATCTCTTTACAAAAACTCAAGACTTCATGTATGCAAGTATATTCATACCAAGTTTTGAGTTTCTGCGTGTAATACTTTTCAAATGAAATGTCGAACAAATTTACCGGTAAAGAAAGAAAGAAAGAAAGAAAGAAAGAAAGAAAGAAAGAAAGAAAGAAAGAAAGAAAGAAAGAAAGACAGGAAAAAGGAAAGAAAGAAAGAATTCCTAGAAAAAAAATTTGTGTGTGTTGGCACACAGACATAAAGAAGAATGCCTAGAAAATCAATTTAACTCACTCCTGAGCCAGTATGTATCCTTTCTTGCTGGATAGCCTATCTTAGTTAAACCACCGGCAAGTGTATAACTAAAGTAGAAACAAACTTGGGCATTATATTCAGTCATAGCGATTGTAGAATAAACAGTTGCAGCTAGACCACCTCTAAAAACCCAGGGAAATACTTACTGGAAAAGAAGTTTTGCTTCAAAGCAAATCTGTCTGTGTGCCTTCAAAAGTTGTAAATATTAAATTTTAAAACTTTTATCATTTGGTACTTCACATTATATTAAGCTTATGGCTGGATGCAAATTTCAAAGTCCAAATGACCTTGACATTTGACCTTTAGAGATATTTGAGTAAATACTGTCAAATTTGAGTAATTTGTGTGTTGTATATTTACTGACCATAGAGTTCCTGGAGAAACCAAGGGCTTCTCAATTTTATAGGCCTTATTTATGTTTGTGCATAAGTTATCTTGAGAACATAAAATTTACTGAATTGTGAACAAAATAAGCCATAAGTGTCGTTAGCAACTGTTGATTCATACACTGGATCCAAATTTAGTTCTGTTAATTTTGCATGAAAATGTGAAGCGTCGTAAATTTTAAAGTTGTACTTTTCTCGACTTTCCCTCAGATTGAATTTGACGCTTAAATCTTGAAAGATAAAGAAAGTATCAAGATGATCGCCGATGTCTCAAACAAATTTACCTGATTCATGAAAATATCACTAACAGTCGTAAAAATGTGATCAATCATTACGCCTGTGTTTTCCGTTTTTCTCGTAGGAGTGTTTATACAGGATTTATAACCCAGGCGACATATTATTATTAAGATATTTATTTCTTCTTTCAGTTGGCAGGTGTATGTTAATATCTCCTGCGATAATAACTCTGCGTTCACTTCCATTGGCAGTCTCTAGTACATTGTTGAGATTTTCATTCAATGTGCTTATGTTATGTCCAGGAGGTCTGTAAATGGTTCCCACTAAGATTTTGTTCTTAAAGTTCGGACTTTCCGACCAACATGAAGAAAGACTCTGTTTCTTCAATGGATACGTTATTTCTGCATGTAATAAAAATATATTTCATTAAAAAACCCCGACAAGCGAGGAGAGTAAAATGGTACATCGAAATAATATATATATATATACAGTACAGAACTGAAGTTTACATATAATTACAGGTGAAATATTCATATATATAAAGTGGAACAAAAGTACCAGCCGAAAAAAAAAGAGAAAAGCTGAGTAAAAAGACCTTGTCGGCAAGGAAACAAGCAGGTGTTCCTCACTGTAGTGTTTCAAAAAAAAAAAAAAAAAAAAAAAAATTCCTGCCACAAGGAGCGGAGCGAAGAGAGTCAGTAACACCATCTTCATTGAAATCGTATAGAGGTTTGTGATAATCATAGATGATATCTAAAGGGGACAATCTGTGAAAACATTTGGTGTAATAAAGTTCCTGGAACTGATTTGTCTGTACATAGATATGAAAAAAGTAAGTAAGTTGACAGATCTCGAGCAGGAATGTCAACATTAAAGATATTTGAATATAATGAAGTTGTTCTTTCCTTGAGTATATGCTTAATGGGCTTAATATACAATGCCTTTAATAACTTTGAGTGGGGAGATTTTTTGCCTAGTCCAAGATTCCTCATGTATATGAGCAGTTTTTATGCACGTACTTAGGCACTCCCCAACCGTGTCTTTCTGTTATATATGTTTCAAGATTATACTTTGGAATTAACAAATATTCACATTTAATTTGTCGTCAATCCACGTTTGCGTAACAGCTGTGACGTCAAATGTTAAACCAAGTAAGAGCAGTAAATGCGTAAAATTTTCAAAGTGATTTATGTTTTCAGACTTTGTATATTTAAATTTAATCCTAAAAATGTTAAGCGTTGTTACTTTCATATGCCACTAAAGACCTTAATAACCCTATACCATCATATGATGTACAGTTTATGAACTCGGGTTGGTTATCATCATCATCATCATCAGCAGCAGCAGCATCATCATCGTCGTCGTCGTCGTCGTCGTCAGATTCTTTGTTCAATTGTGTATTAGGTTGAATCATCATCGTCGTCATCGGATTCTTTATTCAATTGTGTATTAGGTTGAATCATGCATGATAGGTTTGTGGTTGAATAACCATCATTGTCTTCGTAAAGATGGCCATGTGGATAAGTAAAGTGTAAACAAAGGGCATGTCGGTAAGTAAACTGTAAATAAAGGGCATGGCGATAAGTAAAGTGTAAACAAAGTTGCTTTATATTTGCATCTATAAGCCTATTTTATTTCTTGGTTTTTTGTTTTTTTTTTACATGACTGGGAGATAGATTGGTAATATGAGGGTAGATTACGTATTCTACTGGGCAAGTGCCATACCTTTTCAACGTTTCCAAAAGCCACAGTGAAGTCAATGCAGCCTACCACTCCCTCAGCTGAGTACAGAAAGAAGTTTTCATCTACTTGTAATAAGTTATGACACATACAGTTGAAACCAGAAGATTTTTTCCTGTTATAAAAAGACAATAAGTTGAGATAACAACAACAACGAGGCAATAACAAGACGTTTTCTTGTAATAACATGAAATAAAAAATTGAAAAAAAACCAAGTTAGTTTTACGAAAGAAATTGAGGCAACAAGAATTTTTTCTTCGTTATAACAAGAAAATGTGCGGTTGCAGGAAGGAAAAATACAGATTAGGTTGACACCGTCAGCTTCCCTAAGTACATTATATGTGTATGACCTGTCATGGTTAGACAAACAACACACTTCTTCCTGCTTGGTTTTCCCCACAACAACCAGTACACAGCTGTATCCACTACAAGTGCTGTGCAAGGTGCACTATGTGCCCTGTAGATTTCCCTTTGGTTATTTCATCTTGGGTATGGAATTAGGGTTCCACCGTTTTGTGACCTGTCATCGATGACCCCATACCATCCGCCTCTCCATATCTATCTAATCTGTCTGCACTGACAGACATACAAGGCACACGATAGGGGGAAATGGTAGATGGCTTACGAGGGTCATTAACCCACGAAATACACACCCAGTTAGCTATTAAAGTGAACTGTACATTTTTGAAGAAATATCCTCTCAATTGTTGCCATGGGCCACTAATTCCACGGTGTGTGTAAGCTAGTTGTCTCTAGGTCCCCCCACGGTGTGTGTAAGCAAGTTGCGTCTAGGTCCCTCCAAGGTGTGTAAGTGGGTTGTCTGTAGGTCCCTCCACGGGGTGTGTAGACTAGTTGTCTCTAGGTCCCTCCACGGCGTGTGAAAGCTCGTTGCCTCTTGGTCTCTTCACGGTGTATGTAAGCTATATGTCTGTAGCTCCCTCCATGGTGTGTGTAAGCTAGTTGTCTCTAAGTCCCTCCACGGTGTGTGTAAACTAATTGTCTCTAGGTTCCTCCACGGGGTGTGTAAGCTAGTTGTCTCTAGGTCCCTCCATAGTGTGTGTAAGAGGGTTGTCTCTAGGTCCCTCCACGGCGTGTAAAAGCAGGTTGCCTCTAGGTCTCTCCATGGTGTGTGTAAGCTAGTTGTCTCTATGTCCCTCCACGGTGTGTGTAAGCTAGTTGCCTCTAGGTCCCTCCATGGTGTGTGTAAGCTAGTTGTCTCTAGGTCCCACTGCAGTGTGTGTACACTAGCAGTCTCTAGGTCCCTCCACTATATTAGTTTTCTCTAGGCCCCTCCACGATGTGTGTAAGCTAATTGTCTTAAGGTCCCTCCATGATAAAATTCTATTTAAGTGAACTGTACATTTTTGTAGGGTTCCGCAGTTTGGTGACCTGTCATCGACGACCCCATGCCCATCCCCCCCCCAATATCTATCTAATGTCCCTGCACTGCCAGACATACAAGGCACACGATAGGGGGAATGGTAGATGGCTTACGAGGGTCATTAACCCACGAAATGCACACCAAGTTAGCTATTTAAGTGAACTGTACATTTTTGTCGAACTATTTCCTCAATTGTTGCCATGGGTCACAAATTTCGCGGTGTGTGTAACCTAGTTGCTTCTAGGTCCCCCCCGAGGCATGTGTAATTTAGACAGTGTCATTACCATATCCAAACCGTAGTCCTAACGAAACAACTCCAAGTCAATTCCGACCAAAGGCAATGTTCCTTGGTATGTATAGCTGACACATATAAATTTATAGTTCTATTTACCCAAAAAAAACAAAACGTAAGTGCAAAGGTCCATAGGGGGAAAAAACCTTATCTAGTTTTCACATGACAGAATGCAAAAAGTTTTGTTTGAAATTATAGGCCTATTTCAGTAAATTGGCTTGAACAGTTGCATCATTCATGCACATACAGGACCATACAATTTATGAAAAGGGACTAAAATTTGCAGCACATCAGAGAATTTGTAAGCGGAGGTTCTTAACTTGTTGAAAATGTCATTAAAATTCAGTATTTAAAAAGGTACTACTTGCAACCACCATCTCAACAATGATCATCATCCATATAAGTCCACAAAGCGACACCAACACCAACATCAATCCATCAGTAAAGCACTCTAGGCCTAAAATGACCATCAATAAGAATCTAAATAACATGATTATATAACTCGATGTGTTTTACGCATGTAGTTAAAGACATGAGGTTGTTTTAAAGGAGATAAACTAAGAGTATTTCAAAAAGAAAAGTGTTTCAATTTTCAAAGAAAGTAAGTACATGTGTTTGAAATGTTAAACATCAGCCAGAAGCAAGTGACATTAGGCCTCAAATCATTAAAACGCAGTCAAAAATGCATTACAATAGTCAACAATTGTAAGGCTAGCAATCACATTTCAAGCTTGTTGTCTCTAGATCCCCCACGGTGTGTGTAAGCTAGTTGTCTCTAGGTCCCTCCACGGTGTGTGTAAACTAATTGTCTCTAGGTCCCTCCACGGTGTGTGTAAGCTAGTTGTCTCTAGGTCCCTCCATAGTGTGTTTAAGCTAGTTGTCCCTATGTCCCTCCACTATGTGTGTAAGCTAGTTGCCTCTAGGTCCCTCCATGGTGTGTGTTAGCTAGTTGTCTCTAGGTCCCTCTGCAGTGTGTGTACACTAGCTGTCTCTAGGTCCCTCCACTATATTAGTTTTCTCTAGGCCCCTCCACGATGTGTGTAAGCTAATTGTCTTAAGGTCCCTCCATGATAAAATTCTATTTAAGTGAACTGTACATTTTTGTAGGGTTCCACAGTTTGGTGACCTGTCATCGATGACCCCATGCCCATCCGCCCCTTCATATCTATCTAATGTGCCTGCACTGCCAGACATACAAGGCACACGACAGGGGGAAATGGTAGATGGCTTACGAGGGTCATTAACCCACGAAATTCACACCCAATCAGCTATTTAAGTGAACTGTACATTTTTGTATAACTATTTCCTCAATTGTTGCCATAGGTCACGGTGTGTGTACGTAAGTTGTCTTTAGGTCCTCCCAATGTGTGTTTTAGCTTCTTGTCTCTAAGTCCATCCACGGTGTGTGTAAGTTAGTTTTCGCTAGGTTCCTCCATGGTGTGTGGAAGCTTGTTGTCACTAGGTCTCTCCATGGTGTGTGTAATCTAGTTGTTTCTAGGTGTCTCCACGGTGTGTGTCAGCTAATTGTCTCTAGGTCCCTCCACAGTGTGTGTAAGCTAGTTGTCTCTACGTCCCTCCATGACGCGTGTAATCTAGTTATCTCAAGGTCCCTCCATGGTGTGTCTATGCTAGCTGTGTCTAGGTCCCTCCAAGGTGTGCGTTACCTAGTTATATCTAGGTTCGTCCATGGTGTGTGAAAGCTAGTTGTGTCTAGGTCCCCCCACGGTGTGTGAAATCTAGTTGTCTCTAGGTTTCTCCACAGTGTGTGTAAGCTAATTGTGTGAAGGTCCCTCCACGGTGTGTGAAAGCTGGTTGTCTCTAGGTCCCTCCACAGTGTGTGTAAGCTAGTTGTCTCTAGGTCCCTCCACGGTGTGTTCGCTAGTTGTCTCTAGGTCCCTTCACGATGTGTGTAAACTACTTGTCTCTAGAACCCTCTTTGGTGTGTGTATTCAAGTTGTCTCTAGGTCCCTCCATGGTGTGTGTAAGCTAGTTGTCTCTAGGTCCCCCCACGGTGTATGTTATATAGTTATCTCTAGGTCCCTCCACGGTGTGTGTAAGCTAGTTGTCTCTAAGTCCCTCCACGGTGTGTATGCTAGTTGCCTCTAGGTCCCTCCACGGTGTGTGTAAGCTAGTTGTCTGTAGGTCCCTCTACGGTGTGTGCGAGCTAGGAGTCTCTAGGTCCCTCCACGGCGTGTGTAAGCTAGTTGTCTCTATGTCCCTGCACTGTGTGTGTAAGCTAGGTGTGTCTAGGTCTCTCGACGCGGTGTGTAAAGAAGTTGTCTCTAGGTGTCTCCACGGTGTGTGTAACCTAATTGTCTCTAAGTCCCTGTGCGGTGTGTGTAAGCTAGTTGTCTCTAGGTGTCTCCATGGTGTGTGTAATCTAGTGTAATCTCTAGGTCCCTAGGGCCACGGTGTGTATGTTAGTTGTGTCTAGGTCCCTCCCCGCTGTGTGTAAACTAGTTGTCTCTAGGTCCCTCTACGGCGTGTGTGAGCTAGTTGTCTCGAGGTCTCCCCACGGTGTGTGTAAGCTAGTTGTGTCTAGGTCCCCCCACGGTGTGTGTAAGCTAGTTGTCTGTAGGTCCCTCTGTGGTGTGTATGAGCTAGTTGCATCTAGATCTCTCCATGGGGTGTGTAAGCTAGTTATCTCTTGGTCCCTCCATGGGGTGTGTAAGCTAGTTGTCTCTAGGTCCCTCCATGGTGTGTGTAAGCTAGTTGTCTGTAGGTTTCTCCACAGTGCGTGAAAGCTTATTGTCTCTTGGTCCCTCCACGGTGTGTGTAAGCTGGTTGTCTCTAGGTCTCCCCACGGTGTGTGTAAGCTAGTTGTGTATCGGTCCCTCCACGGTGTGTGTAAACTAGTTGTCTCTTGGTACCACTACGGTGTGTGTAAGCTAGTTGTCTGTAGGTCCCTCTGTGGTGTGTATGAGCTAGTTGCATCTAGATCTCTCCATGGGGTGTGTAAGCTAGTTATCTCAGGGCCCTCCATGGTGTGTGCAAGCTAGTTGTCTCTAGGTCCCTCCATGGTGTGTGTAAGCTAGTTGTCTCTAGGTCCCCCCACGATATGTGTAAGCTAGTAGTCTCTCGGTCCTTCCACGGTGTGTGTAAGCTAGTTGTCTATAGGCCCCTCCTGTATGTGTACAGTGTCTGTATATTTAGTTTTCAGGTTATCTGCAAGTCCTGTGTAATCTTAAAAAATATGGCATGATAAAATACATGAAATGGCATGTGGAGGTCCTCTCAAGAAGACAACTAAGAGAGATAAATATCTGAAGACATCCACATTCACAACGCCCTGTGCTTATAAACAACCGGTCACTCACAAAGGATGATAACAAAAAGTGTCTTGTCATGCCTGGCGATTCAGATTAGCGCCCAGCTACCCTTGTGGGCCAGATACCATGAATGCTGTCCTATTACATATTTAGTGTCTTGTGTAAAGTCAGACGTGCTAAACTTTTAATCAGGAAACTTTTGTTTTATTTCATATAGCTCTTGGCACATTATGTCAGACAGACTCTTCAAATGTTAGTTAAAGCTTGCAGTCAAATACAATATAATGGTCCAGCTCACAAACTATCTTCGGGGCACTTCGGGCACGTGAGCGCCGAGAAAGGCTGTTGATTCAGTAAAAAATATGGCACTGAAAGAGTTAATATACAAGTATGGTAGTTTACTGTACATGTGTATGTTTTTACCAGTGACGTACAACAGCGAACTACACTGATCAGCCATCTACTGGCTGCTCTAAATACTATTATGAACATAAGTATTCGAATGATGATGATGATGATGATGATGATGATGATGATGATGATGATGATGATGATGATGATGATGATGATGATTATGACGACGACGACGACGACGACGATTTTATTGGACTCTCAATGCTGGATAGAATTGAGCTTATATCAAACACATCAAGATAGCCGAGATGATTTAGCGGTGCTTTGAGGTACGCATATACGATTCGCATGTTCCCAAATTCAATGATGGAGGTAACTTCATCAGTCTCTGGTCATATATGAAAATGGTATCCTATCTTATTTAACTTCTCTATTATTTGAGATCATACCTTAACTGCCACCGAGGACCTCGAATGCAAATTGATAATTTACTGTTTTGTGGCAACCAATAAGAACAAACAGCTGTTTCTGGTAATACTGTTGATGGCTAGAAACAATGGATTGGAATTTTGCAATGTCTTTCCGCTTTTATCGGGTAAAATATTAATAACAATAAAAACCAACATATTTTTGAAGGGCAAGAGGACGATATGAACCCTGGCAGCCTTCCTTCCCTGCTTTCAGTCGAACTTCTAGACACTTTTATAACACAGGTGACAGGCAGAACTGGTGGTTCGGCTTGTGTTAAGCATGTTGAATGCATTCCACCGTGCTGGTGAATGGAATCAGCTGTGCGTATAAACAGGACGATTTTATGCATTGCCACATGCGGGTGAATCGGCGATCAGAAACAGTTCAATGTGGCATCGTATTAGTAGTAATATATCACTTTATTACGTTAAAAGAATAAAGCAGCAGTACATTGACATGTGTTGCCAAGCCCAGAAACCATGCGTCGAGTAAAACAACATGCAGGGCACATATAAATAAAAAAGAGATATAAAATGATACCGTAATAAATGAACGGGAACGCACGGGTGAATACCAATGGAATGAAAAGTTTAATGTCCATATCACAGTCTATGAATAAGCTTAATGTTCCTGGGAGGCCTACGTATTTAAAAGTGGGAGGTTCTGCCAAGTGGGCTGTCCTCTTGCGTGAAATATGGTAAAACTACTTATGATGGCTAATTTGCTGGTGGTGCTTTTAAAATCTTTAAAAGACATGAGTATGGCTCAAAATTTATGTAAGGACTTTAGGCGTTTGTTGTTGTCAGATGATATGAATGCACGGGCTCCGATTTCGATGGCATACAGAAAAGTCTTGTATCCATTTCGTTCAATTTCCAGTAGGAGGGGGGAATATTTGTCTTATAGGTGTGAATTTTTATCAATGTTGGTTTCGAAGGGGACAGGGAGTCCAAAGATAAGCAGCTCACACTTGTCTTGAGAGAATAATGTCAGGTCCGGTATGAGTTACGTCTGGGTACACTGGGAAGGAATGGTTGTAAAATATCGGGATGATTGTTCCAAGTCTGACATAACTTTAAAAATATGGTTCCCTTTGCTGCATAACTGATACCAAAAGCTCAGAATATTGTTATGGCGCCAGGTCAGCCTACCTTGTTCCAGGGCACGGGGGCGCTTGTTGAGAGCATGTAAAAGCGTTTCCCTGTTACCACACAGTTTGCAAGAAGCATCGAGTCGTTTTCCCAACCGGCAATCTGTAACTCAATACACTATACAATACACTATACAATACACTATACCACAACAGTACGATACAACACAGTACATTACAACACGCATGATACGTATGCCTTAGGGGCAGCTCCCCCCTCCCCCCAAAAAAAGTATTGTAGGTTTTTAATGACATTAGAGTACTACACTGTACCCCTAATTTTCACTGTTTCCGAGATAAATTTTTTAAATTGCCGTATAATTTCAATTTCGTCACATTTCATAAGTTTCATGAATTTGTTTTTGGGCGATAAATGGTCAAAGTGTACGATAAATTTACTCAGAGTACCAAATAATCTATTTCTGGCTTCCCTAAACTTTTGGCAATTTACAACGTAATGGATTTTATCTTCGACTTCCAAACACGAATCACAAATTCTCTCATCAATAGGAACTTTAACTGGCCTTCTGTGTCTACTTTTTTTCAATGTTCAAATTATGTGCGCTGATTCGTAATCTGGTCAGGTTTTGCCTTTCGTTCAAATTATTTAATACAGTTAGGTACTTTTCTAGTTTGAAATCTGATTTAAATTTCGAATAGGTTCTCAACTTTTTATCTGGATAGGCTTGTTTAAGGAAGTAACTCTGCCATTGAAGTTTAAATTTCTCTTTTAATAATTTCTCTATTAAGCTGTGTTCCCCGTATTCAATACCGCCATTGTTCCCAATATCATTACAGCTAATTAGCGACATTGTAGTTTTGATATTGATCAACCAGGTCGAGTTATTCGATGCTTGCAATTCAACATTACATTTGTAAGCATCGTATAAAATTTCACGTGAATCAGAATTTCTTATGCAGTGCCAGTTCTTAAAAACACTTTTCATTATTTTTAACAAATATGAATATGCTCCGAGCTCACTCAGTACAGCAATATTACGGGCTTTTGAATTCACTCCCAAAGTGTACTTAAGAAAACTCAGATGTAACTTTTCAAACTCAGTCCTAAAATATCCACTAATATCGTCCCTACCAATACATTTCAGTGGAGAAATTGTATAGGCACCCCATATTTCACATCCGTAAAGAAAGATTGGAGCAATAAGGTTATCAAAGAAATCAAGATGCAATCGAATATCTGCTGAATGTTCTTCCAGTGCGAGTAGTTCCAAAAACATCCCTGTACTGCTAGGGTATGGGCGTGAATTAACCAAAACTGTAATATTCGTTCTTACAAAGGGGGGCCTACAAAGACTTTTTTACTTGTTCCTTACGGCTAGGTAGGGAGGTGTGATTTGACGGTGTAGATGTTATGAGATTGTGAGGTATGACATGTGTTGCGAGTCCAATGTTAGCAATATTACGGGCTTTTGAATTCACTCCCAAAGTGTACTTAAGAAAACTCAGATGTAACTTTTCAAACTCAGTCCTAAAATATCCACTAATATCGTCCCTACCAATACATTTCAGTGGAGAAATTGTATAGGCACCCCATATTTCACATCCGTAAAGAAAGATTGGAGCAATAAGGTTATCAAAGAAATCAAGATGCAATCGAATATCTGCTGAATGTTCTTCCAGTGCGAGTAGTTCCAAAAACATCCCTGTACTGCTAGGGTATGGGCGTGAATTAACCAAAACTGTAATATTCGTTCTTACAAAGGGGGGCCTACAAAGACTTTTTTACTTGTTCCTTACGGCTAGGTAGGGAGGTGTGATTTGACGGTGTAGATGTTATGAGATTGTGAGGTATGACGTGTGTTGCGAGTCCAATGTTGTTCCCTATTGAGGCGGATATCAAGGCAATGGTTGACTGCTGCATCTGCTTTCGTGCGGGATGATACATGAGCTTATGTGTGACATTCTGTGTGTTAATTTCCACCAAAATGTTACACAATGCAAATCAGATAGTAGATAGGATGTGATGTTAGATCAAACGATAGTCTCTCTCTCTCTCTCTCTCTCTCTCTCTCTCTCTCTCTCTCTCTCTCTCTCTCTCTCTCTCTCTCTCTATCTATATATATATATATATATATATATATATATATATATATATATATATATATATATATATATGTGTGTGTGTGTGTGTGTCTGTCTGTCTGTCCTTGACTACAGTTTATAAAATCTGGATCATTATTATCTCACCTTGCATCATCTCAATTATTTTTTTTTTCAGATCTTCTATTAAAAGCACACTGTCATCGAAAAAGAGAAGGTTGTGCATAGCTAGATATTGTAGCTTTGTAATGGCTTTCGTGAGCAAGTGGAAATCTATGAAATATGTTTCTTTCTATTGTTTCCCTGTGTTGAACTATCAGACCACTGTATGGTCTAAATTAACCATGTTTACTACAAGCGCCTACGTACACTGCTGTTTGGGACTAGTAATTAGACTTTGATGTAATGTGCGCAAACAGTTGTTCAGTAGTTCAAAGATGCCATTAGAGTGCGTGGATTACACTGTGCTTGCCTGGCCTTTTCTTTATACACAAATGAGTGAATGTTTCCAATTTACCTCCTTCTCTTTTCATTACAAGACAATCGCTTCTTATGAGGAATTTTCTCAGCATCAAAGACAAGTTCAACGCTTCTCTCTGGGTTTTGATTTATGATATTCTATAATATTTTATTCCATTTAGTACCATGACAAAAATGACCGGCGGAATTTCATCAGTTGCCACCCAAAGGCGAACGAATACAAAATTTCAGAGATATTATTTTGAACCAAGTTCCATCGATCTGGCTTGTGTCATAATTAACAAGTATACTGTCCACGGGTTTCGGCCAAAGCTGGACATGTCTGTGCGTCCGTCACTGCGTGCTTGCAAGACAAATTTAATGCTCAAACGCGTCAGCTTCATCATATATATTTTAACACGAAGTTCCTTTGTCAACAGCAAGAATGAGTTTAATAGAATGCATCAATGTGTTTTCCAATTATTTGCAATGAAAAGGCTTGATATCCGAGACGGATAATGGCACTGTTTTGCTTATAGATCTGTACCTGAGTAATGTATAAATCATATTTATCCTCCTCCTCCTCCTCCTCCTCCTCCTCCTCCTCCTCCTCCTCCTCCTCCTCCTCCTCCTCCTCCTCCTCATCATCATCATCATCACCATCTTCATCATCATCATCGCCGTCGTCGTCGTCGTCATCATCATCATCATCATCAGCAGCAGCAGCAGCAGCAGTCGCAGCGATTGCATAGATTTATTACTATGATATTGGGGTCTCTAGCAAGACAAAGTGGGACATATGTAAAGCTCTTGTCGTATTTCTGCAATACGCCGCCAGGGGACAGTAACACTTTCATTGTTAGATTCTGTAAAAATTATTTGGGCGAATCTCAGGCACAGGGCAGCCAAAAGCACGGCCACGGAAGTGACTAATTCAAATTAAATATAGAACTGCGGATTTTTTACTGGTCGTGCTACTAATTGTACTGGCTGTATTAATGAGACAAATCTGTGTAATAATGTAATAATTTTATTTGGCCCGTTTGAATAATACCGATGAAAGCTGAATGATATTTGACCAGTATATACAGTATGGTCTTGCATGTAACCTTTATTTCTTGTTTACACAGCTGGGACCATGGCGTGCCTTATTGACTCAGAGGTCTTTCAAGACGACACAAACCACACACAGATCGGCAACAACACTCATCACGGAAACCTGGGATTTGGATATGTTAATGGTTCAATATTTTCTGGTCGTAATATTTCAGGAGGAAGGAGTTTTAGACCATCTTTTAGCTCAGGCATAGATATAACAATACGATCTGTAGTTGTTTACTTCGTTGTGCCTACAATATGTTGAATTGGCATTCTGGGTAATTTACTGACCTTATTTGTACTGACCCAGAAGAGATTGAAGTCGACGTGTGAACGCACGGAGAGATCTGTGCACACAGGTCTCATAGCATTGGCATTATCAGACATGCTACTTTGTATGACACTTTTACCAGGTGGCTTTATCCAGGGAACAGCCGTGACTCTCACCGCCTACAAATCCATAACATTTCGACTTCTGTATACGGTGTATCAAGAGGCCTTTATAAATGCATTCATAATGACAAGCACTTGGCTAACCGTCACCATGGCAACAAGCAGATACCTCGTAATTTGTCATCCTTTCAAAGCAAGACATCTGATTGGTATGACAGCCACCAATGTTCTGCTTTGTATTCTGTTTGTTACCAGTATTGTCTTCAATATTCCAAGGTTGTTCCTTCAAACAATAGAATGAGACGCATGTCCTGACGGGACCTATATGTATTTCCGTAACAGATTTGGACACCTTCGGCAAAACCCTAGTATTTATACAGCATATATATGGATTTATGCCGTCATGGCCACATTCATTCATTTGCTGATGCTTGCTTTTTGCAACTTTTGCCTCATCCGGGCACTTCACAAATCGACCAGAATACGGCAGACGTACGGAGTACGAGGCCCGCAATTGGAGTCCAACCACAGGATCACTCCGATTCTGGTGACCATCGTGGTCATGTACCTCATTCTGGGATCACCAGCTGAAATCATCCAATTCCTTGGAGATCGGCTTCTTGCTCACACACCCGGATATGATATTGTAATTGTAATAACAAATTCCCTGCAAACAATTAATTTTTCCTTTAACTTTGTATTGTATTTTGTGCTGAATGTCCATTTCCGGAAAGCTATCAGAGACATGATTTGCTTTTGTATAACTTGCGGAGACAAGTCAAAACGTCCGTTCAAATATCGAAGATCTTTGAACCGTTATACTTCAAATCGTCTATCAACACTGATGCCAGAAGTGTGAGAAGATGTCCGGCATACACATTCACAGTTAAAAATTTATTACAGATGGGGGGGGGGGGGGGGGGGGTAAAAACAAGTTGCATTGATACATGCCACGGTCATGATTCATTCCTACCGATAGACCGTATTACGTGCCAATTGAAATATATTGCAAGTGACCAGTGATTACAAATCTTGGATGTGTGGAATCAGTGGTAAAAACTCTGGTTACAGCCTGAGACAGTCATTCGTTTTCCGGGGAGGGGGGCAGGGGGTTAATACCATTCTTTGTATGGAATACTCAATGTATGGGACGCCTTCAGGCGTTGGTATATGGCTGGATAAAGGAGGCAGGAGGCTACAAGATGTGACTTTCTTTCAGTGGATTTACATCATGGAATATATGGCCATTTGCAAAACAATAAGAAAGCAACAGATTTGCTTAAAATGAATAAACACTTCATCAGAATGAGGCTGATACTGAAATAGTTCAATTATATTTGGTGAAAGGCTTAACCAGAATGAGACTGACACGGACAGAGGCCAGTTATATCTGGTTAAAGACTTCCTAAAAATGAGGCATGTATTGACACTCGCCAGTTATATCGGGCTAAAAAGTCCATCACAATAAAGCTATTCACTGACATGTGTCAATCATATCTGATAGAATCGCGGGAAGCACACACAAAAAAATGAACTGCTGCAAAAGCCTTAGATTTTGACTAAGGAATCACCCGTTGCTGTTGATATTGAGGGTCACAGGGCCATCATATGCATACCTAGGATTATATGTCCTTCCATAGCTCTCGCAAAACCTCAAAAAGACAGAATTGAGGACTTACTGACAGGCTTGTGTAAACCTTCGTGACCCAAGGATGGCTACAAGACTTTGTGACCACTGCTGATAGCGTTCTGCATCTATTGGAGTTGATTAACCATATACCAACACAAGGGGATAATGTTTATCGGAATTCGGCTTATGTAGTAAAGTGATTACCTCGAGTGAAAAGTGTGTATTCTTGACGCTCTTTGTGCCGTCTAGAAGTATTATCATTCGTGACTACTTATCAGTGATATTTGTAAGACTTGTCTATAAAATCAATGCCTTCATTGTGAATGCACCTAAGAGTGGTCTGTGGAGGTGGCTGCGTCTATGTTCCCTTGTGATCATGGTATCCTGTGCATACTTAAGTCGTTTCTATTAGTGGTTTGCTTACAGGACTTAGGACTCAGGACTCAGGACTCAGGATACTTTTATTGACCTTCATACAAATAACAAGTATACAAATCATATAACAAACATATGTACAACAAATGTATGATGGTCAGGGAGACCCTCATTAAGACAATGTCATGTCGCTATCATGAGGGCCACCCTATAATGTAACTATAATAATAATAGAATGAATGGCAAAGTACATTTACATCGGTATTAGATAAATTCCTTTTTTCATGTCATAATTACAATTTAGTGTACATAAATAAATGTATAAACATCTGATGTGTACAGCTTACAAAGTTGGTTCATAAATATTCAATTTGCACAAATATAACAGTTTGGGATATCACAAGATTCTTGGTAATTATTAATATATCAAGTTTTAGTATATCTGACTAATCTTTGGAGGCTGTGAGTGTAAAATTTATCGTGAATATTAGGTGGCAGTTCATTTATTGTTTTCGGTAAATCAAACCTAAGACATTGTTTTGCAAAGCTGTGAACATAGCGATGCATAAATAGATTTCCAGATTGTCTGGTATTGCGGGGATGAATATCAGTATTTAATAACAGAGGTAGATTTTGTAAGTTAGTAGAAATTACTTTATTTAAATATTTGAAGTAGAATTTGATTTTAGCAATCATAAAAATATCTTCAACCTTCGATAGACCCATACTTTTAAATAATGGGTCCGTGTGGGCATTATATTTACTACAATTTATAATTCTTACAGCTTTTTTTTGTATCGTTTTCAACTTAGAGCATTTAAAACCCCACGTTAAAATTCCATAATTTATATGAGAAAGTATAATGGAATTGTATATTTTTAATTTAGGGTCAATTGGTAATATTCTTTTTAGTTTGTTCAGAATCCCTAAAGATCTTGATATCTTACTGCTTATTTTTTCAATATGAGAGTTCCAATTTAGATGTGAATCTATTACAATTCCTAGAAAGTTAAAACTATTTACATGATCTATTTGAATGTTTTTCATTTTTATCTTGGGAATTCGAAATTTCTTTTGAAGTTGGTGGAAAACCATAAATTTAATCTTTCCAACATTAAGTGATAGTTTGTTTGCATCTAACCAGGTAGATATTTTGTTGAGTTCCAAATTAATGTTATCGTCAATTTCTAGACTGCTAGTATTATTACTGAAAATATTTAGGCTTGCAGATAGCGTAGAGTCATCAGCATACATAATCAGTTCAAATATTTTGCTAGCATAAGCAATATCGTTTATATATATGAGAAATAACAGAGGACCCAGTATCGAGCCCTGCGGTACTCCATTTTAATGTGTAATAATTCTGAGTCAACTTCATCATATTGAACATACTGTTGTCGATTTGTTAGGTAATTTTCAAGGAGGGTGGGTGATGTGCCGCTTAGGCCATAATATTTTAATTTATGTAGTAAAATTGTGTGGTTAAGTGTGTCAAATGCCTTTGACAGATCTAGAAAAATACATATTGGGAGGTTTCCTGTGTCCATTTCCTGTATCACCTTATCTACTAGTTCGATAGTAGCAAGCTCGGTTGAATGATTTTTACGGAATCCATACTGACTATTATAGAATAATTTATAGGTGTCGAAGTAGTCATACAATTGGTTGAAAATAACTTTTTCAAAGACTTTAGAGAAAGCTGGTAGTATTGATATGGGTCGATAGTTAGTAAAGAGATTTTCATCATCCTTGTAATAAATGGGAGTAACCTTTGCTATTTTCAGTTTGGTTGGAAAAATTCCTGTTCTTAGGGTTTGGTTTATAATTATAGCAAGAGGTTTTGTTACAGAGTCTTTTATAATTTTCAGTAGTTTCGTGGAAATACCATCCACGCCATAACTTGACTCTGTCCTTAAATTATCAATGATAGTGCTGATGCTTTCAGCATCAGTATTTTTAAAATGGAAATTATGAGAGTAAGTTTGTTCAAATAATTTTTGTAACTATCTGCATGTGGTAAGTTTATTTGATTTGTAAAATTTGGGCCTATATTTGTGAAAAAATTATTAAATTTATTGGCAATAACTATCTTATCTTTGATTTGCTGTCCATTATTGGAGAAGTACTCAGGAAATTTCTTTTTTTTTCTTTGTTTTTGAAAGCACTTCGTTTATCGTGGCCCATGTCTTTTTAATATCATTTTCATATCGTCTAAAACATGATTCATAGTAGTCTTTTTTAGCCCTGGTAATTGTCTTTTTCAGAATGTTGTTGTAAGTCGATAAGTTTCTCTTTAAGGTAGGATGTAAGGGTGAAGTATCAGGAGTACATTTCAATCTTTTATACAGTTTATCTCTGAAATTAATAGACCGTAGAATGCCCATTGTTATCCACTTTTCTTTCCTATGTTTATGTTTGCGGAACTGTACATATGTACAAGGAATGTGTTTTTCTTTTGCTTCTTTTATAATGTTGTGAAAAATGTTAAAAGTTTCATCGGGGTTTGCATATGGGTCTTTATTTATTGTGTTATCGATATTGGCATTTTTAAGCTCCTCATGGAATTTTGTAATATGAGACAATGATTGTTTATTTATCTTAATTAGTTTTGGTGATTTATTTTTGGAGACATGGACATCTAAACAGATAAAATATGGTTGATGATCTGAGATTTTTTTTACTATAATTCCTGATGTTGACTTAAGGGAAACGTCGCTAATTTTACAAAATATGTTGTCTATTAAAGTTCCTCTAGTATTAGAAAATCTAGTTGGAAAAGTTATTTTGGGAAAAAAACTTTGTGACATTATGGTATCAAAAATTTCTTGAAATATGTCTCGTTCATGTATCTTAATTAAATCAATATTAAAATCGCCACAGATAGCGACTTCACAGTTTTTTTCTTGCAATCGTGATCAAACCTGTGAGAATTCATCACTAAATGTACGGTAATTATCCAGGATATCTCTCGGTGGTCTATACACATTACCAAGAACAATATGTTTTCTTAGTTTCCCACCAGTTACCTCAATAAATTGACCTTCCCAAACTTCAGATGTTTCTACAAGGATTGATGGTATAAAATTATATTTGTCATTTAAGTATATGATCAAACCTCCTTTTGCTGAACATGTTTGACCCTGTGGAATACAAGTATAACCTTCAAGTTGCAACAGAGTGAGATCAGTATCATTTTTTATATAGCACTCTTGCAAACAAACTGCACTGAATTCGAAATATTTTTGGCACAACTCATGTATAAATGATTCTATTTCTGCAAATTTAGCATGAGCTGAATTAATATTAGTACTTAAAATTGTAAAGCTGTTTCGATTAGTGTTCAAAATAGATTCAAGGTCTTCAAAATAATAAGGAGAGTGAGTAATTATTTCTATCTGTTCATCATCATCATTATCATCATGTTTCTCTAACAAGTTTTTTAAAGAATTATTTTGTACACCACCAGAGTTAAAAAGTATGTCTTCAGTTGTGTTCATTCATCAGTTTTGTAAAGATAATTTCACAGGGTATACAATGCAAATTAAACATTTTATAGTTGTAGACATGACATATATAATAATATGAGTAGATGATACACAGTTTTCACGTTGCATTTGTACTCTATGATAGTGGCCTTCATTTGTCCTTTTAGCTTTTAAGCAAAACAAAATAGAAGAAAACAGAAAAAAAGTAGACAAATACAGCACCATCATCGCCATGGTTCCACTTAAGAAATAATACCAAAAATACTCCGTATTTGCAAGTTCAATAGTGGCAGTCCCACCTATGTCAGCTTGTGAAGTTATACATCATCAAATCAAACAAAAGGCACAGAAATAATGTTTAAGCTGTCACACACGTGTATCATATAGGTGTCTGTTGTGATGTTCTATCACGAAGACGAGGGAAGAGGGGAATGGAACAAAATGAAGAGCCGCAACCGCAGCCCCATTTTCCCATCCCTCTGTATAAAATACATTCTGTTATTAAACTGTCACACATATGTATCAGGTAGGTGTCTGCTGTCGTGTACGTTTAATCACAATGACGAGAGAAGTGACAGAGAGCGGGGGAAGGAAAATGAAGAGCCGCAACCGCAGCCCCATCCTCCCATCCCTCTTTAAAAATTAATTTCTATTTCAAACTGTCGCGCACACGCATCGGGTAGGTAAGTAGCAAGTGAGAAGTAGAGATGGGGGGGGGGGATGAAGAGCCGCAACCGCAACCCCAATTTCCCGTCCCTCTTCTTCTTGAGGAAGGCAGCTCACAAAAATCCATTTTACAAAAATATTGTGCAGACTTTTACACACTGCTTTGCATGTCTTTTAGTACACTGAGGTGCCATTTGTAGTACCAAACCTTTTTCACTTGGGACACCGCATGCACTCCATCGTAGAGCCGCTCAGATCTTGTTTTGATTTTTCTTCTATATCGGGAATCCCTTTTCTTCTTTTTAGCGCACCTGATGACGTCGGAATGCCAATATGAAGTATGTGGAGGTTGCTTTAGTTGTGTTTGTGAGCGATTAAGCTCAATCAACAATTTGTTTAATTCCAGAATAAAATCAAGATGTCTAATTTGCTCTGTTGATCCTTCTGTGTTGATGTCTATCTCCCTGTGTTCACGGTATTTGTTGAAGTCGACGGGAGGTATTGTAATGAAGCTTACGACTGCATTTGGAAACATACTAAGGATTGTTTTCCTCAATCGTATCAAACCATTTAGGGTAGTATTATCCTTTTTATGGGCGAGAACGTACGTGTTCAGATGTGGCACCCAACTAGTTGTATTGTTTATTCCTGCAGCAATTTTTACAATTAGATTTGCATCATTTGGTATTTTCCTAGATTGTAGATATTCAACAACGGGCGTATGTAGGCTTTCTGTGGTGCCTCCCCTATCGATTATATAATGACATTCATATGGTAGTGCACATGGTCTCCGATAATTGTCAAAATTATGTGCTCTAGAGTCTGCAATAAGCAGGGCGTGAGTTTTTGGAGACATCTTCAGCTAGTTTGCCGTGTTTTGGAGCTGAAGCTGCTGCGTGTGCATTTACTGATATTTCTTCGTTGCGCGAAAACATAAAAGATACTTACAGGTATGGGCTATTTGACAGCACGTTCGGAGTCGCTGGAAGTGAGTGACCTGTCCGAGTGAAGTTAGCGCAGAGTTGTACTTAGTGTTTATTTTTAATTGGTTGCTGACGTGTGTTACGTCAGTCACGAAAATTATTCAGGCATAGCAAGTTAGCCTATATTCCGAGTGGATTGTCCTTAAGTACAATGACACCCGGAGAATAATAACTTCTTACAATGTCTTCAATTTGTATTTTGGGCTTGTACATTGATCCATCAGGTAGAGTGAGGGATATGTATGGCCATGTTTTATGGTACTTCACTTTTGATTTCATTTTGGTTTCTTTCGGCAAATTCTTTCTATATCCCATTATTTCACTTTTCAAACGGCGTAGGACGGGGGGGATATCTGGGAATATTGTTATAACCTTATTGACCTCTGTGTTTCCCCTTCCCAGCACTTTGGCCTTTGACAACCATACATTTTTGTCGTCTAGATCTAGAAATTTTACCAGAATTCCCGCGTCTTTTGCAGGATTTAATCTGTGACAAGCACCGAATCTTGAATTGTCGAAATTTTCTAATTTCAAGTCATTCTTTCCAAACTCCAACACTTTTCGCCTGGTTTCTACAGAACTCTTACCTGCCGGCCCTTCTATTCCTTGTATAATCAACCCATACTTTCGTTGATGGCATTCTCCGTGGATTGCTTTGATAGCCTCGATGATACTTTTATCCTTAATGCTTTGTTTCCACTTTTCTAATTCAGTCCGGGTATCTTTTTGATCATTTTTGAGTACATCGTATTTTGCTTCCAGCGAATCCATTCTGTCGGTCCACTTTTCCATGGCGTCATCTACAGCCTTCGTCACGCAGTTGTTAATGGCTTCTAATATAGCTGGGTCCAGACCTGGTACATTTCTGCTACTTTTGCGGTCTCCCATGATGTTGTTGACAGTATAATATGTTCTGTGTGATCAGCTACTATTCATAAAGGCGTACGACAAAATATATGCAATTTCGAAGAGAATTTACAAGAACATTTTACAAAGTTTTGGGAGACCTCACTATTGAACTGCAGGCAGCCTCAAAGCGCCATCTGTCTTCCCTGAGAGCACTAAGCACTAAAGCCTGTAGTGTGAGCCTGGACTCAAGCAAAGGGTCGGGCAGCACCTTGCCACTTCAGCCTACTGCCATCAGTCTGGATAAAATATACATTAAGACGTCGTGGTGACCTCACTTCAAAAAGCGTGAGGAAATGACAACTTACCGAGGATATTTGACTTAATGTCACGAGTAAGAGCCAGACAAATTAGCTAATATGGAACATCGGGCACTTATCGCCGACTTCCATGGTTCTCTATTTGCGTATCGGCGACCAGAAATTTCCCAAAGAACACAAGATAGGAAAGCGACTGTATGGTGATGTGACAAGGGTGCCAATGAGCTTTTTCTTACAAGCACTTGTTGGTAGCTAGTACACGTAATGTTACTCTGTTTTCCCTTTGTACCTGGGTGTTAACATTGGATGTCTTAGTAAATGACCAGCGCCAGTATTAAAACACCCAAAGGGGTGTGGAAGGTCCCTATTTTGTAGGTAATATGTGGCACATATTATATCGCTTTGGCTCTATTAAAGTTTAAAGAAAAAATACATGTATATAAATATGTTTCTCATATAATTAAAACAAGACATTTCAGATTGGATATCATCTATCTATCTATCTATCTATCTATCTATCTATCTATCTATCTATCTATCTATCTATCTATCTATCTATCTATCTATCTATCTATGTGTCTGTCTGTCTGTCTATCTATCTATCTATCTATCTGTCTGTCTGTCTGTCTATCTATCTATCTATCTCTCTATCTCTCTTATCTCTCTCTCTCTCTCTCTCTCTCTCTCTCTATATATATATATATATATTAAGATTGCTATTATCATGTTACGACACCTCTTGTCTCTCAAACAAAGCAAGAGGGTAACTATTGAGACCTGTTTATAAAATTCATTTCATTTTTTCTGGCCCGAGGTTGCATTTTGATGCTCCCCATTGTAATAAAAGCGTGGTTTTTTCTGGAGGAAAATTAAAGCCTTTTGATTTCCATAGTTGTTTTTGTAATTAAAGACTGAAATTTATGTAGTAACGTTTTAGAGAATAATTTTTAATCCAACACATGGAAATATACCAAAACTAATGAGTGACTGGTGTTTATTATCCTTGGCCTAATTATGTTTGTGTATATCATGCATTATTTAATAGTTCAGGAGAATTGTTTTTGATATATAAGTAGTTTATTTTCTGCTTTATGAAAAACACTCTGTATTTGTTTTAACTTGATCCAAGTTATTTCCGTAATCCAGTCACTTTTGACGTGAGACATAACGTATCTTTAGTGCCAGTTTCCTCCTCTTCAAAAAAATTGATAATAATATTATCTGTTATAATTCCATAATCTTTTGATGTTTGTTTTCTGATATCGCTTTCAGCAGCAGACTACACATCATTATGTTTTGTCCAAATGACAATCAACCTGCCAAACTTAAACAGGAAACACCCCCCGTCCATTGCTGCCCATCACCATAGGTTAAAATTTATTTTCCCTCCTTTGCTTTGGTATGGGCCAGATCCAACAGTGATACTGCAGCAAAGAAGATGAGAGTGGTTTGGATGAGAGGAACACGTTTATCCAATTATCAATGTATAGGTCAGTGGGGAAAAGGCAAAGATATTTTAGGGTCTGGCAAAGGCTAATATTATAACTCCTATTACTTACCTCTCAAACTTCATCGCCGTCCTTTTGAGTAAGAGGGCAGGGGGGTAAAGGAGTGGAAGCTGTAACCCTTTCCCCCTTGAATTGAGACTGAATCAACAACTTTCCTTGGCATGAGTTGGGCACTTAGTGCCCAACTCATGCCAAGGAAAGTTGACCTGGGGTATTTGATCTTAAAAGGGATCATCTGCAATTCTTAGCCAAAGTTGTTTTTCGTTTCTGTTGAAATTAGTTGAAAATGCTGAAGCAGCTGACATTTAACCACCGGCCAGTTTTTGCCGGTTTAAGGGGGAAAAAGATGTAGGATAAAGGAGTGGAAGTTTCAAAAAGTTAGTTTTCTAAGACCAAAACCGCCCGCGCATATAGCAAGTTTAATGCAGGTGGAAATACGTCCATCTACATTATTTACATGCTGTTATAGTGGCCTATTTCATTTTGCAACCTTCACAGAAAAAAGCGGTCAGGAGGTGCTGAATTAAAAGCATACTCATATGGCTATACCGAGAAACTACGTGAATGGCATGCACCTTATCCGCGATGCAAATATGAATTTGTGATGTCCTTACCTTCCTAGTGCAGGGAATTTAACCGAAGCGCGTTTCTGCCAACCAAATTTCGTATCCTTTCTTGTTAGATTTTCACTCAATAACACCTTTTTTTAAGTTAATACAAGATTTTTACTTCAGCTAACTTGTCAGTAAGCGGCAGTAATAAGATGATTCTTCGTCCGTCGTGAAGCTTATTGGCGTCCATCCGTCCGTCGACAATTCATATTTTCAACTTCTTCATAAAAACCGTCACCTGCATTCACTTGAAACCTGGCGGAGTGTACCTTGGTTGGGTCTCTTCCAGATTTGCTCAATTGGTTACGCTGGAATGATTAAAAATACTTATATGAAGTTTCTGTTCATTAAATGGCAAAACCTTCAAAAATATTTTTTCCTGTTGGTTAATGAATGCATTCGTCTTGATTACCATATAAGCTAATGGGGATTGCAACAGAAATTCACATTTTGGATTTCTAATACAAAACCGTAAACCAGATCCACTATAAAGTTGGCATAATCTATAACAATCTATTCTCTGACCCCACTTGGCTAGTTGCTTGGAAATTGCATAGAGACGCTTTTAGGGCCCAACCTATTATTTATATTAGTTCAACAAGTAGCCTTCCAAATGATTTCAATCTTTCCTACATTTTTTTTTTCATTATTATTATTTTGTTTTCCTCATTTTTGACCTCTACTGCAAAATCGTATATCAAAGTGTTCTGAAACATGGTGAAATATAGCTTGCGTTTAGGATAAACAAACTTCTTTTTTTTTTTAATTAACCGATTAACATTCAGTTTAATGTGGATTGCCATCACCGTGGAAATTCCTGTTTAGTACACTGTCTCTCTCCTGTAGTCTTTGATAACAAATACTCATTGTGTCTCTGTTCTCTTTCTATTTCTGTCTGTCCGTCTGTCTGTCTGTCTGTCTGTCTGTCTGTCTGTCTGTCATTCTCTCTCTCTCGCTCTTTCTGAAATCCAGATATGATACACCTGTACAATGTTTGATAGCAATTTGCTGACCAATGTAAAACAAACAAAAAAAAAAACAACAACAACAACAACAAAAAATAAATAAATAAATAAATAAAAGCAAAAAATAAACAAAAGAAAAAAAAAAGGATAATATGCCATAGTAGGGTATTGTTTAGAGCTGTTTTTATTTCAGGTTACTCATATTTATTTTATGTTGTTCTGACATACTACTACTTTGTAGAATTTTCATATATCATATGTAATCATGCATATTCATATTTATCCAAATAAAACTATGTGAGGGCATATTCAACTTATATGGAATGCATGGTTGTGCTAGCCATATATATATATATATATATATATATATATATATATATATATATATATATATATATATATATATTTATATATATATATATATACATATATATAAAGACATACATATATACACATATATATACATATTTATATATATACATATATATATATATATACATATATATATATACACATATATATTAAGTAACATAAAGAATATTAGATACAAAATAATTGAAAATTTGATCTTCTACCAAAACAATAACAAGAGGACTGTGACAGTTCTGTGCTCAGCTGAATAATTTACTCTATGACCTTGGAAATGAGGTCAAGATCACTTGCCTATTCTGAATCTAACTTTCATAGAGGGCCATCCCTATTTGCAAGATCAAAGTCACAGTACAAATACTTCTCAGGTTATCATGCGACCAGTAAAATCCTTGTTAGCTGCCCTGTGACCTTAAGAATGAGGTCAAGGTCACTATTGTACAGTCTCAATCTTTCTTAAATAGAGGATCACCAACACGTTCAACATCAAGGTCCTACCTTCCCTAGTTCTCAAGTTACAAAATGAAAAGTAAAATTCATGTAAGTGTCTGGGTCCCAGTGACCTTGGGAATGAGGTTAAGGTCAACCATGTTCTGTCTTAGTCTGGCCTTTGCTCAGGACAAACATCATGTTCAACAAGAAGGTCCAAGTTTAAATAGCTCTCAACTTGTAAGGTGAACAGTAAAATTTGAGCAAGTGGCCCTATGACCTTGAGAATGAGGTCAAGGTCACTTGTATACTGTCTAAGTCTGGCCCTTATTAAGGACAACTAGCATGTGCAATATGAATGTCCTACCCTTAATAGTTCTCAAGTTACCCTATAAACAGTGAATTTCATGCACCTCACCTTGTGACCTTGGCAATGAGGTCAAGGTCACTCACCTACTGCACATGTATCACCCTTACACCCGGAAGTGTCCCTATGCAATTTCAAAGCAAATGGCTGAGTATATACAAGGATAAAGACTCTTGAAAAATTGGCCAAAAAATGAACAAAAAAATCAAACAAATAAAAAAATAAAAAAATCATTGGACTGTGACCATTTGAACAAACTTGGTAGATTCCCACCCAAGGAACACCCCCACCGAGTTTGAAGTGAATCTAGCAGATGGTTTTGCACAAGAAGTCTTAACATTGTCAATAAGCATTGCAAACCCTAATGATATGCAATCCCCATTGACTAGCGCGGTAATCAATAGGCATGTAAAATCAACAAGAAAAATTTCTTAAAAAAAACACATATCACTGGACCGTGAACATTTGAATAAACTTGGTAGAAACATACCCCAGACACATCCCCACCAAGTTTGAAGTGAATCTGGTTAAAGGTTTTTAGATGAGGTTGAAAATGTAAACTACCATTCCAATTCCCATTGACTTCATAGTAAACAATAGGAATGTATGCATTGACCAACAAGTACCCAAATTGAAAAATTCGTTAAAAATCAGGGATCTACAGCAATGCCACCTGGTGAACAACCGTGTGTGCCCCTTCCACAAGGAACATATCCACCAAGTTTCAGCACAATCTAAGAGATTGTTTTGGAGAAGAAGTCGAAAAAATCAAAAACGCACAAAAATTAATTTAAAAAAAATAGAAAAAAATCCCCTGCTGAACAACTTAAGGTCTACGGGTGTCCAGATGTGTTCCTATCCAATTTCAAAGTAATTGGCAACGCGGTTTCGGAGAATAATTTATTTTTAAGATTTCCCCCAAAAGTCAACAAAATAATTCATTTAAAATCCAAAAATCACTGGACCATGACCATTTCATGAACTTGGTAGAGACCCACTCAAGACACATCCCCACCATGTTTGACGTGAATCTAGTTAACGGTTCTGGCGATGAGGTCGAAAATGTGAATTATAATTGCAATTCCCATTGACTCGTATTGTAAATAATAGGAACGTTGCACTGACCAACAGTACCTGAATTGTAAAATTCGTTGAAAATCAGGGATCCACAGCAACACCACCTGGTGTACAACCTTGTGTGACCCTTTTCCAAAGAACATATCCGCCAAGTTTCAGCACAATCTCAGAGACTGTTTTGGAGAAGAAGTCGAAAATAGCAAAAACGTGCAAAAGTTCACAAAAAATAGAAAAAATTGCAGCGCCACCTGTGGAACAAATTAAGGTCCTGGGGTCCCCAAAAGTGTCCCTATACAATTTCAAAGTAATTCGCAATTCTGTTTCGGAGAAAAAGATTTTTTAAGTTTTCTCCAAAAATTGAACAAAAAAATTCATTGAAAATAAAAAAAATCACTGAACCGTGACCATTTGAACAGACCTGGTAGAAACTCACCTAAGGTACATTGCCACCAAGTTTGAAGTCAATCTGGATGACAGCTTTGTAGAAGAAGTCAAAAATGTGAATTAACATTAGAATGTCCATTGACTTACATAGTGATCAATAGGAAAGCTGCATTGACCGACAAGAACATCACAAAAAAAATATATTACTTGGCGTCTTTTTATGGGCCCCCAGGTGAGGGGGCTGTTTGAGAAGCTTTTGAGAAAAGCATTTCTCGGGCGACAGATGAATTCATGTGACTGAGACGTCATCTGATTAAGGAGAAATATCACGTTACATACTGTAACAATATCTGTCAACAACATTGTGGCGCCTGAGAAGTTGCCGAATCTGAGAAGAGAATCACGTTAATGTACGTTACCGAGTCTAAGAGGAAAACCATGTTAATGTACTTTAACAATCCCAGTCTACAAAATTAGGAAGACAGAATAGTTAACTGATCCAAGCGAAAAATCATGTTACGAACTTAAACAATCTCCATCCACAAGTTAATGGTGCCCCAGAAAAATCGTGTCAAGTACTTTAAACTGGCACCCCACAATGTAGGTTAAGGTGCCTGAGAAGTTGCCTTATCTAAGAGAAAATCACGCTACGTTTTTTTAACAATCTCAGTCCAAAAGATTAAGGTGCCTGAGAACTTGAAGCACTTAAACAGTTTCAGTCCACAAGATTAAGGTGCCTGGCAGGTCACCTAATTAAAGCGAAAAATCACGTTAGTACCGGTACTTAAACTTAGTCCATAGGATTTAGGTGGGAGATAAGTTAGCTAATGTAAAAGAAAAATCACATAGTATAAGTTGATGATACTTGCATGTATGGCGGTTAGGTGTTAAATGTACGTGCGACTTCACCTGAGAAATTCCTGTCATATTTTGATCAATCTTTATGGCGATAGGCTTTATGCCAGCTCTGCACGATGATCAAACAGATGGATTTTTCTGTCTGCATGTTTTTGAGGACGTTGTGGAGCACTACCAACATAATTTCCAATTAAGCAATTCGGGTCAACGCCGAGACACTGCTCACCAAATTGCCTCAATCATGATCAAATAGCATTGGTGTACCTTGCGGAAATATGCTCTGTCATCAACTGTGATTTCACTCCACGTGATTGAAAAACATCTCCCATGGTTCATTGTCTTGTCAGGTTATATTTCTATTTATGCTCGAAAAATAATGGTCTACCCCCCCCCCCCCGCACCCATACTCAACTTGTTTACATTTTTATACATCTCAGTCCATAATACCACCTCATGTGCAAGCTAAATTGCGAACCATTTTTAATTAATCAGATCATTCAAAAACAAAATAGATTACATCACCAAAAGTAAGGAAATAGTTCAGCCAAGTCCAGCAAACTTTGATGATTTTAGAGCACGTCTTCATGCGCCTGACTGGAATTCATGCTTTCATGTTGATGATATTGATTCATGTTGTGATTTTCCTGGTCTGAACTTTTTATGGAATCCACCACTTGTACGATTCCTGATAAAACTGTTGAAATTCGACCATGGGATCTATCATGGTATGACACTAGACTTCGCTTATAAAAAATGAAAGTTAAAAGAAAATACGACCCAGCTAAAGTTTTAAATTTTGAACCTAACACAGGGACTTCTTTTTGTCAACTGAAACTCTCTGAACGGAATTATAGTGATAAATTGTGGAGTGATTTAAATGATTCTTCCAAGAACAACAAATATTGGTGGCGAACAGTTAAATGTTTTCTCAAACGTAATCAGACAAGTAACATACCATCTCTGACTCATGATGGCCAGATAACTTCTGATAGCGCAAGCAAAGCTGAACTTTTGAATGTATTATTTCTACAACAATGCAATATCGACTCCAGCACGGCCACTCCACCTAGAATGTCTGATCCACCCCTCTTGCCTTGACTCCATAACTATAATGGAGTCAGAAGTACATGAAACCCTTCTTAGTCTTGATACGAAAAAAGTATCTGGTCCTGACAATATTAGTGCAAAACTCTTCAAAGAGGCGGCGCCAGCTTATTCTTCTTCACTCCCTAAACTCTTCAATCTTTCCCTCACTAAAATACAGTTTCCCTCATCTTAGAAAAAAGCCAATGTCACTCCACTTTTCCAAAACAAGGTTCAAAAAGCTTATGTAACAATTATAGGCCAACATCACTATTAAGTTGTACGAGAAAGGTATTTGGAAAAATCGTTTTTAAACAGTATTTTTTTTCCCGTGAATTCTTTTTTTTGGAAGGGGGGGGGGGGGCTCACGAGGCTGAATTTATTCCCAGCGATTCAACTGTAAGGCAACTGCTTGTATTTTATCATCAACTCTGCCTTGCTGTTGACAGACAGAAGGATATCAGAATTATTTTTTTTCTAAATATAAGTAAGGCTCTTTATAAAGTCTGGCATGCTGCTTTACTTCACAAGTTGAAGAAAGCTGGCATTACTGGCAACATATTTCATTGCTTTTCCGACTATCTTCTAAACTGCACACAGCGAGTGGTTATGAACGGTCAATCCTCTTCTTGGGGGTCTATTTCAGCTGGTGTGCTCCAGGGCACTGTTCTTGGGCCATCACTGTTCCTAATCTTTATCAAGAACATTCTGTTCAAATAGCAAAAAACACATGGAAACCCCTGCCACATCAACCAAAGAAAGGCATCAGTACTGACCTAGCAGAACACAAAGGACCAAAGTATCTTATACTTACTGACTACTGCTCCAGGTACCCCGAAATTACATACCTCTCAAGTGCCACAACAACAAATTTAAAAGCAAAAATTAAATGTATATTTGCCTAGGGGGAATTCCTCACCAATTGACGTTTGATAATGCCTCCTACTAGACTGCAGCTGAATTCACACTGTTTGTGTAATCCTACAATTTCATACACATAACTACTATCAATCCAATGGTGCTGCAGCAAGGGCTGTTCAAATAGCAAAGAACACATCAAAACAAGACAATCCATTCGTGGCTGTAATGACATGCTGGGCCACCCCTATAACGACAACAGGACACAGTCCTGCACAGTTCATTATGGGCAGACAACCAATACTCACAATCCCAAACCTGGCCAAGAACCTAGAACGATACTGGCCAAGCACAACTAACGTTAAAATAAAGGATCAACAGGCTAAACCAATATAGCACCATGTTCATACTCCTAGAGGAAATATCCTCACGAGAAATTGATGAAACCCGCAGCTGGTGCAACATCAAAGCTCATCTGACCAACAGGAGACAAGTGACCAAGTAGTAACAAGACGCGCTGAGACCCCTACAAAAACCCAAGCACCAACAACACACGTCCAAACAACTAGACGTGGAAGAACACTTAAGTCACTTGATAGACTGGGCTTCTCAGTGGAAATATCAGTAGCAGTGTGTATGGATACAAATAGATAGAATAGTGCTCGTTCTGTGCGTTCAGGACATGGCCTGTCTACTCCTGTCTTGTAGATTTTGTAGTATTTACGTAGTGTGTAATTGTAAGGGAACTATAATCATAAACATGTATTACCCCAGTATTTTAGCATTATAGCGTGGTATAGTGAAGCAACTATAGTTATAAACATTCTTTACTTTAGATCACGTGGGTGAACAGGACTGTTGGACATTCTAAAATAAAATGTATTTTAGAATGTCCAACAGTCCTGTCAGGACTAAACTGCTTAGTATAGATATCTCAATGTATATCAATGCCAATAGAGCACAACTTTGTAGCAACAGCAACCCCACTCCACACTGTAACCTCATGAATAAACATATAGAATTCGATAAAGTCAGCATCCATGGCTCTTTCTGTGTATATCTACACTTTACCTCTAGGCATTTACGTTATTTCCATCCAGTAGTAAGATCTCTATGTCTGAAGGCATTTGTATTTGCAGAGCAGTTGGGGATATCGGATGAAGGTTTCTTAAAATGGATGGTCTTCAGACAAACTAACGGTGGGGCACTGTAGTCACCTGCTGTGTCCGTCCTTCTGTCTAAATTCTAGTTTGTCTATCATGCCATGCTAACTGGAAGGTACTGTAGTCACCTGCTTTGTCCGTCCTTCTGTCTAAAGTCTTGTTTGTCTATCATGCCATGCTAACTGGAAGGTACTGTAGTCACCTGCTTTGTCCGTCCGTCTGTCTAAATTCTTGTTTGTCTATCATGCCATGCTAACTGGAAGGTACTGTATTCACCTGCTTTGTCTGTCTTTCTGTCTAAATTCTTGTTTGTCTATCATGCCATGCTTACTGGAAGGTACTGTAGTCACCTGCTTTGTCCATCCTTCTGTCTAAATTCTTGTTTGTCTATCATGCCATGCTTACTGCAAGGTACTGTAGTCACCTGCTTTGTCCGTCCTTCTGTCTAAATTCTTGTTTGTCTATCATGTCATGCTAACTGGAAGGTACTGTAGTCACCTGCTTTGTCTGTCCGTCTGTCTAAATTCTTGTTTGTCTATCATGCCATGCTAACTGGAAGGTACTGTATTCACCTGCTTTGTCTGTCCTTCTGTCTAAATTCTTATTTGTCTATCATGCCATGCTAACTGGAAGGTACTGTAGTCACCTGCTTTGTCCGTCCGTCTGTCTTAATTCTTATTTGTCTATCATGCCATGCTAACTAGAAGGTACCGTAGTCACTTGCTTTGTCCGTCCCCCTGTCTGCTTTACTGTTTGTGTATCTTGCTTCTCTGACTGGAAGGTGCTGTAACCACGAGCATCGTCCACTCCGAAGGTCTGCTGCGGAGGAAGGGGGGGGGGGGAGTGTCAGAGAGATATCTTTTGATGGACCAGTCGTCTGTTAACAGCTGGTTTGTTGTCAATATCATCATTAGCTCCAGCATCACTACCATCATCATCATTATCATCATCACCATTGTCGTCGTCCTCATGAAGTATGTCATCAGCCTATCTCTACAACTATCAATGACAGCTTTGTGATATGTGTAGTGTCTTCTATGGGCCACAAGCGTGTTATGACTAGCTTGGTTGGCATTTCTCCAGATACAATAAATCTCTCTATAAGGCCACGTGACTGGCGTTCAAAGGGATGGCATATTACAGGTCAAAACATGCTGGTAGTATCTTTGTAGAGTCTGTGACATAAATGCACACATACATATAATGACTGAAAAGACCCTTTTTAACATTTTGAACAACTTCCATATATATATATATATATATATATATATATATATATATATATATATATATATATATATATATATATATGTATGCATGTACATGCACATTTATTACAAATTATTCTGGCGGCTAAGCTCTGCAGTTGCTACAAACGGATCATTTCATTGGTGGAAATAGGCTATATAAGAGCGTTGCGGCGGTCCTGTGAAATTGCAGCATAACATGCATTACTGTTTCAGTCGATTCCGTTCTGAGACATTTTCTGATTTCAGTAATGTTCCTCATGTGACAAGCAGACAATTCGGAAAGATGTTAGGTTTACACTGTCAGCAACTTGTTACTGAACCGACAAGTGCATGTTCTTTACTGGGCACCGTGTCTTTTATGACAGATAGCGTTTACTCTCTGGTGTCATCTTGCAAGCTTCAATGTATTTTACGGACAACAATTATTTGTGTAGAAAAGGCGTTATTTTTGCATCAACTTTTTTACTGTTTATTTTTTTAATACAATATGAATTACAACAAACCGTATGAGGTACCCCTCCCGGGGTTTCTGCAAGATATGCCACCGGAGTACATGTGTCACTAACAGGTTGCTATAATACTAACAAGCAGGCCATTTATGACCGGATACCTCACAAACAGGTTACTATAAGACTAAAGCACAAGTCATTTATAGCCAGATACCTCCCAAAACAGATTGCTATAAGACTAAAGCATAAGTCATTTGTAGACAGACACCTCCCAAAACAGATTGCTATAAGACTAAAGCATAAATCATTTATGACCAGATACCTCCCAAACAGATTGCTATAAGACTACGTTCCTTCCTAGTAGTCACCTTCATTGCTTCATGGCCGTTTGGGATCGAACCTACAGACGGAGGAAAAAAATCTGTAGTAAAATGACTGGATTTGGCATCCCAGTGTCAGAAGTGAAGCAGAGGAATTACAAAATAACTTTGATCAGAATTACTTAAAGGTATTCTTTAACAAAGGTACAAACCTTTTTATTTAACAACAACAAATCTGACATAAACAGCTGTTGTAAGGTTTAGTAAACTAACTGTCTTGTGGTTGGATCTCAAGGAAGCCAATACCTTTATTAACTCATGGTGGATTTTTTTCAGCAAGCAAAGAACTTAAAGAAGCATTTATTTGCCCACTGCATAACGGATAACCCCAAAAGAGTAGGACAACGTTAAAATTGTCCAAAACGAGAGCTTGATATTACTGACAAATTGCCAAATAACAATAAATGGTACCTTGACGGGATTCCTACAATGCCTTCCAATCGTTTGCTGATTTGATCAAGATTTCAGATTGAATCGTTTATCCTTTCGCTCCCCCATTTTTGTGTCATGATTTGTGGACAAAGGCTAAAGTATCAACTGTTTTTAAAGAGGACGATAATCGTGCAGTGAAGATCTATAAACCAATCTGTTCTCTCTATGCCTACCTCAAGTGGCCGACTAATGTGTATTCAATTAATTGTATAATTTTTGGACATACCAGGATTTATTGAGATTTTAAATTCTGGGTTTAAGATATTGCTAGCACTATAACCCAATCAATTAACTTTGTAGACGAACTAAGTTTAGGGATTGGTTAAAAAAATGCGAACATTATATTTGTAGATATTCCCATGGCTTTTGATCATGTTTGGCACGGTAGCTTGTTATTACGATTACAGCTTATAGGTGTCTACTTACATGGGTTGAATCATACGCAAGTTTTAGAAAGCAGTAGACAGGCAAGGAAATATTTTTGCGGGTGGGTAAAGATTGAACCTGGTGTTCACCAAGGCAGTGTTTGGGGGCCCTTGATGTTTTTGACTAATTTAAACGATTCAGCCGATCATTTCACTTGTGACATGTCCGTATTCGTATATGACAGATGTATAACTTCTAGGGATACATTCAAACATCTTAATACAAAATTACAGCTTGTTGAGGAATTGGAAAACGGAAGGTAGAATTTAATTCTGACAAAATCGAGACTGATAATTATAACCAAAACTTAAAATCTAGTATACGCTCAATTGTTAATGTGCCATGAACTCCCATTCTCATGATCACAAACATTTTGGTTTACATTGTCTGCTGTGTTCGTTGGGACAGCTAAATAAACCTATTTGAAGTAATGCAGTATCTCCACAGGGCACACTAGATCGTTGATCTCCTTTTAGGCACATCAGATTACTTATGTTTCAGTTGCCTTTCAATGTACATGTATTACAGTGTATATAAACGTCATCCATATGACTTACACTTCAATATGCTTCACCTGTTTGGGATATGGCAGAGCAATGCTAGAATCTATTCAATATCCTGCTTTGGCTGGCCTAAGCTAAGTAACTCTACATTTACTGACATAACCATGCAGTTCATGTAAGTTCCAGAAGTTTATCTCTAAGTCAATGACCCTTGCATATTCATTCGGTCAAATGTCCAACTCAGTTTCATCAGTCCCTAGAGTACCTGTTACCACTTGTTTTTCTAGTAGTGACCTGTATTTCTTTTATGTTTCTCTCCACTTACATTGTACAATATATATGTTATTTTGATTTTATCTCTATTTACACAAGGCGAGACATTTCTATGAGCCAATCAGCTTTTTTCCTCTATCCTCTTGAATAAGATATAGTGTACTACAGCTGCACTACTGCTGCTACTACAACATCTACTACTACCTCTACTACAACTACAACTACTACAGCCATTACTATTACGACTACAACTACTACTACTTATTATTATTGATGGTGATACTGATGATGATGATGATCATGATGATGATGATGATGATTAATATCATTATTATTATTATAGAAAACAAAGCACTCCATTCTCATATCTCAGTAAAAGAGTATGCAGAGGTTATCGTACCGAATTTCCATTGAATGTGACAGTGCCTCCAATTGGTACCTCAGGTATGGGAGTTATTTCCAGTCTGTGAAACAAACCGCAAAGCAATTTTCCGACCAAAACGCCATACACCTGCAGCAAGCCTTGTGATAAAACTTCCTAAAAGCAAAAGAAAGTGTGAGCCAACCTTAACGATTTCTCTGCCCTATCCACAAAAATGTATTCCCCATATCCCAGTAGTTTAATTCAAACGTTTTGTCTCAGATTACCAATATGAATGGTCCGTGGCCCTATAATTAGGGAACACATAGGGCAATATTCAATTGATGATCTACAAGTTAAACTGTTCTGTATATACATTATACAAGCTGCCTTTATAATACACGCGGCAGTTAATCAAGCACTCCCTCAGCTGGGGATTGCCTTTCTGTAGTCGAAAATCCGTTATCCACTGGCATACTCTTAATTAAGAAATGAGGGTCGCTTTTGTGTGTGTTATGGCATAATGACGCGGGTGATTGAAGCTGAAATCGTGGGTGTGGTGCACGCCAGTGCGCCTCGCCCCATGCCAGCTTCAATCACCGTGTCATTTAGCCGTAACACACACAAAAGTGTCCCTCATTGCATACATTTACATTTCCCTCTTAATCTTTCTGCTCAATTACACGAAATTTAGAAATTTAATACATAGCATTAAGACAGGCGACCAGAAACTGATTTGCTAAGCATGTTCGAGTGTTAAGTTCCGGAAACCCAGGTGGGCGTGGCTTATTGGTATGTGGGCGGGACACATGAGTTATGGTCGCATAACACACAAGGCTCTAGTGTTACGGTCTCATAACACACCAGGCTCTCACCTATACCTGCAATGTTAAAAGTTAGATTGAATGTAAATATTATTGTATATACTTATGATTGTCTTGCATTTGTATAACGGTTTTCACCACTAAAAAGCAATAAACTACAATATATAAAGTTGAGATATCATTTGTTGATCAGCTAACCAAATGTTCCAAGAAAGTGAGTTCCTTTCAACCGTCGCCACTTTGCCACATACAGTCATATATTAAGGAGCTCATTCAATAGAAACCCTCACAAATATAACCTCCAGTGCAAATGACAAGGGTAGTTTATTTTATGTTTTATTGAGTCAAGTCAAGACAGCTGTAAAGTGGTCAAAGTTAGGTAAGCACCATCATGACCATGGTGACATTGGGTGTTTAGAGTTAGGTAAGCACCGTGCTGACATTGGGTGTTTAGAGTTAGGTAAGCACCATGCTGACATTGGGTGTTTAGAGTTAGGTAAGCACAGTGGTGACATTGGGTGTTTAGAGTTAGGTAAGCACAGTGGTGACATTGGGTGTTCAGAGTTAGGTAAGCACAGTGGTGACATTGGGTGTTTAGAGTTAGGTAAGCACAGTGGTGACATTGGGTGTTCAGAGTTAGGTAAGCACCATGCTGACATTGGGTGTTTAGGGTTAGGTAAGCAGAGTGTTGACATTGGGTGTTGGGTGTTTAGAGTTAGGTAAGCACAGTGTTGACATTGGGTGTTTAGAGTTAGGTAAGCACCATGCTGACATGGGGTGTTTAGAGTTAGGTAAGCACAGTGGTGACATTGGGTGTTTAGAGTTAGGTAAGCACAGTGGTGACATTGGGTGTTCAGAGTTAGGTAAGCACAGTGGTGACATTGGGTGTTCAGAGTTAGGTAAGCACCATGCTGACATTGGGTGTTTAGAGTTAGGTAAGCACCATGCTGACATTGGGTGTTTAGGGTTAGGTAAGCAGAGTGTTGACATTGGGTGTTGGGTGTTTAGAGTTAGGTAAGCACAGTGTTGACATTGGGTGTTTAGAGTTAGGTAAGCACCATGCTGACATGGGGTGTTTAGAAAAAGGCAGCACAGTGGTGACATTGGGTGTTAAGAGTTAGGTAAGCACCATGCTGACATTGGGTGTTTAGAGTTAGGTAAGCAGAGTGTTGACATTGGTGTTTAGAGTTAAGTAAGCGCCATGCTGACATTGGGTGTTAAGAGTTAGGTAAGCACCGTGGTGACATTGGGTGTTTAGTGCTAGGGAAGCACCATGCTGACAATGGGTGTTTAGGGTTAGGTAAGCAGAGTGTTGACATTGGGTGTTGGGTGTTTAGAGTTAGGTAAGGACAGTGTTGACATTGGGTGTTTAGAGCTAGGTAAGCACCATGCTGACATTGGGTGTTTAGAGTTAGGTAAGCACCATGCTGACATTGGGTGTTAAGAGTTAGGTAAGCACCGTGGTGACATTGGGTGTTTAGTGTAAGGTAAGCACCATGCTGACAATGGGTGTTTAGGGTTAGGTAAGCAGAGTGTTGACATTGGGTGTTGGGTGTTAAGAGTTAGGTAAGCACAGTGGTGACATTGGTGTTTAGAGTTAAGTAAGCGCCATGCTGACATTGAGTGTTAAGAGTTAGGTAAGCACCGTGGTGACATTGGGTGAGCTTATCGTAAATGCTCCCTGTACAATCACATATATATGTCTCACTTGGTTGACTCAATGATTATACACAGGCATGCAACCGCTGCTTAGCGGAACATAATGTTGCAACCCCTTATTAAGGGCAGGAGAAAGTCTCCCTGCAATTCCGAAAATTACAGAGGCATTGTTTTTGGTAGTGTATTGGGTAAAGTCCTTGATCTGATCGTTCTTCATGGTAAATGTAATACTTTAGACACATACAGTTACGCCCGGCTAAAAGTTAACAGCCAAACGCTTTTTTTCACGTTTTGCTGGTGTTTGGCTTGTGTTTGGAATGTGTTTGGAAAGCGTTTGGAAAGCGTTTGGGAAAAATCTCAAACACTTTTACGAAACGTTTGAACGCTTTCACAAAGCTTCTGAACACTTCTCCAAACGCGTTCAAACACTTTCCAAACGCGTTGAACAATTACCTGAACGATTTCAAACACTTTCACAAACGCATTCAAACACTATGCATTTCAAACACGTCCATTCAAATTATGAAGAATCTCCAACCGTATTTTCAACAGGTCCAGCAATATATGATGTACCTACATGTAAATGTGCACTTATCCAGCATTATAGGTTGTATATATTTATATAAAACACGATCCAAACATGTTTACCCAAGTGTCTAATTCAACAAAAATTAATTAAAGACTTAATTGTTCATTTAAAGACGTTCGGTACACTGGTCAAAAGAATTTAGAAATCTCTGGTTTTTGGTGTGAACCAAGATATTGGCATTTGAAACAAAATGCAAGCAAACAATTGGCATGTCAGGGTGCTACTTGTCGCTAGGTGGTGCAACATGTAAATACTACTGAAATTTGATAGCAAACATTTTATATGTAGGTAAAAGCAAAAAGATAAATTGTGGATGAAAAAATATGCATAAAATAACCCAATATGAGTGTATGCAATGTATATCAAGCCTTTTAATAACAAATATGTTGACAAAACATGCTGGAATGTGACTTTAAATTCATCTCGTCTTGCGAAATGTGTAAGTTCTCACATTATTTTTTAAGTTTGAAATAGAAAAAATATTTGCAAATCTCTGAAAAAATTGTAGGGGGTTTCCAAAATATGCACTGATTTCATTGATTAACAAAAAAAGAGATCATACGGTGCCTTTTTTTTCCGCAATTGTACAAAGAATTCATGCATGTTGACTTAATTTGCTCATAGGTGCATGGTATCCATTCATTGTGTAACTCTGATACCATATCAATATACATGTATGTAGGTTAAATAAAGGCGGTGCGTCGTTAATTTTATATTCCAGTCATAATATATACTTTCATAGTTTGACTGAGAAGAGGCAAACATTTTAAGATTCTCTCCATAGTGCTATACAGCAATATGGAAAAAGAGGTAAAAATAGGAATATGAAAATTATAGTTGCCTTAATACATTGTTGAATGGTAACACAGGCAGCACATTATCAAATATGCCTGTACCACGTTATGACGCTGGGGTGTTACTGTGGTCCCCCCCCAGTTGGGACAGCGTTTATAGTACCACATTCACAAGAACTGTAAAGTACACTGGCCAAGCCATATCGTTTTTCTGATTCTGTATTTTTTAGGGACAATGTTTTTTTTTTACATTGCTGGCACACCAGATTATGGGCTAGTAGACTTAGTTCCACTATTCTACGACCTTCGTCCCAGTTATAACTGTCAGTGTTTACATGTGCAGGTGGCATTTGGGGGGTGGGAGTGGCACTGTCGACGGTGGCTTGCATTGTGTACATGCGTTTTGGTCTACCACTGCCGTGTTTCCACCTAGTCTGCCTTGTTTTTAAAGCATTTAGTCCTTTGTTTTGGCATTTGGTAACAAACCGCTCATTCTTTTTCCTTTTCACTCTTCATAAACAATCCATATTTCTCAAATGGAACTGTCCAAAATAGGAAACGCGAACAGCAGCTAGTGCAGGTATCGACAAATACCAGCTCTAACTGTATAGAGGCATTGGACCCTAAATGGTTGCGCCTATCGCGGTGTATCGAACGTCTTTAAGATGTCATGAATACTTCATATTTCAAAAACTGTTTCAGAGTAAATCCATTGGCAATATCATGATCAGATCACGATCCATGATCTGATCATCATATTGCCTATAAATTTACTCTGAAATATTTCCTAATTTTCAATTAAAATATATATATATATATAATTACTCCAAGGACCAATGGAGTATCGCCTGGCCTACGCCACTGGAGTTAGTTCTCTTGCTTGGCTTAGTAAGCCAAACAATACTTAAATTGAGCTGCTTCTTTATTTCCATTCGAAATTTTGAAAGTTAGCCTTTTTTCAAGAACTTCACTTTCAGAAAAAGTATGATAGCGACTGGGTATACTTGCTATTGAAAGATCTGTAACTTTTTAATAAATGAAGTGTTAAACCTGTTAATGTAGGCATATTATTTGTTTTCTTCTACCTATACTTATTTTCTTTCTTAATTAGGTATGACCATGTCTTAATATTGTTGATTACCAGTAACAATATAAATATTAGCAGGTAAAGGTGACAAATACATATTTCCAGGAATTATTTGTCATTGACTCATTTTTTCTTTTCTTCATTTTGTGTTAAAACTCACCCCTAAAAAGTTGCGTTTTTTTGGTCTTTTAGTCGAGGCAAATAGTCTAGCTCACCTGCTGTTAGGCAGATGATAAGGGTATCCAACATGGAAAAAATTGCAATCACTTAGGCTTCACTACTGGGTCTTGTATCACTATGGACTATATCGGTGATACATTGCAAAGGGTTCACCGTGGAACAAACATACTCATAAGTCAATTGAAATATGTCTATGGTACTACCAGATGTAAATTGTTATGGCATACTACATGCCTTTATTTAGATGACGGTTGTAGGAAGTTTCTGGAAAAGAAGTTACAAACTTTTTAGTAGCTTGGGGGGAAGCCAGAAAGTTTAATTGATCGCTTCCATTTACATGCCACATCCATTTGCTTGCCCTTACACATGAAGATATTAACATTGAGTCTCATTTGCAGAAATATTTGCTTAAGTTTTGTATAAATTATACCACAGTGCCAATAATTTTGTGAGTATTTGTGCTCAGATGGCTAATGCTGGCAACCAATCAGCAGCATGTAACTCCCTCAATGACACAGTGTCTTGGCTTGGAATTCCAAAGCTCAGTTTTATACAATGAATCTGTCACCTATCATACAATTTTCTTCAGCAGCTCTTTCGCCATCCTGACAACACACCTTGTCTTACGAGGCAAATGATGTAAAGATACTATTTTCAGCACCTGCTTGTTCAATTTTTTTCACGGGTGCTTACATTGTTTGCTCTTTGATGAACGGATTGTGAATGTATTCTTCCAATTGTGTACTATATTTGTGGTGTGGTGCAAAATATATATATATATATGTATATATATAACCACTGGACACTTCCCAAAGTGTGCCACTGAACTGTTCCTGGCAACAGACAATGTAATGCCATATAAGCGCCAGACATTGATCCAGGTATGCCACTAAAACACTCATACAGGCTTGGCATTAGACTGAGTTCCTTTCCACAGACGATACCAAGAGGAAACTTGAAAAATAACGAATGGAACAGTGCAGGCACAAGACTAGGCTCGTAGAGGAATCAAAAACAACATCAAAGGTTTTATAATGTATTTGTTTGCTTTTCGTTGTTTCATTCTTTCCTTCGTCCATTCATTTGTTAACTTACCCAGAGAGTTGCTCACTCACCTGCTATTTACCTTAGGGAAGCAATGCCATGTGGCAGAGCCTCCATTTTCGCCCATAAATACAGGAACCTGTCTGGTATAAATTTAGCTACATTTGATGGACATGTTACTCTTGATTGCAGATATTGACCTTCAAACCTCTTTACTCTGAACGTTACCATATAACCTTTCATGTTTGTCATCAAACCCAACAGGTGTTGATCTCAAAGGTGATGCATCTTCGAGAAGAGTTTTGATGTGTCCCGAAGTCTTTAGAAGTCAACGTACTCTGGTAAATTAAGTGGTTATAAGGTATCATTTAAATCACCTGACTTTCTAATATTCCGAGCCAGTACACCTTTTTTAGATCTAAATGCAGATACAAAGTGCTGGGGCATGAACGACGGGAGGTGTGACATGTGACACAGAAGTAGAAGAGGTCCAGCATCTACTCGTGACCTGCCCTCACTACAAAGACTTCAGATGTGATATCATGTGCAAGTTAGAAAAAGAAAATGGAAGAAAATAATTTACAAAACTTTTCGGCAAATTTCCTGAGATTATACATCACCAAGAATGTATGTTATTTAATGCATGATGTGGGTAACAAAGCCTTTAGCATTTTGGATAATATTTGATGTATATATCCGAATCGATACCTGTTAATTTGTCATTGCTTCTAGGACAATACACAAATGTCTCAAAACCATGATAATGTTTCCAGTGGCAAAACTTTATATACTTTGCATTTTTTTCTTTGGTTTTGTCTTTTAGTAAAGTTGCTTTTAATGTCCCGGAAACACGTCTTTCATCGACATATATTGAATTATTGACATAACACTGTAGAAAGATCTCATATTGTACATGCTGTGAATGCGCCTCTACTCTGTCCCAGCAGAGGGTGCCCTTGTTCTATGAGGTGATCTGCAGTATGAATGATTATAATAATAATAATAATAATAATAATAATAATAATAATAATAATAATAATAATAATAATAATAATAAAACAACAACAACAATAATAACAATAACAATAACAAAACAATAATAATAATAATAATAATAATAATAATAATAATAATAATAATAATAAATATTTTTATCATTATCGTTATACATTTGTAAATTAACTTAAGTCGACTGCCAACATGTAGGACAGACTCCACCAGTTCTGTTGACCTGTCACCTGCGTTCACGGCTTCAGACCCTAAAACTGTCATGGCCATCTGAAAACGACCAACAATAAACAGAGTTATAATTGTAACTATAACTAAAACCTAACTATTATTATTACGATGACTAGGGCGTTAGGGATAACAATATAATATGATGACAATTTAACAATACCAACCACAACAAAGATAGCAAAAACAATAAAAATAAAGTTCTGGCGCTGTCTCTGTTTGACTGACTTTAAAACCAAGAAGAGCCTGAAAAGGGGCATTGCGCAATACGTACTAAATCGGTAATCAGAATTAAAAGCATTATTTTTGTTTCACATCATACTGAAAATATAGGTGGGAACTGCACACTCAAGTTTCATATTCACGGGATTTATCGAGGACCCACCATTGAAGTTTTTGAGAACTGGGTGTATTTAACAAACTATTATTCTAGCATTTGTGGTTATGACCACCATGTAACTATCAGTATTTCAAGACATGACAGGTCAGGAAATTATATTGTAGCATTTTATAAGCTATTCTGGGATATACTTTAAGCTCAAAGTATACGGCTACCTGGTCTGAAGAGAATTCGACTTTTTCTTTTCAAGTGTGTGTGTGAGTTTTACGAGAGGATATTTGAGAAATAGCCCAAATACGCCAAATAAAATGAACAAAACAGGGAGACTGTGATAGTCCTGTGTTCAGCTGACCTTGGATGCACAGACTAAATGATCCCATGTCAAAAGGAATAAAACAAAAGTCGTCTTCCTATAAAAGCATCATCGCTGCTTTTAATTTCAAGACTTCGCTCACACACTTCTGGGTTCATCATTTTTGAAATGAACACTAGCGGTTTCCATTATTGCGAAAATATAATCCAATGTGGGAGTTTTACCTTTTAAGATACCTCAAGGTCAAAATTAACAGCACCAACAAAAAACGCGAAAGGTACTTTAATCTCAGGGATCATATTAACGTTAACATAATTATCATTGCCAATACCTGACGTCCAAAATAACTTTGTACCGCGGGTAGCCACTATGGCACGAGGGTCATTTCCCAGTGCACCTTGCAGCAGGTTAGGTCGTTTCAATATAGCAGCCATATTGCGCCATAGCTAAAGTACAGGAAAAACGACATCCCCAAACTTGATCGTTATTTTCCAATGTACGACGGAAGTATTCATGACCAACAATGACAGTCTACAATTACAAAGTTCCTGACTGTAAGGGGGCAGTCATTATTTACGGGGGGGGGGGGGATATCCCGATCCCTCCCCCTAAACAATGACCGCCCCCTAAGTCAGACACAAGAAAACTTGGTAAATTATATCATTACTCCTTGATGTAAGGCATAGCTTTCCACGGTTTTCCTCCAAAGAAAGAAAAACAGAAACGATGGGAGTGGTTGAATAAGGTGAGAAGACCAAAAGATTATGAACCAAGGAAATTTGACAGAATTTGTTCAAGGCGTTTTGTTGGGGTAAAGGTCCGACACCAGAACACCCAATGCCTATGCTATTTCCGTTCTACCACCCGACGATTACAGAAAAACAACACACAACAAACCGATGGCAGAGCCTTGTAAGACTGCCGAGGATCGAGTGACCTACCCAGCAGCGCAGAAAGGCCAGTTGCCAAGTAGAGAGCGGGAATGCTATAGCTGCGTTGTAGCGGTAACTCTCAGTACTAGCTAATTTGGACCAAAGGTATTGAAACGAATGAGGAGTGATGTGGACCACAGTGAGGAATCCCGCCATTGACCTGTCATAGGACCTTGCACGCTGCCGAAGTAAAGATCCTCACTTATCTGTGTCATGAACTTCTTTACTACCCCTGAAACTTAAGATACTTCGACAACCTGCAAAAAATGAACAAAAACACTAATATATAAGATGTACATATACCTGAAGAAATTGATACACACTGGGAAAATAACAAACCGACAGAACAGTGAAATAAGCAATATTCCCGTAGTCAGATTATTAAGAGTTAAATAATTTCACACAATACCATATGGGCTTTATAAGGTCATTGGTCATATACCCCGAAACGGTGATTTTATTTGTGAGAACTTTCAAGCAACACACCAAAGATTACAAACAGACAAAATAAATCTCTCACAGACAACTTCCTTTAATTTCAAGCCTAATTTTTATATATGAAATCAACTTTGATACTAATTTGCAATCTGCATTTACATGACGAATTTTAACTAAATGACCATTATATGAGTTCAAAATGATAGGAAAAACCATATACTCCAGATTTCTCCATGTGGATAATTTCAAAGGATTTAGTTACATTTTGGCTTGTATGACGACTGAGAGAGGGAAAGGATATTTACTAAATTAACACTTCAACACGCAAAATAACATTTTGGGGTTAACTGATTAAAAAGTAAATATAAGTCACTGCATTCCATAAATGTAATTTAAAAGTGCACACATTTCACTTTATTCTGTAAAACAAGGTGAAATTTAAAGCGAGGCAGTCAGAAGTTTCACTAAATTGAAGCTTAAAATGGAATAAATAGCATTTTATGGACTAGAAATGATTAAAGAGCATATGTACATTTCACTTTATTCCATACTAAAGGTAATCAAAAGAACAGACAAACATGCTGGTGGCATTCCAGCTAGTTGTAAATTTCTAATGGCCGATTATACCCCACTGATCTACGATACGCGGTAGTAGTACTGAACGGAGTTTGTGGTGTTTCTTCATGCTCGATCTGTTGGCTGTGTTATTGGGGCTAAAAGTAAATGTGTCTGCTTTGCCTCTTGAGGAATTGTGAATATTGTAGGTACTTGGTTGTGCAATAGGCAACTTTGGTATCTTTGCCAGTCCCACTTCTATCAGGTTTTCAATCGTCCTGTCAAACATATTATTTAGAAATTGTGCAGGACAGAGAACATTACTGTTTGATGCAGTGCAGGTCTTTTCAGGTAATACAGACTTGCCGTACTCACAACAAATACCTGCTTGTAACCCCAGTAAGCCATGAACACAATGGTATTCACTGCTGACAGACAGTGTTCAGTTTACAATCGCAGTTGATGCAGAAGCTCCTTCCCTGACGTCAAAAACCTGGGTGGTCAAACTATGACGAATATAAGGGATGCTTGACAAGAGTGGCCATCAAATGAGAGGCAATTTCACGTGATAAAATAGTGGATAAATATATTGTGTGCCATTGCAAAGGCAAACCTTCTCAGAATAGTGCAATACCAATTCAACTCGTTCACTTCTCATCAAAAAAAATTGCACTTGGTAAGGGAAAACGTAGAATAACGTAGTTTCGCTGTGTCTTCACACTCTTCAGGCATCAAACTATTATCTGTTTTAACAGCCTGAATAGGAGGAAAACGTAGAATATATGCATCGAGATTCAAAGCAACACAACACCACACGAACTAAATACACCGACATCATGGATAAACTCATCACAAAGTAACATACATTCAGAAATCACGACTTAAACAACCAATGTTTATCAATTACATACAATTTTCAGGACATTTACATGCAAAGTACACTTTTATGACAAATACAACACATTAGCACGCTTTACTTAAGAGAATGGCTAATTGATGATTGCCAGCATACGGCTTGTTGTAATCAGAGTTATTTAAAACATTGTTACAAACTGGAGAGAGTCAGCGACTCCACTAGGGGAAAAACAGGTTCGACTGAAAAGCGGCCTGAAGATACTGTCAGGGAAAAGTGTAAGGGGAGACAACACACAATAAACATACAGTCCACAAGTGTGCCTTATACAAAGGTAACATTCGTCAAATATTTGACAAGAAGATAAATAAACAGATCCCTAACAGGAGAATTTACTGCAAAATCCATTAACTGAGAGTTAAAGTATCACCTTTTCAAGACATTACTAACGCGAGCAATATCCAAAGCCGCAAGTAAGGCAGAATGATGCCACCTTCTTCCGCCTCCTTTTAGACCTTGTTTGACAGAGATCTGGACAAACTCAGGAATATGTATACCAAACGTACAATGACAATGTTTCAAATCATGAAAGAATAAACCACAAAGAAAACTAAAGACATGCCATTATATCACCTCCAACAGGAGATCCTAGATGCCCAGTAAAAGGGTTCAAGCTTTATCTTTCAAACCTGAATACAGACTGTAATGTATTATTCAAAGGCCATAGCAAGTGTACCAACATGGTGGTAGTCTTGGGTATGACAACTCAAGTCACACCGTGAGGTCCCCCACTGCCAATACTCTCCACAATGCTGGGATGAAATCTGAAACCGTCTCGTAGGTCAAAGGCCATATGTCTATGACAGCCCGAAACACTAAATTATTGCTCCCTGCCGAAAGTTTGAAACACTACAATAGCGCTCCCTACCAACAGCCTAAAACACTGCCTTAGTGCTCCGTATCAAAGCTTGAAACACTACTTTAGTGCCCCTACTGACAGCTTGAAACACTACATTAGTGCTCCATCTAATGAACAGACGAGAGAAGTATCCTCAAGCCAGCATCATTGTGGTATTCCATGTAAACCCATGAACTTTTACGTTCATGAAACACTCATTTGTAAGCAGTTTTGATTGACTCATGAATAGTACCTCCTTGAGTAATTGTTATATGTTAAAATCATTCTTGAATGGCTTTAAATTTAGCAACATGGTTTCAGTTTTTAATAATATCAACATTAAGTAATGTTGAAACGAAATACTTTCCCATCTTTAGATTCTTCTTAACAAAGACTGATTTTTCACACATAACTAGGACCTGAACATATTTCAATGGCACGGTTACCCATATCCCATGTGGATATCCTATGTCTGTGTTAGAACTGCTGACGTGGACACATTTTGCTAGTTTGAAATGAACTCGCATTGTTTGGATTCATCTGCACCGCAGTTAAAGCATGACAGCACTTGGTCTCTGTGTGCTAAAGTTAAAAAATCTCTGTGCTGTAAATAATATACGAGAGATTAATTGCTATAAAGGAACTTCCCCTGAGGTAGGATGGCTGTTCCCATAGTACTTCCTATTCCTGTTCAGTAATAGTCAATAATCATGAAAATAATTTTTGTATACGCCTATATGCCTCTACAACCCTGCTAGGAAAGAAAACCATATTCTCTTGGGGACCAGAAGAATTAAGGCCTTCAGCCAGGATCATGCCATGAAATGTCCAAGCTTACATAACTAATTAGCATATATATGCAGTAGGCATGACACCAAGGTCTGCACCTCTGCCCTGCGTTGTTTTTTCTGGACCCTTGTGAAGAGTCACTACTATCAATAGGAGACGGAAGCAATAGTATTTGATAGATGATTGTTGATCTTGAATTTTTCCTTTTTGTTTGCAGATCTTTCCAAGAATACTCTTAGTAACGTGTAGTCATTTTATGCTTAGTCACTGTAAATGGGTCACTACACACGCTGTAAAGATGCAAGGGCACACATGCACCACTAAAGTCAGTATATCAGCTTGATACATTGTAACTTGCAATAAAGGTGCGACATAATGATAATTTGAACTTATTATCCGGCATTATGATACCATATACTTTAACACTCTTGGCCTATGCATGATGGTCCAACAAGGTACCTTCACGCCGCCTATGACCATGCAACTTCTCCAGTCAGTACCTGCCTGGACCACAAGGAATACACCAAGAGTGTTAAGTCCATGGACGATAATACATCTTCCTGAAGACTACACTAAAGTGACGTTCTCTTGAATGCTGACCGAATTGACGCTAAGTGTTCAAGTGCATGACTCTACATGAACATGAAATATTTAGTCACATCAAAACTGTGCATTGTGGGTTGCAGTGTACATATAATATTTCATTTTTAGACACTGCACCTAAACTTAACGTTATGTAATCTAATATAGGTTAATACTTTATCTGTAGACATTACATCAACACTGTGCATTGTGGGTTGCAGTGTACATATAATATTTCATTTTTATACACTACACCTAAACTAAACGTTATGCAATCTAATATAGGTTAATACTTTATCTGTAGACATTACATCGAAACTACGCATTTTGGGATGCAGTGTAGGCACAATCCCGGGGTAAAATACTTTCATTCATTACACAAAAACTACACATTATAGGATGTATTGTATGTGCAATACTTTTATTTTTAGACTTTACACCAAAACCACACTTTATGGGCTGTATTGTAGGTGCAATATTTTCATTCATAGACAATAAACCAAAACAACACATTATGGTATCCGGTGTAGGTATAATACGTTCATTTCAGAAACATCAAAATTACAAATTATGGGATGCAGTGTAGGAGTAATAATTTGATCTAATCGACAACAGGGTGTCTGTTGACGGAGTGTCCGACCACATGCACAATGAAGTCTTAGCTAAACCTACATCATGTAATGATAGCATCGAAGCTTCTGTCAGGCAGAGGTAACTGCTTGACAACAAACAAGCCGTTAACTCATTCCATACCATTCCCTAATTTTTCATGTATATTTACTTAGATTTAAGACGACAATTGCATTTTTACATTCTTCGTAAAAAGAGCTTTCGTTCAAGTACGAACATGGCTATAGTCTCAATGGCAGCTGCAGCATGACTTGCCAGGCAGTGCCAAAACCACTAAAGAAGGCCTGTAACCATAGTGTGGAATGAGGTAAAGAGCATTATATTAACCTCCAGGTGTGAACATAGCAGATAGCCTTTATGGTGAAGCCAGGTATGACTTTATTGAAAATATTATTATCACAGATGACTTTAACAACGATGAAATGAACATGGAAAACTACAAAGAAGCTTATTTTCAGACTGAAAAGTGACTACCCGTGACTAATACGTATACAAAAGAATAGCCATTAACTAAAACCACTGGCACTTATATATTAGCAATTTCATCCACAGATTTAGTTGAGTCTGCTAGTGTATTATGCGTATGTGTAAATGGTCAATACACTGAGCTCTGCACTTTGAACTTAAAATTTACAAAAGGCGAAGGACATTTAGGATGATGGTATAAATCAGCTCCTTAATGAGTGAGTGCATGACTTTAAACAGCTCAGTCGCTCTAACAAGATGAATCTCAAAATTTGGATGCCCTGATAGATAGACTATCAGGGGCTTCTGGCGAAATTGCAATGAAATATTATTTCTACAAACGTTACACATTCAGGCCCAATTACATCCCATCCCTCCATATTGGTTGTTAAAGGAGATTAAGAGGACGATCTGACGTCATAAAATAGGAGTCACACGTAATCGAAAATTGAAAACAGAATCCAAAATGTTGAGCGTCTGCGAACAAAATAATTAATCCCACACAGGCTGATTGCATGTTCAGGTACTTCAGCTATGTCCCCAAAAGGGATATATCATACATTAAAAATACATATTTAAGTACGGACGGGTATTCAAAACAGCCACATATCTATTTACTTATTTAAACATATTTACTCTGAGCAGCATATACAGCTAAGAGTGGTTTCCATTACAGGGCCCAGGAAAATAGAGACAATACCTTAAAGAACATCATACATGCATTATTAATGTAGCGAATTGTAAAATTCCATGATTATTGTTGGGTGAACAGAAGTTTAACTTGCAGAAGATATGAGAAGTTTCCAAACAACTACCTACGAAATTTACTGTGTGCTTATGTGTGCGCAAAAAACGTACAAAAAATATCATATAGAAGAACTGTGGTTTAATTTTTGCCTCTTTTTACCTGCTATCAAGTCCAACTTCCAACTATTTTTTTATTTCTAAATTTCTCTGCACCAAAATAACCCGACCCATCTTTCATATCTTCCACTTCTTTGTTTTTTTTTTCTTCTAGTTTTGATAAACAGATGGCCTTTAATCAAATTAACGACAAGGTAAATATTACAGAAAAACATAACCCATATTCATAAAATTGAGACCCAACAATCACAACAAAAAGATTCCAGAGTTACCAAAGCATCAACGCACATCTTCCAATACCAATGTGAAGAAACACTTTAACTCCTGACTTAAGATTGAATGAATAAATAAATGGACGAATGAACTGATGAATGAATAAATGGATAAGCCTTGAAGGACCCACACAGTGCACTCTTGATGATACTATGTTGTGGGTGCATAAGAATACATACGTCCTGATGCTGAGAAGTGTGAAGGGTGCAGCAGGTCAGTGGCAGATTATTCTTACATTCAAATGAAGAAGTAATTGCAGTTTTGTTGTTGGAATATTTCTTGTTCCACGGCTTATTCAATGGGCGATTTTTCTTTTCACAAAATAGACGAAAGACAGGTTTTCCCACTTGTAAATGGTCTGTTTTAGTGTCGTTTAATTATGACAATTTTTGCAGTAAATATCCAGAAAATTTCAATTGATATCTGGTTGAGAGATATATTTTGATTGCATTCTATTGACTTGAAATGTCACAAACCTGACACATTACCTTGAAACATTGACTCAATGTTGGCAGTGAAATAGAGCTTAATTTTTTGAAGGCTTTCAAAGTGAGGAGTAGGTGTCATCATGGGGATTGATTTACATTTCTGGTGCAGGATGTCCATTGCTGCAGTACTTTTCACCTGGTTTGAACAGGTGGTCAAACCTTTAAATGTTCATTTCACAATCACTGGGACTACATATAACGCCTTCCACACGAGTTATACACTGGCAGGTGGTTTAACTAGGATAAGCTATCAAGCTAGAAAGGTCACATACTGGTTCAGGGGTAAGTCAAATTGTTTTTATCTGAACCTGTACTATACAAATTTAGTAATTATGTTTTCTTTTACAGGTTTTCTATTTAATAATGAAGCTCTACATTCATAAGCAACATTTATTTAGCTAATTCATCAATTGCCACTTTCATATTTATTCATTATTATGCGGGCCGTGTTTGCTGAATATTTCGCTTAGACAAGGAGCCGCTACTCAGAGAGAAATGTATGAGTATAGGCTCCGAAACATGTTGTGAGTAATTACCCACTGAAGACCCTTTAATTCACTTGGGCTCATACAGACTATTTCAAAATTCTACAGGAGAACGTGTGCAATATGGACAATAGTACTTCCATATGTAGATAGGTTAGACAGTGACAGGTTACCTTATGGAGGGTAAAGATTTCAGACTGCGAAATAGGGTGATGACTACTAGAAAGTGGTTCTGGACAAAAAGACACAAATACAAAAGGTTGCTGAAAGACGATCAAAATGGCGTTTTGCTTCTTACCTGTATCCCTGCACCGAATATGGCACAAAAAGTACTTGTTAAGTACACATAACCCAGTCAGACACTGAGATATCGAGTCTGTCAACGTCATTTCGAACCTACAACACTATTATATCCCAGCCATTTTCGTAAATTCTCCATGGAGCGTTATTTCTTTCACTTTAGTGTTTTACAGCAGCATGAGGAATGCAATACACCCTGTACCATCTGCAATTAAACATGCATGTGTGGGCTACAAAATTATATTGCAAGACTTACATGTACTGTTCTCATTTGTTAGTTTCCACGTGTGTAATATTCATATATTTTCCAACAATTCATTTATGTTGTAATAATTGAGAAAAGAAATTGTAAGCATTAATGTAATGAATATATATACCCACATGTTCTTTACGTATTTTTCGTTGCAAGGAGACTTATCATCATCATCATCATCATCATCATCATCATCATCATCATCATCATCATCATCATCATCATCATCATCATCATCATCATCATCATCATCATCATCATCATCATCATCACCAGTAAAACGTAGATTGCGTATCACCCTTAACGTACATTTGAGCACTGGTTACATATTGCAGTAAAATACTTTATGTTAATTGTTATTAATGACATATATTTAAAGCCTGGTTTCACATAACTGTAAAATGTTGTATGCGTGTGATCACTCCTGACGTACACTTAAATCCTGGCCAAAACGTGCCAAAGAGTCTTTCAGAAGGAGTACTTGGGTACAGACCAACGTAAGTAGTTTGCGCAGCATGGATTATACATGGAATAAATACGATGCATGCATATCAATTTCTCGCCATCATTAGATACCTGGTTGCATCAGTAACCATAGTCTTGCCTGGCAAGAAATGTGGGCAGCAACCTGTATGGACAAGCAGAGTATTGCTGATATTTTGGAAATTAAGAATACTTGGTACCGGCATATGGAATGTCATTCTTATATCCAATTTAGGCAGCATTAAAAGACACATAACTTTCAAATTGGCATTTGTGTACTTACCTTTCTCTAAAAGGCCCTATTTTGTGAGAAAGGGCTACTAAGCCCTGTTTCGCACAGCTATTTGCCCATGTGTCCTAATTGACATACAATGACGTGCTTTGTGGTGACAAATTAACCTATTGTTATGGAAGTGCATGCTGGGCACAGTGCACTGGAGCTGATGCCATTGTGCTGAAGGAAACTTGACTTGATCATTCTTACACATCACCTATTACCTCCTGAAGGTTTTCCATTGCCATACACAGCGACATGTACGTTTAGGAAGAGATCATCAATCTGTACACAATTCTTTATCTTTGATCCACCAACCAGATTTAGAAATTGCTTTGGCTGAATACCTCCTGGGTTAAATCAAACTAGTGTCACAACATACATTGACTGATGTGTATTATCGTCCATCTGGTAAGTTTGGCAGATTAAAATGGTTTTTGCAATATGTTGTACATTCGATCACTTTGACAACCAATCAAATACAAAAACTGTGGCAATCACTGGGGATTCAAGTGACAAACATCTTGAATGGGGCTTGCAGCATATTGACTGGGATCTCGGCTCACTGATATTGAGCCTGGGAAATACCCGTTTCAGCTTCAGTATGATCCAACACCCTCTACTGAGGACATGGCCATCTTGTTACATCCAATTATCCCTAACCAAAGTTTGGCCCTAAACAGTGGAATCTTGCAGCCAATGGTAAATCAGATCATGTTGTCGGTCACGTGGCATCTGCTATTTCCTTTCCCCTGCAAAACCCTTAATAAGGCAGAATATGGGGATTTCAGGAATGCAATATATGCACCTTCAATTTTGAACGCCTGTTTAACAATACAATATATGTGACATGAATTAATGTCTGTTTGAGGATGCAGTACATATAACTGAAAATGGTATTTTTAAAGGATGCACATTGCATGACTTATATGTTTTTTTGTTTTTGTTTTTGTTGACATACCTTACTGAAATGATGGAGTGGTTTACATTAAAATGCATATGTATAGTGTGTGTGTGTGTGTGTGTGTGTGTGTGTGTGTGTGTGTGTGTGTGTGATTCAAGCGAATGTCTGTCGGAATACAATGAATGTCAGCAGAATGAGCGTCTGCTTTAGAATGTAATATATGCCAGAAAGAAGGACCATTTTAATAAAAACAAATTTTTCAAGTTTCTAATTTAAGCCTTTTGACTTCCCCAGCAATCGAAAATTTGATTTTAAAGACAAGAGAATGGATTCAATCACTGTTGTCTTTAAGCCCTGACGTGGGTCTCAAGTCCGGGAGGTAGTAGGTTCCTTGATGTATGTACTTTACACTGAAGAGTGAGGCTGAGTTATAACCTGGGTGATGTTTCTGATCTCCTGGCTGTACTGTTGGGGTCCCTATAGACAAAACATGCAGGACGCAGCGGGTTTTTCTGCCCTTTCCCGAGATTGAGTATACTCTCCATGAACATGGGTCATACCGTTGCTCACACTTAATTATAGATGTGGACATACATACATACATACATACATACATACATACACACACACACAAACACACACACACATACATACATACATACATACACACACACACAAACACACACACACATACATACATACATACATACATACATACATACATATGGAAACAAATGTTTTTACATGAATTTCAGAGCGGACCAAGCCTATATTATAAACACTTCATAGAAGACCTCTTGGCTCATACTTTGCAACCATTATGATAATAACATGATTTTGGCGGGCATTACACTTGCTTCACTTGGGCACTTATGACAGTGTCGGGCTGCTAATCTTTAATGACGGTCCGTGAAAAAGTGATACACCCTACAAAGTCATGTTGTTGTTACTACTACTACTACTACTACTACTACTACTACTACTACTACTACTACTACTACTACTACTACTACTACTACTACTACTACTACCACTACTACTACTACTACTACCACTACTATTTCTCACAGTTCAATGAAGACTATACAGACAAGTAAAATAAAGTTGAAAATATTCAATAGCAAATTGCGGTAAATGTAACAACACATGATATGGTCATAAAAACATGTTCCAGAACACTGTGCTGCAAAATGTAATAATAAATTTTGTATTCTCGTTTGGTGGATGGTACGCTTACCAGATGAGACACTAAGCTTTGTTTAGAATCAAGTCAAAGAGGGGAGTTAGGATTAAAGTTTTGAACTCTGAAATTCAAGAAATTGCTGAAATTGTTGGAACTGCTGAAATTGTCACCATTGTCCAGCAGACTCAACTTTCTCCGAAATTTGGCTGCTAGCTGGACTGTTGATAAGTGTTGTGCTAGCTTTACTGGCTGTACTTTTCTAGACCATTGTCCACTGGTACACTGCAACCTGGGGATGGACATGGAGGTAAGGTTAGAAACCCTTCAGGTGTGACCTCTAAATGACTCTCTACTGGTTGCTTAGCAAATGGCACAGTGTCATGTGCTGGCATGCTGGTGACTGTGGTCTCTGGCATAGGCTAACGGGATAATCCTACAGGCCTCCTATGTTCTTCTGAAGGTTCAGGAGACAGGCTCTCCATGGGCCTATTATGTCATCCTAGTAGCTGTCAGCTGTAGGGCCAGTAGCATATTCCACAGTCTTTAAATAGTAAGCCTCCTGCCCCATAACTTTGATCAGCTGCGTGAGGCATGCATACATATGGCCTATTCACTGTTTCACTGGTAACAGTCTCGGTCACTGGAGTGTCGATAGCTCGTATCAGTATTCCAGAACAAGCCTGTTTTTGTGCATTAGACATGTCTTGAATATAATGTTTCGGTTTTTGTGATTTGTAATGCCGATGATAATTTTGGGGGCAAACCTACTTTGATAAAGCTTTGTTATGATGGAGGAACAGACACTGTGACAAGTGTGAACCTGAGAAAGCCAAGCTTCACTATAAATGTGCTGCATCATCGAGGAGAGAGTGTTCTCCCCATGGGTTCTGTTTTGAACAAATAACTGTCATTAAGACAAGCACTGCTGGTGTCTGGAATAGTAAATCACAGTTTGGATTAAATTTTGACAAATAAAAGCATAATTTTTCCACTCCTGGGCTATAATCCTGGTCTGTCTATCTAATTCCACCTTGGTAGTTTTTTGTAACTTTGGTTTTGTTCATTGCAACATATACAAATCTCTCAGAGTATTCTACCATGGCAAAAGTGCTTTTGGTCAAAGTTGTCCACCCTTCCCTGCCGTGGCAGCTGAAATAAAAGCACAGATGAAACCACCAAGCTTCACAGTTTGCAAAGTAGACTTTCATTTTCTCCATTTCTCCATCCACTATACATGGCTTATGTTGTGGTTTCTTGTTGCCACATTTGTAGTAAGTTTACATGTGGCATTTGACATGATGTTGGCAGACAAACTCACGGACTCTGATTATCTTAAATGGGCGATTGTAGGGCACAGACATAACATGACGATGTATGGCAGCCCTCAAACATGTAAGAGTACTGGCAGTCAACGTACCTACTGCTTTAGTTGGCTTTACCTGTCCATAGTTTTTTCTCAATACATTGTTGAGTATCACTGTATCAACTGTGGCGTAGTCACAATGCTTGCCTTGCTCCTCGATCCATTGCTCGTTTTGGTTACACATATAACATTCCCGGTGTAGTGGATGCTGGTTTTGATATATCCAGTGCTCGATTTATTTTTTACACATACAATGTTCCCGGTGTAGTAGATGCTGGTTTTGAGAGATTTTCTAAGTTCTGCAAGTCCTCCTTGCTGAGATCACCTTTTTTGACTATCCCTAGCTTCATAAATTTAAGCTATTCTTATATTCTAAGAAATGTAAGCCTGCAACAGGAAACTTTTACACTTCAAGTGTTGTCTGTGTACAAAAGATCAAGGGAAGGCTGCGGGGTCATGCTTTTGTGTAAACGTCAAAAGTAGCAGGCCAATAATGCATTAGCACACGGAGCGAACGGGTAGTGTCCATGTTTGCAGCGCTTAACCCCATGAGTAAGATCGAACTAATCTACTAGAGAACACCCTACTTAGTAGTTATAATTGATAAGAGAGGGAACCCCTAGGGCTCAGTTATAAGGCTAGGAACTGTTTCCTCTTGCTTCCCGAGCCAAGAACCAACCTCGGGTTTCAGAGGTAAAAGGCAAGCATGCATGCATTCAGGTAAATGCACAAACAGAATTTGTTCTTCTCAGGCACTGCCTGTCACCATTACATTTCATGAAATAGATGACAGTATGTCATTCTTATTTAAATCTTGAACAAGTCTTTCTTCTAAAAATAACAGTTATGCAGGTTGAATTACACTTATTTTGATTGGGTGCTTTTGACCTCTTTGCTGTTGGTATGAATTTAATTACACATTTTTTCTGCAGATAACATTTAGCAATTTTGTAAGGGAGGACCGTGTAAAGTGTGTACAGACAATCCACTTTTGAGGCTTTTTAATTTAAATTTATGTAGGACTAATAAAACATGTCACAATAATTCAAATCAAACCCGGGTAACAGTTGAGACAATGCATCTCTGCAATTCCTGTCTTGCAGTTTGGATACAAATATTTGTAACCATAGCCAATCAATTTTATAGAAGTCTGGTGTGTGTGGGTGCACATGTTTGCCTGCAAAGCAACTGCATGACAGTAAATAATAATAGTAATAATAATGATGATCATGACAATAATAATAATAATAATAATGATGATGATGATGATGATGATGATGATGATGATAATAATAATAATAGTGATATATTTGGAACAACTATCCCATTTTAATGGGGGCAGACGGGAAATGGGGATAAATCCTTGGTGCTTCCAACATAATTACACAAGCATTTTCTAATGCCGCTTTGAAAATGTTAATTTACACACAGCACTTCAAAAGAGTAAGAACGTTCATTAATAAGCCAAGACATAATCCTTTCATTGGTAAACTTTACAATCTTTACATGACACTTGTTTCACATATAATGTAAATAAAAATAACATGTGTTTCAAACTGTTTATATATTGTATATACTAAACTGTTATTTTGTCTTTAAAATAAATAATTACAATTGGGGGATATTGGAGCTACTCAGTCAAGATTGAATCCCAAAATCCCCCTTCTTAGTTAACTTCCTTCATGTCTCGTTTCATTACGTTTTTCACATGTTTTAATCAACTCTCTTATTTGAATTCATTCATTCTTTGACCGCCATACAATTCGGACCTCTGTTGCACTGCTGCTTGTGAAAAAAACAATAACCGTCATCTTGCTTGTGATTGCCTTGATGGCTCTCACCCCTGTCAAGAGAGCCATTCACAAAGACTACAAATCATTATCAGAAGGCTGCAGATCAATATGTATGTATATATATATATATATATATATATATATATATATATATATATGTAACTTTATATATATATAGATCAGAACAAGATGTTTAAGCTGGAGAGAACAGTATGGTAAAAATTCTGATCTGGACAAGGACGGTCATTTGGACCTGGGGCAAGATGGCGACGGTGACGATGGTCCATCGGAAAGTGTTCAAGATTCAACAGAGGCTGAGAGAATGAGTTCCATCAGGAGATCCTACAAATAAATTGTGTACTTAGATGGAAGCAGACTGAGCTGAAAGAAAGTCCGGAAAGCCGCCGAGGTCAGGAAGCTGAAGAACTGCCAAAAATGGACTCACAATGTGATGCGCCCTTCTCTATTTTAAAAAGATTGCCCCCATCCGGCAGGACCTCTTTTGTCACAAACACAAGCAAAATGTCAGGAAGACGAGCCATTAAACGGGAGAAAGGATCCACATCCCATGGCCTTAGGTCCATTTGTCTCAAAGTCTTGAGACAATTCACAGAATAACAGCAGGCCGATCCCAGCATGACAGCACTGGGTTTAAAACACTTACTGCGCAGGAGTCCAAGCAAGGTCAAGGTCACCAAGATTTGTCATCATGCAGCAACCAGTCCAGGGAAAGGGTGTCCAGTGAGAGTGGCAACCCCTCAAATTGCGAGAATACCACCGACTCACACAACAGCTAGGTAGATAGTGAGGCCTCCACCCTCAGCCATCATAAAAAGAGAGACAAAAACGAGGTAAGAAAGTCAAATCATGATGGACACCAAAACTGGGCGATGATGTGGTTAGGACTGAAGTCTGGCCTCATGCCAGGCTCAGCTTACAGTGCGCCACAAGAGACATAAAATATGAGAACTTGACTTTACCCCTGTTTGTCGCAAGTTCATGGAAGCCATACACAGGGACATCAGATCAGAGAGCTGTCCGAAAGCAGCACTAGTGAGACACAAGTTAAATTACCTTACACTCTCATGTACTCAATTTCCATATATAAATGGAGTACAGCGCTCGAGTTTAATGCTGCTTTCCTTACTGAAGTAGAGTGTGGTGATAGGGACTGGGGTGACAATGTGTTAGATTTAGAAGCTAAGGTGTTGCACCAAGCCAGGGCTCTGTCTCTCAGCCATACTAGTTAACAAAGTGGCAGTGTTTCAAACAGCCCGTCGCTGTCCCAAGCCAGAGGTAACAGAAAGGTGTTATTTTGTTAAACTTTTCAAAATGGAAAGTGCCAAAAAGCAAAAGAGCACAGTGATTTCGTAAATGGTAGAAGGTGTATAGTAGGCCACTTTTGTCTCTGTTTCCTTGTAGTCAAGGTGCAATGCCCACACTCCGAATCTGACCGAAGTTGCAAACTTTTTGCAAAACTTTGTAAAAAGGTCCGGGACAATAATCCAGAGGACTGACTATATGGAAAGCTGCTGATTCGCTCTTCTATCAGGGTGGAATGAGTTCAACTAGTATGCACCCAGTAATAATTACCATAGTGATAAGAGTTTTCTTTTCCAATGCTCAGAATGTCCTTATATTGATAAGGCTTTTCCTGTCCAAAGTTCATATTGTGCAAATAGGTGTGTCGCTAAAGAAGTGCCTAGTTTACAACTAAGTAGTGTTGCAACAACCTTGCAAAGCATACAGCCTTACTGGTCCTTCCATACATTCTGTCTCATTTACTCATAAAAATAGGAGGGAATCTGTAAATTTTGCCACAGGTATGGGAAACAACTCTGGTGTGAATCCAATATATCTTACTGTCAAAAAGCCAATGATGCCAAATGCTGAATCAGTAACCTTTTCATGCCTGATACTCATAGTAAGCACTGCAGGCATTCACCCCCACGACCAGTCACTGCAGGGGGTCCCTAATGAAATCACATGGTAAGCACTCAATGAGTGAGCATGCTGATCCTATCAGCACATGTAATGTAGACTGTTCACAGTCCGCACTCAATGAGTGAGCATGCTGATCCTATCAGCACATGTAATGTAGACTGTTCAGAGTCCGCACTCAATGAGTGAGCATGCTGATCCTATCAGCACATGTAATGTAGACTGTTCACAGTCCGCACTCAATGAGTGAGCATGCTGATCCTATCAGCACATGTAATGTAGACTGTTCAGAGTCCGCACTCGATGAGTGAGCATGCTGATCCTATCAGCACATGTAATGTAGACTGTTCAGAGTCCGCACTCGATGAGTGAGCATGCTGATCCTATCAGCACATGTAATGTAGACTGTTCACAGTCCGCACTCAATGAGTGAGCATGCTGATCCTATCAGCACATGTAATGTAGACTGTTCAGAGTCCCATACAAAATAAATGTCGTGGCACAACAGTTCACAGGACCATTTTATTAATCAACCAGTAGTGGTAAGCAACAGTGCAGTGCAAAGTTGTAAAATGATACCTCTCAGGTATAGTAGTAACAGGCTTGAACTCACCGCTAAGTGTCCGTCTGAGCAATAGTGTGGTGCAAAATTATAAAATGATACATGTCAGGCATACTACTAACAGGACTGAGCTCACCGCTAAGTGTCCATCTGAGCAACAGCGTGGTGTACAGTTGTAAAATGATACCTGTCAGGTATAGTAGTAACAGGACTGAGCTCACCGCTAAGTGTCTGTCTGATCCTGTTATCCATCATGTCAGCAGTGTACCATGTACCGTCATGGACTTACCCACTGTCAGTGCAAATGCATCGTGCAATCAAGGTTTCCCGGGTGTAAGTGGCACATGTAGTGGTCAGTCAGTTTCAGCAGAATGTTCAAAGAAGTGCCTTTCGTTAAACAGCACAAGCAATGAGGAAGTGTGTAATACCTGTCCCTGAGCGGGATCTTTTAACTTGGTCAAATCTACGGATTTGGACATACCTAGCTCTGGGAGGGGACATCACACTTCCCTGTTCCAGGCCCTTTATAGGAAGCAAAATTAAGTTTCTGTTTGTGGCCAGTTTGGTAAACTTGTGCTTAGACGGCACAAATTTTTGTTGTCCCAAAGAATCTGTAGTGTCTGTAACAGTCCAGTCTGACTGTCCCTGGAATGCCCCAGAGGTCTTGAAGGCCCATCGCAGGGTTAGGGAGTCAGGTTTACCTAATTTCCTGGGGTGTCGTATCCTAGTATCATCTAGAAATTAAAATGATTTAGGGTGCCACCTGTTAGGCACCAAGAACTACCATGATATAGAAATCTATGACTTCTCACAGAATGGATTTGTGGTTGGTTACATAGCCTATCAACCCATTCCATAGAGAAATCATTGCAAAGCCTAGGCCTTTGCGAGCATGTGGAATGGTTCACAAGGCAGGTGCTATGATAAGACCATTGTCAGCGGGCTCCCTCATCCCGCTGGTGTATACCTCTCCCATCAGCACTGCTGATAACAAGAATTCTACCAAGTAGACGGTGATCCTAGACTTATCCTTTCCCCCCTGGTAGGTCGGTTAACGACAGGATCCCATGGGACACCTACCTAGGGCTTCCATGTAAGATAGAATTTCCGTCCATTTGACCTTTTTACTGACAAAAGGCTGGAACTAGGCCCAGGTTGTTTGATATATAAGCAAGATGTGTCCTGGCCTACTGACAAATCCGAGTTGACCTAGGAGACATAAATTAAATGGGATTCTTTCAGGATGGTCACACATATGTCGATCATGTCTTAACATTCAGCCTGAGGTTGGTGGTCATCTTTGCACATCCAATGTGGTTGCCTTTCTGCAAAGGCAGGTCAGTTACTGGGTGATAAATTACCTGGAAATTTTTGGAGGGGCTGTAGAGAATGACACTGCAGAATGTGCCATTCAGGAATTAAGACACCTCTTCCCCAAGTTAGGCCTGGAAGAGTGAGAAGAAAAGGCTGTTCAGCCAGATGTAAGAGTGGTATTCCTTGGAACTTTGCTAGACTCTGAGCACATGACTATGTGTGTCCCTGAGGACAAGCTTCTTGAAATTAAACAGGTGTTGAAGCCGGGTCAGATCTTTATATCACGCATGCTTGAGCAACTGCATGAACTTAATCACATTGCTCCAGATCGACAGACACCCCCAGACTTCCTTAAGGGTGTAGCATGGTGTCAGAAGTTTGTCGACACATATAATGGAGTCTCGACCATACCACAGAAAGACTAGGTATTCGCCGCAGATGCCTGCCTCCAGGGCTATGGAGGTTTGAGCTTAAACTCTTTCTTCCATTCAGGGTTCCCAAAGAGTGTTAAGATGATAAATTTGCATATCAATGCCCTAGAAATGCTCGCCATCATAGTACCTCTGAGGCTGTGGGGAGGAAACTATCAGGTAAGAAAATCGGAATGTATTGTGACAACCAGACATCCAGCAGGTGCTGAACTCTGGGCACATGAGGGATCCCTTCCAATCTGCATCTACAAGGGATATGTGTCTTATTGTCAGCCCAGAACGAGCTTGTTTACGTGGCATGCACTTAAATTTCCAGGACAATAGACTGGCCATTTGGCTGTTGAGATGGGACCCGGACCTCCCAAAATAGAGACAAATTCCTGGCTAGAGCTTTAAAAATGAAGTACAGATACCACCTGAGTATTTTCAGCTCACTGGGGATTGGTAATTAAGCCTCTTTTTTATTTTCAGACAAACAGCTGGAGTTACTGGAACAAAAGGTCAGAGCCCTCGCCGAAGGTACATTAAAAAACTTACATATTCAATGGTGGTCTAATTTTTTGTTCTGTTCATATTCTAAGTTAACCCTTTTACATTGTGCACTTGCCACAATTTGTTCATATGCACAAGTCCTAAGTCGTTCTTTCAAGAGTATGACTTCCATAAAAACTTATTTTAAATGGAGTGAAAGTCTTGCATATGCTACTCGGTCTTGATTTTGATTTACTCTCAGAGTTCCAATATGAACTTCTCACACAGGCATAGCCAGACTGGATCCAAGATATCCTCGGTGCGCTAACTGTGCATTGTGCTCAAAGCATGCCAAGTCAATCTGTTGTCCTTGACTAATATCTTCCATGTCACTACAGACATGATGGTAGTTAAATGAGAATGGGTTTTTATAAGGAATATGACTCTAGCACCCTTGCTTTTGGCACTGAAAGAGGTAATTAGAATTGTCTGTGTAAAATTTCTAAAAGCCTTTGATACAGTATGAAACAACGGGCCTTTGGGAAACTGTGTCTTCTGTAATGACTCTATAGCCAGCTACTAGCTTAGTTTGGGATCTATGCGCAAAGAAGTTATATCAGAATAACAGTCTCTATTTAGTTATCAACAAAACAAAGCACTTCAAGGCCCCATATAGGGTCCACTTTTTCATATTTTATTATAGATAGAAAGGCATATGGTGTATAGATGAGAGAGAAGGGGTAAAGACAGAGAGAGAGAGAGAGAGAGAGAGAGAGAGAGAGAAATACACAGACTGACAGACAGACAGACAGACAGAAAGAGAGAGAAAGAGAGAGAGAGAAAGAGAGAGAGAGAGAGAGTGGGAAAGAGGTTATTCTTGACTTTGGTATGTTACTGTTGAGAGAAGACGGCAGTACTGGTAGGAGTCATCGTGAATAAGCTTCCCTCATATCTTAATGGTGTACCCCAGCCTACTACTTCAATATCTTGATATACATTCAGATGGCGTATGTCCTGGACACATTATAAAGTTCCAATTACTCTCAGAGCAGACTGAAGGGTTGCTCTAATGAAAAGATTCAGGTATAAACTGTATCGAAATGCATTATCCAAATTGTGCGGATCCAAGGTCCAGCAAGCCTTATAATGATGCTGGTAATTAAGAGCCAAGTTTGTTATACATATTTGAATCAGTCTACAATCAAACTGCACGGATTTGCGCAGGATAATCACTTACCGAACATCGTTTTAACAAGCTTGCTTTGTAACGTACAAACCTACGGTTGCTCTGCGATAAAAAAAAAGATAGGTTCTATATGGACTCAATGTATGTAGACAGTGCAGCAACATCGAGCCGTCTTGCTACGTTCACTGATGCACCTGTTCATCGGTTGTCACTACATACACGCATTCATTCGTACGTACGTACATACATACATATGTACATTCATATACACGTACATACATATATACATACATACATACATACATACATACATACATACATAGTACCAGTAGTATTTATTTACTCAACCGGTCCAAAGCTATACAAAAGGCAAATGACATATAAAGTAACAGTCAATCACAAAACAGGAGAATATTCAATTATCAACACAGTATCGTACATAATTAGAGTTCATTCAATGAAAAAAATGACAATATTTCATGGATGATCCTGAAATCCTCGATCCATTGTGCTTGTATGATACGACGAGGGTATTCCAAAGATGGTTTGTGGTATATGTCACGACAAGCGAACACCACTGGATCACATGAGCTTCATCTTGTACACTCCCACAGTTACAGAGCCTCTGGTCTCGGGGAAGGCAAGACCATCTTCCCCTTTCAATTTGTAACCTGTGGGCTGATAAACGAAGCCGCGAAAAAGATACTCTCAAGTATTCGGATATATGAGCGCCCAGATCCTTACCAGATGTCAAATGGACTGTCAATGATGGGTTTATATCTTCATACATGATGTACTTGGACTGGGTGGAACCTGTTACTGTGTCTTTTATTTTGGCTATGCTCTGAAAAATTACGTCATCCACACCTTACAGCCAATTAAGATATGTACCAGTACTTTTTACCTCAGACCTCGTCAAGTTGAGCACAAACATTAGAGGATCGTCCTGCAAGTGTTGTATCTCATTTATCACCTTCTGGAAAAATACCTTTTGCCTGTATTTAACAAGATCAGCCAACATAGGGTAGGTGAGCTCGATTAAACACAGGTCATTTGCTGTTGAAATACGCACGTTTAACAATGCCTTTAACGCACCCATATAAATACTCTCCATCTTTTTCAGCCCAACATTGAGCCAGCTTTTGTATGCATACAAGATAGCAGCCATGAATGCAGCCTCTGATACTTTTTTTTTTTCATGACAAAGGGTATATTGGGGTTTTTGCTGAAAAAAGATACCAGTTTCAATAAATGCTTTCTTAATGATTTAGCATGTTCTTTTACCGCCGTGACTGTACTACCATCGCAGGTAAAAATACTGCTCCAGTAGGTATATTTCACACAGTGTCAACTGTGACATTAAATTGTTAGCATTATATGTGTACGCACTTACTATGATTTCAGTTTTATGGTTGCCATAGGGCATCAGACTTAAAGTCAGAAAAACATCCCCCATATTCATAAATTTCAAGCAACAATGACAGCAAAAAGACCTTACAGTTATAAAAATATAAACATCCGTCTTCCGATATCAATGTGAAAAAACAAATTTCACTCCCAACTCGAGAGAGGCAGTCATCCACAAAAGGGAGTATAAAAGGTGTAACTGTACATTGTCAGCATCTATGTGTATGCACTGAGTATGATTTATGTTCCATAGTTGGCTGAACCTCACGAGAGAATAAAGGGTAGCAGTTCATTGTCATCATTAATGGTTATAATAACAAACATAGATTTATTAAACCCCCATAAATACGGGGACATAAAATATACATCAAAATGATATACATATACTGCATATAGATTAAAAAGGAAATGTGACACAAATTACACGTGAAATATAATCCAATTATAAAAGAAAATAAAAGTATAAAAGGTTCAACAAACTAGGAGATACAAATGCAGAATTTCCCACTGAAAGCTTGACTGCAAGAAACCGGTAAGTTGTAGGGTAGGAATGCACTAAAATGGAAATTCTGGCACGACTGCAGTCGAGCAGCAGACCAGGGGCCACATGGGACCATCAATAGGATGGCCCAGTGTGAAGCAAAGACGACTGAAGCCGACCAGAGCACCAGGGCCACATGGGTTCATCAATAGGACGGCCGTGTGTGAAGCAAGACGACTGCAGCCAAGCAGAGCACCAGGGGCCACATGGGACCATCAATAGGACGGCCCAGTGTGAAGCAAGACGACTGAAGCCCAGCAGAGCACCAGGGGCCACATGGGACCATCAATAGGACGACCCAGTGTGAAGCAAGACGACTGCAGCCGAGCAGAGCACCAGGGGCCACATGGGACCATCAATAGGACGGCCCAGTGTGAAGCAAGATGACTGCAGCCAAGCAGAGCACCAGGGGCCACATGGGACCATCAATAGGATGACCCAATGTGAAGCAAGATGACTGCAGCCGAGCAGAGCACCAGGGGCCACATGGGACCATCAATAGGACGACCCACCGCCTTCACTTCTGAAGAGATTTAAAAACACTTCATTAAGAGAGATGTAAGCAGATGCTCAGCTGACGAGGGTTTAAAGTGATTATTTGAAAAAAAAAGGTCTTTAGCAAGTTAACCATAAGTACCTGTGTTATACAAGTTCTTTTCCAGCAAGTGAGGTTTGACATACGTATAGTTGACTTGGGGGGAACTGTACTGCAACAGTTGCCAAACCAGGGTCCCTATAAAGTGGACGCCTGTGACAATATATGTGGCCAACAGGGAAGATAAAATTCTATGCAGCAGAGACTCTACATGAAAATGTCAACACTGTAGTGAAATAGTTTTCTGTTTCACCACACCGTCCATTGAAAGCACCATCAGACAACTCAATAAATTTTTATAGTGCAATCTCTTGCCTAAGCCCAAGAATTGTTTGATCTGCATCCCCTTAACACTTCCAATGGTTTTTATATCGGTTATGCCTAAGTTCAAATAATCTGTCTCATAGGTTGAAATAAGCATACATATACAGAACCATAAGTACAGCTTTGCTTCGGTCTGTAGACTGGAATAGGATCGACCTGTGCTGTTACTATACACGTAGTATACTCTATGCCAATTCTGAATTCTTTTGCCAAAGCGATCATTCTGATGCTGTACCAGAACGATTGTACTAAGAATCTCAACATTGGAGTCTGTTTTTAAATTGTGCTTTCTGCTTTGGGCTACAATCTTCCTTTAATTTCTTCATCAGTATTTTGGCAGCTTTTTGGTCTCCCCCCTCAGCAAATTCCATCCCGTCACACCCCTCGACCACTCTTGAGCCTGTACAATGGAGAATGATTTCCATCTGTATCTTCTTGTGTTTCTCAACTGCACCACAAGCGACAAGATGGTGCATAACTTGCTTCCATTTCTTGAAATTCTCAGCCACGTTGTCTTCATCCAGTTCGAGTGGTGCTGGAGCCATAAAGTTTACCTCTGTTATCTTGGCAATGATTAAATGTCACCTCTTCCTTTTAGGCAGACACAGTCTCTAATGACTGTTCTTACAAACTCCTGCCACTAAATTAGCTCCAATAGCTGAGTTTTTATAAAAGGATCACATGAAGAGAGGATAGTCACCTTTATATGTTTACTTGTTCGCCATTTGTATACATTCTGCAACAAAACAATAGCACGTCACATGATCACACGGGTTTGACATAATAGACAATAGAGACGTAACGTAAAAGTGGGATTTACGTGAAAGGGAATTACATAACATCAACATATCAGGTAAGCTATGTGCTACTCTTCACGTGTCTCTATCGTGTGTATGTGTCGCCCACTGGGTATGATTTTTGTTTAATGGTTGACTGACGCACACGAGAGAATAAAGGGTAACAGTACATTGTCAGCATTATATCAGTACATTCTGAGTCTGATTTCTGTTTTATGGTTAAGTGATGCACAGGAGAGACTAAAGGGTAACAGCACATTGTCAGCATTATATAAGTACATTCTGAGTATGATTCTATTTAATGGTTGGCTGACGCACATGATAGAATAAAGGGTAACAGCACATTGTCAGCATTATATCAGTACATTCTGAGTCTGATTTCTGTTTTATGGTTAAGTGATGCACACGAGAGACTAAAGGGTAACAGCACATTGTCAGCATTATGTCAGTAAATACTGAGTATGATTCTGTTTAATGGTTGGCTGACGCACATGAGAGAATAAAGGGTAACAGTACATTGTCAGCATTATATGAATACATACTGAGAATGATTTCAACTTTATGATTGGCAACTTGGGGCGAATCAAAGAGTGAAGGGTGACAGTCTGTTGTCAGCATTATATGAGCATGTACCTGGTATGAGTTCTGCCTGTCGACACCACAGTTAGCCATATGCTATATGTTATTAGGAGATATACTTTCTGCCAGCCTGCTGTGCAGTTTATCATCATTTCTAAAGGATGAGCAAGTGGATGGTTGCTTAGCTCATTTAATACAGCAAATGTTCGCAACACATCAGTCATGAAGATGCAACATTTGCCTTTGATTTCCCGTTTCTATGGCAGTTATCATGGTCGATAATAGATGGAGCGGTAATTCATGTACATGTGTACTCTCTGTCTGCACTCGCGCCAATGCAGTGACAACTAAATATAGCAAAATTACAGACCTTATGACACCATTACTCCACAATCATTATTCTGATGATCCTGAGACACACATATAACGACATGTTCATGCAATTGCATTCATAGACACACTTGGTAAATAATCCTCAGATGACTGCAACCACTGAACCAGTGTCACTTTCATTGACACTGTCAAGACATTGTGTCAGTGAGAAGTGGTATGCCTACCCATGCTATCGGATCCAATTGTTCCAGTTCCACACCCAAAATGAACTTTGCCAAGCACTCTGATAATTGTTGCATGGGCCATGCACCTAAGTAACCTTTGTCTCGTGAAGATAATCCAAGCAGAACACAAACTATTTGGAATATCGCCCAACACATGCGAATTTGCATGCTTGCCAGTGTCTTTCACTTTGAACCGTGATTGATATCTATTTGTCACATGACCTCATTCAGCTAATCACAGTTGCTAGACATTGTTCCTCTGGGCGGTCCCTTTGAGGTTCTGCATGCTCCAAAAAGCTATATCTGCAGGATAGTCAAATGTAGGCCTAAGACATAATTATGATTTACTTTGGTCTCGGTTTTTTGTGATCAATATCTTAAGCCAAGACCTATTTGGAAGTCACACCTACTACCCCCGAAATAGGGACCAGTTCATCTCCAGAACGGTATATTTTGTAGTGAAGGGAGTACACAGGCAAGGTGGAACGGTATCACCAAAAGGGATGATAACGGGTGAAAACCCATTTTTGCATCAAATTTAGGTGATTTTTAATTTAAAACTATGTTGCAATAGGAAATAAGCATTACGTGGCATTGACAAATCCAAAAGAGGAGCATCAAATAACGAAAATATTATTTTATTCAACCTACTGTGAGAGTTGAACTATTGCGTAGCCTACCAGAAAAAGGGTGACTGTGGAGACAGGGTGATGTAACAGTGCCTGTGGCTTGCGCATTGATAAAATGGGTTTTCCATATATGGACAATTTTAAGCAGCCAAACCAAAAGAAAAGCCATTCTAGCAGATGAAAAGGGAGTCCAATCAGGACACAGAGAAGCCAGAAAATATAAATAAATTTTCTGTGTTTAGGTATCAATGCTACTTTAATCTAATGCAATTCATATACCTACACACGCAACCCGAAGTAATAATGTATCCCATTAATAGACATTCGTTGTTTTAGATTATATTTTATATACTAATTTTAAGCTTTGGACTATGTATTTCAATGAAATGCATCTAACATTTTCATTATATTTACCATTGACAGGAATGCGATATCTTATTTATATATAGATATATATATCGTTGACAGTAGTTTTGCCGCAGTATCACGCCTGCCAGCGCAGTTCATGGTCCTCAGACACTGTTGCCCGGCCCTAGCCCTGCTGTAACACGTGCTATTAAAAGTGCACCTGCGAGGTACGGGTGGCTATTGCCCGGCCAGTCTTCTTTTTTTTTTCTTCACTGGCACCACTGCCCTGCCAAACGGATGTGACTGAAACCATGACAATGTATAAAGATCTTTTTTTTTTTCACTCCTCTCCAGGACCGTTTGGCGGCCAGGCTTGTTCTAGCTCGACGCTATGACCACCCCCTCATTTATTTTATGCCATTCATGAGCTATTTTGTTTTATAAGGAATTAACTAAGGAAATGTCTTCAGAAAGACTACATTGACAGGTATCCAATATCTTTATTATATTTATCATTGTCAAGCATCCACTATTTTATTATGTTAATCATTGCCAGTTATGCGGTATTTTTATTATATTGATCATTGACAGACATCTGACATTTTCATTATAATCATCATTTACATCCATATATATTTTTATTAAATTTGTCAGGCATTCCATAATTTTATTATATTTTTTTTATTATATTCATAACTGACAGGCATCTGATATGTTTATTTTATTTATTTTTGACAGATGTCCCATAATTTTGTTATATTTGACACTGATACTGCGAGATCACAAGGAAGACTTGTCACGTGACGTATACGGTAATGCAAACAAGCAATTTTTTTTCTGTCTAGCTAGTTGAGGTAAGAGTAGAAGTAGCTTAACCTCGCTTGCATAAATCATATGCTATGCAACTTGCTTGAACCGAACAATCATTAACTGTAGCAAATAAACTCTAGTGTGGTTGTGATGCCTACACATGCTTTCTTTTATATTAATTCTCAATATACGGTAATTATACCCTTAATAATATCTAAATAAGTTCAGGATGATTGCATATTATATCAGACACATAAATCAAAACCACAACTGTGTCTAATGTCTGCCCAATAGGAATAATTATCATTGCAATGATTATAAGCAATAATGCACGGTACTTTTCACATTACACTCCTCAGATATTCTTAGTTCGCATTGGGAGACAAGTGTAATGTCTACATTTGTGGAGGCAGAAAACGGGTATTGTGTTTGCCTAATACCACAAACAAGCACTATAGGTCTCGTGCAATTAAAGTGAAATATTCACGGAACTAATACAATTTAGAATTGCCATGGTTGGTAGAAGGTGATCGTTATTCCATTAGGCATAGATTTGGTGTCTCAGATAATGTGAAATCTCCCATGAGATATAGCCTTGTATCTTTCTTTATATTTGTGGTCTTGTAAGCCTTCTATTTGAGCTTGGGTCATTTGTCAATAAATGTCATGTCCTTGTCAATTTTAGGACAGACGAATGTCACTTAGTTCCCAGGAAGAAAGCACTGCCTCTGCGGTGCCAGGTTACCACTTCCTCACTTCACTCAATCACAGCCATTGGAAGTATCAAATATCGTCTGCTTAACTTGTCTATTTTAACTAATTCTGTATTAGATGTGGTCTTTCACCCAATTTACCGAACAAATGTATCTGGCTATAAATAAGTATATTATTCACAGACTTAATCGCCCTTCACTGAACGAATTGTACTGCTCCACATTTAACCCTTTCCCCTTTAATTAAGACTGCGTCAACAGCTTCCCTCGGCATGGGTTGGGCACCAACCCATTCCGAGGAAAGCTGTTGACATGGGTCATGTTGTCTTGACAGGTATCATCTTCAATTCTCAGTCAGATTGTTTTTCATTGCTGTTACAATCAGTTGAAAACGCTGGAGCAGACGACTTTTCACCACCAGCCGGTTTTGGCGGGTTTAAGGGGGAAAGGGTTAAACAGTCAGGTACATGAACAGCATGTTGCAAGACATTTTGTGTTTGATGACATCATGGTTGGGGTCTTCCCATAAGTCAGTGCTGTGCCAGAGCATAGTCAGACAACAAAAAACCGTCTCCTAACCCTCTCTCTCTTTCTCTCTCTCTCTCTCTCTCTCTCTCTCTCTCTCTCTCTCTCTCTCTCTCTCACTGTTAGTGTCCGTGTCTCTATGTGGGTGAGTCTGTTTGCATGTGTGTCTCTCAAAATAGCGAGTGAAACAGAAAGAAGAAACGGAATGAATAAAAGACAAGAGAGAAATAAACAAAGAAAGAAATTTTTCGACACTGGGTGGGATTCCGTGTCACTTTTCATTGGATAAATATTTGCATGCTCATATGTTTGCGTTGAGTTCTGGAGGTTTTGGTCTGTTCTGAAGCATTGCCCAGAATAGGTGTTGCTATCCTTTAAGCACAGTCAAGCACCAACTAACACTCTAAATATGTCATTAAATGTCCTGAGATGAAGAGAACATTCAAATTACCTAAATCAACCTATATGTAAAATTTACCTGTGGGTCTCGATGTGTCCTGTTGTAAGCAAATGGTCATGATAGGTCACCATGAGAAGTGACGCTAACCAGCTCCCAACAATTAATACCTAGGGCCATGTAATTTGGTCCACACTTTTTCATCACAAACTGAACATTTGCCTTTGGAATATATGACCTTGGACCCTACCAATCTTGTCTGGCAGTCCGGAAACCAGATTACTAGTTTTGGAGGCATAATCAGCAGACGTCGCCAATGCCACAGGACTGTCTCAGAGCACTAGTAAGCAAGTTGATCTTTCATTCCTGGACTGGACTGACATCATTTTGTTGTCTTCTGTGGCATAGTGTCAACAAGAGATTAGTGCATCAACCCTGTACTAACTCTATGTTACTCTGATCCATTGAACGTTTCTGTCTATTGCTAATTTGACACCTCCATATGCCGATACGCAGTGACTCTTGTGCTAGTCACTTAAGGTTAAACTGACTCATCATTAATGAGAATGGCTACTGTCAGAGCCAAATATATATATATGAAATAGCCTGGGTTGTAATGATGCTGTCCTGCATTGTGATGTTGTGGGTCTGGGTTGTAATATTGCCGACCTGGAATGTGATGTTGTGGGCTTTGGTTGTAATGATGCAGATTTGGGTTGCAATGTTGCAGTCCTGGGTTGTAATGTTACAGGCTAAGGTTGCAATGTTGCTGGCCCGGAATATGGTATTGCAGGCCTGGCTGTTAATTTTGCGGGCCAGGCTTGTAATGCTGCAGCCCTGGGCTGCGATGTTGTGGGCTTCGTTTGTAATGATGCAGGCCTAGGCTGTAATAGTGCAGGCCTGTGTTGTAATAATGTAGGCCTGGGCTGTGATACTGCGGGCTTCATTTGTAATGATGGTGGCCTGGAATGTGCTGTTTCGGACCTGAGTTGTAGTGTTGGCTGCCTGGAGTTTAATTTTGCGGGCTTTGATTGGAATGATGCAGGCCTGGGTTGAAATGTTGCTGGCCTGGAAAGTGATGCTGTGGACCACTGTTGTATTTATGTAGACCTGGGTTGAAATGTTGTGAGCCTGGGATGTGATGTTGCGGACCACTGTTGTGATGATGCAGGCCTGGGTTGTGATGTTGCGGGCCTGGCTTGTTATGTTGGCACACTGGGTTTATGATGTTGCTGGGTTGGGCTTGTGTTGTTGCTGCGTTGTGTTGTAGTGTTTCTGGACTAGATTGTGATCTTAAGGGCCTGGGTTGTTGGGTTGCTAGTCCGGACTGTCATGTTGCTACTGTTGATTGTGACTTTGGTAGCCTGGTATGTGTTTGCCGTCCTGGATTGTGATATTGTTTGCCTGGCTTAGGATGTTGTGGACAAGGGTTGTGATGTTGCCGGCCTGACATGTGACGTTCATATGTTATGTTGTCATGTTGCTTTGTCGAGTTGCCAAGTTCACATGTTTGGGTTTTTGATTCCTACGATGGACTGTGATGTTGCTGATGTTGGTTGTGGGTTGTGATTTTACTGGCCCAGGTTGCGTGCTGGCAAGCTTGGGTTGTGATATTGCTGGCTTGGCTTGTGACGTTGATACATTAGGTTAATTGTAATGTTGCTGTGATGGACTGTGATGTTGCTGGCACGGGTTGTAATGTTACCAGCCTGGGCTGTGATGTTGCCGGCCTGGGCTGTGATGTTGCCCGCTTGGGTTGTGATGTTACCAGTCTGGGTTGTGATATTACCAGCCTTGAGTGTGATGTTACCAGCCTGGGCTGCAATGTTATCTGGGGCTGGGCTGTGATGTATGGTGACTTAAGTGGTGATTGCCAGGCTTCAGTGGTAGGCTGCCAGCTTAGGTTGTCACTTTGCTGCAGCTAGAACAAGGTCTAAATTTTAAGTTATTTTAGGGAAAGAGACAACGCATAGAAAATATACTTTCTCGCATAGTATGCCAGTGCATAAGCTACACTTACTGCTATGAAATCACTAGTGACCGTGTGCTTGCGGTGGACACTTAAAACCAAATGAAAACTTGTTTTAATGATCTGTCTTTAAATTTTGGAGTACCCGGTGTGAATATTTTAAAAAAGTGGCAAGAGTTACATCGAATGATGTGCACAGAATTTCTGGGAATCAGAATATATGGCAGAGATGGCCCTTTGTGTTTCCCTTGTATCTTATCGTTCAAAGTTTGAGTGAATAATGCTGACTTCTGAACCAGTGTTATGCAGTGGAAATTTCCCCACTTGAAAACAAAGCTTGGTAGCAGGCTTTGGTGTGCAATAACGTGTTGTTATAGCCCTACAAAGGCAACTGTAGGTGTGATATATAGTGTGGGATACGATAGCAGAAAATGGGGCAGAGAAAGGCGGGTTGCAAGAAAGGTAGGATAGGGTGGGGTAAGATACAAGAGTATGAGGTCAGATATGATAAAATGGATACGATGCGATGATATTAGAATGAGTAGGGTAGTAGAGTGTAAGTTCGGATACTATAAAATGCACTGGACTTAGAAAGAGGAGGGCAGGGTAAAGTAGGACAAGATGTAATGAAACGGAAGAAGGCGCCATGAGAGAGTAGGTTATAGGGAAGGGTAAGGTAGGAGAAGATTCAATAGGGGAGGGTGCAATGAGATCAGACAGAGTAGGGTATGGGAAAGGGTAAGGTGGGAATAGTTTCAATGGGGAGGGCGCGATGAGATCAGACAGAACAGGCTATAAGGAAGGGTAAGGTTAGAGAAGATTCAATATGGGAGGGCGTGATGAGATCAGACAAATTGGGCTATACGGAAGGGTAAGGTTGGAGAAGATTCAATATGGGAGGGCGTGATGAGATCAGACAGTGGGCTATATGGAAGGGTAAGGTTGGAGAAGATTCAATGGGGGAAGGCATGATGCCATCGGACAGAGCAGGCTATAGGGAAGGGTAAGTAACAGTGGACAAGGGATTTGTGGAGATGATTTTAGAAGATCATCGCTTGTGTATCTTAAATGTGCTCTATTCAAAAGCCTGTTCTCTAAGGGACTGCCTCATACATGCGTGTAAGTAACCCTGGAAGTCACAAAAAATCGTGATCCTTATATTTGCAAGACAGGTACAGTCGTAACGGATACATGAAAGGAAGCAGGTTTTCAATTCAATCAGCCACTTGCAGATAAATGTTATTCAAGAAGAAAACTCAACATTAAGAAATTTAAGACAATTTGATCCCTATTATATAGTTCCCTGGTATTTAAATTTTTAATCTTTCTCACTTATTTGAAAAGTGTTTCTCCCATGTCTTAAAAAAATGAAAAAAGATCAACTTATACAACAATATATTTGACGAATACCGAATGACGGATGTCTTAAATTGAACTTTAGATTTTTAAAAACCAAGTATATTTATCCATAGTTCATTTTAGACACAATACATGATTTTACACACCTACGATGATGTTTTATCATCTTATTATAAAAATAATGATAATAATAATAATAATAATGATGATGATGATGATGATGATGATGATGATAATAATAATAATAATAAATTAATTAATACATCCATCCATCAAAATTACAAAACTCATATAGAAAGTAACGGGCGAGGAATCTATAAAACTTAAATGAAGTTAATGACAGCATTTGGGGCCTACCTGATACCGGAAAAACATGCGTAAATTGTATATTTTCATCTGTTGTAATAAATGTGTGACAGATGCTATTTTTTATCCACTTCCGTACATGATTTTTATGGGGCGGAAGGGGGTACGTATCAGACAAATATTCTTAGTGTTTTACATATATTATATTAAATCAGGGGACATGACGTTTTCAGTTTAAATTTTAAGTTTAATTACATAAAACGGACGACTGTGAACTATTATGATAAAAATGTATGTAAAAGATCCTTGATTGAAGTACCAGGATGCCTGTGGTAACATACAAGATATTATTCCATGCCAATGGCGTTCTTAAGCGAACAAAACCGTTTACTCAGTCCAGAATATGGCACTGAAAAGTTGAAATTTAAAACAAAAAGGTACTTGGTGATTTTCCCTAACACTTGGGGGTGGTTTATTTTTCATTTTTATTATTTTTTTTTCAATCTCATGTTTAACTGCATGGGGTGTTGCTCACCGACACTGGCGAATCATATATTTCTGGTAACTTCAAAATCACGCTATCAAGCAACATGAAAATTGGATCATGTACATGGCCATCAGTGGGGCAAGGACCGGGCCCAAATCTTGTTTCCAAACACGTTTTCAAGATTAAGACACTTCTATTCACCCATGTGTTGCGGAAGCCGCCGTCAGTGAACATAAAGGTGTGCTTATGAAATTGATACTGACTCGACTCTGACATCTATTAGACTCTCCAACCATAAAATACATTAAACTAAAGATTCACAGTACTAGCACGCTTCACATTATGTAAATACCATTTTCAAACCAACAGCTTTTTAGCGTGCAGTGCATCAGATTGCGTCTTCAAGAGATTTAAAGGATCCTCGGAAAAAAGTCATTAAACACTCATGTATTACAGCAACATAAGGGACGAACGACTAAACCTTTTCACGGGTAAACTCATTGACATTGAGTGGGATACCATGTTGTGTTTATGAAAAGAATGATTTGTTGCGACATGGAAGTTTTTTTGTTTGTTTTTTTTTACATTTTTGGGGAGTGTATTTATTTTGTTTTGTTTTTTATTTATTTTTACTTTTTTTTCTTTTTCTCTTTTTATTTTCTTTTTTTTCGCTTTTTGTTTGTTTGTTTTGTTTTTTTTGGTTTTTGTTTTTGCTTTTTGTTTTTGTCTTTGTTTTTGATCTTTACTGTAATGGCGGGAGGACCTTATTTTTGCCGTAACAATTGACCTTGCCTGGTGATCATTATAGGTTTCTTGGAAAGCTTAGTTGCAGTGCGGTCCAGCTGCCTCCTTGGGGAAAGCTGATTGGCAGCATTTTTTCCAGGGAAGCTGATTGAGATACAGAGTTATATTGTGTTCTAGGTTTAAGTAGCACGCATTGGTGTTTTTTTCTCAGTTTGTGAATGATGATTTACGAAGTTAATACTTCGTTCATTAATTCGTCCATTTAATTATTCATTCATTAATTCATTCACTCACTCATTCATTCATTCATTAATACATTCATTTATATATATATATATATATATATATATATATATATATATATATATATATATATATATATATACGTTTGTGTGTGTGTGTGTGTGTGTGATTGTGTGTACATTAATATTTAATTTTTTTATTTACTTAATTAATTAATAGGCGGTCTAGCACTCTGCCGTGATCCAGGGACTGTACATTTTCCAATTGTTTCACGGTAACCTTTTTTCCATTCCTGGGAGAACTTCACTTTTTGGTTGGCAGTTTTTTTCGTTTTGTTTTGTTTTTTTCCTTTTTGTTTTTAGTATTATTATTTTTTTTTTTTTTTTTTTTTTTGATGCTTTTTGTTATCGGTTTTGAGGATGGTTGCTCCCTTTTTTGTCTTCGTGTGTTTCTTTATTTTTGTTTTTTTCAATTTTAGAAATAAGTTATTTATTAATTCGCTCATTTCCCCCTTTCGTCTTTTCATGAATAAATTACCATTTCTCAGGTCCTTCAACAAAGTTGTTCCGTAGCTGTGATGCTACTTCTAGTGATACAGTTCTTCCTTTGTTAAGCAGTTAACGAGATCTGTAACAAGAGTGCAAAGGTTGGAAATTAGCATTGTCATATTTTTTGCAAGAACTTCAAAATTTGCAAAGAACATCTTTTCACATTTGCGATTGCTTTCGTAAAACCAAAAACAAACCTAGACACAAAGTAATGATTAACAATTAACATTGCAATCTTCTGTGGCTATAACACCAAGAATGCATTTTGTACCTATTATTCCCATCTTCTGTGGCAATAACACCAAGAGTGTATTTTGTACCTAATATTGCCATCTTCTCTGGCTATAACACAAAGAGTGCATTTTGTACCTAACATTCTCATCTTCTCTGTCAATAACACCAAGAGTGTATTTTTGTACCTATTATTGCCATCTTTTCTGCAAGAACACGAACAGAGCTTAATTTTTGTAGCTAATATTCCCATCTTCTGTGGCAAGGACACCAACAGAGTTCATTGTTTGTATCCAACATTGCAATCGTTTCTGACAAGTACGCCAATAGAGTATAACTTTTGCAGCTAAAAGCGCCCTCTTGTCTGGCAAGAAAGCCAACAGAGTGTACTTTTTACATAGGAAACAGTGCCGTTATTTCTGGGAAGAACACAAACAGGGTGTAATATTTTTGTAATTAACATTGCCATCTTTTCTTCACAAACACCTACAGAATATACATTTTGTAGCTAATATTGCCGTCTTCCCTGGCAAAAGAAGCAACAGGGTGTATGTTTGTAGCTAATTAAGCAAGAGCAATATATTACATGAACTTACGCAATTTAATACCCAGTGTATAACCGATTTTCATTTGCCTTTACTGCTCCACAGTTGCAACCACATTGTAACACATTTTATATCACAACAGCAGACCGTTATGCATTTCTTGAAATCAAATATGTCATATTAAATGGAAGCACATACGGGCAGATGAACACAAATAATGGTCATATTTAAAATGGCAGCATATGCGGGCATAAACAGACACACAGACACACGCACATGCACACAAACACAGACAGACACACACACGCACATGCACACGCACACGCACACACACACACACAAATAATAATCATATGTAAAATAAAAGCATATGTGGGCACATATACACGAATCATTGAAAGATTCCAGTGGAATAGTTTCTTAACAGAGGAAAAGGTGTGCTACATGATTAAATGCCATAGCAGTCAGTGTACCATTCCTGCCTATGCAATATTTCCTGACATGGCTTTTACTGGCTCTGAAGGGGGAGTACATGAAGAAATGGGAATCACCTGCAAGTAAACACGTCAAAAAAGACAGGAAATGAGATCTAGCAGAATGGTCAGGTCTTGCTGTATTAATCAATAAACCAGTGAAAATCAGGTAACACATTGGCTGCCACAGAGTCAATAGATGGTCAGAGCTACAGCCACCTGTATCAACTCAAATAAGGTGCTCATGCAAAGACACTGACTGTATTGATCAGTCGCAAAACGGATACCGTGCGCGAGGCATGAGCTCGTCTCCCATGCTACATGTCAATGTCCACTGACGTCGCCTGCACTACATCCGTCGACTTGACTTTGATGGCAAAAATCAAATGCTTATGCATTTTGTGCTTTTCGTTCTGTACGTTTTGGCTTGTTTTGACCATATCAAATTGGTGAACAGAATGAAATAGTTTCCCTCTTGCCAATATTTTTCCCCGCGTCATGTAAAATTGACTAGTAACGAAAGTTAGTTGAAGTATTGAAATATTAAAAAATCAATTGTAGTATAACGATCGAGTCATTCATGCATGAACAGTTATTTGTTATTCGTAGCACAGTCACTTTCCATAGTGTGCAATAGTAATGTTTAACAGTCTAAAGCAAAGGGCAATTATATAAACATACTATAGCATGTCCTGTCAGCACGGGCTGAGGTCATCTTTCGGAAATTGTCTGGAAGAGAGTTTCCTTGGGATGCGTTACCTTTACCAAGTGACTGTTTGTGACCATCTGATATAATTAGGTTGTCTCTCATGGAACTAATTCTATTGTAGTGATGCTGCTCACTAACAACTTGTAAACGACCAGTCAGATATGGGGAGCACAGTCACGAGTTAGATGCCACATTAAGATCGGGCTATGATAAACAATTGTCTGCTTAATGTTTATCCATTTCAATTTGTCAACTTTTTCACTGCCAAGTTTTGGGCAAAATGTGCCGAGGAAAACTGTTGACCCGGACCATTATATTATCAGGAACTATAGGTATGCTGGCACTTTATTAACACGTCTTTCCATAAGGAATATAGAACAGTGGCAGTCGGCCCTGAAAAAAGGTAAGCATGCCTTCAATATGAGTCCTTGGCGTCGCAAGGAGAAATACGTTCATCCCTGTATTTTGCAGCCTCTGCAGATGCATGATATTTGACTGATGTATGGCTTCACATGGAACAAACATCAATGTGTAGGAGGATCAGCTGGTCCAGGATATCAGTGATAGGTGCATGTAACATCGTTTAAGGATTCCGATGCATTAGGTTAACTTCTTCACCAGGTTTTATATGCAGGAGTCAAACTTACCATGTGAGTCGATGTCTATCCCAAGATAATTCAGTTCAGCCACCCAATTAGTTGGACATGAATCAAGACTGGCCTCAAGGGGAGAGGTGTCAATGTGCCTCAGTTTTTTGGTGATTACAGATCAGGGTAGAGTTAGTATAACCAATGTGTAGGCTCAGATTGTTTGCACATAACAGCTCAGATGTTTTTGGCGTCTTTGTTGAGTGCTGATGATACAAGCCTGACATCGTGTCGGCAAAGTAGAAAACTGTGTCATCAGCATACATATCGACCTCACAGTTGTCCAGGCAATCTGGTTGGGTCACCATTATAAATGTCGACCTCATATTTGTCTGGGCAATCTGGTAGGGTCACCATTTCAAAAGTTGACCTCATCTTTGTCTAGGCAATCTGGTAGGGTCACCATTTTAAAAGTTGACCTCATATTTGTCTAGGCAATCTGGCAGGGTCACCATTATAAATATCTCCCTCACATTTCTCTGGGCAATCTGGGCAGGTCACCAGCATAAGTAGGCCTATAGACCTCACTTTTTCTAGGCATTATAGACCTTAGATTTCTCCAGGTGATACGGCAGGGTCACGAGCATCAATATAGACCTACCATTTGTCCGGTCAAACCAACAGAATCACCAGCATAAATATGTACCCTACATTTTGCCAGACAATCCAGCAGGGTCACCAGCATCAATTCATGCCTTACTTTTCTCCAGACGATCCACAGGGTCACCAGCATCAATATAGACTTCACATTTCGCCAGGCAATTCAAGCACTTACAGAATGAAGAGTAGAGTGACGAAACCTCTGGGCACACGACCCAGTACAAATCTCACCTCGTATTGAATGTTAATATAGGACACTCGGGTCCTTTTCGCTCAATATTTCTTGAACCATATGCAGCTTAGTCTTCATCGAAATAACCAGTCATCAATATATTATTATTGATACTGGTATCTTTTGCAAGTTCAAGACAATATTCGAAATGTCCCCAAAGGGAAGTTGCTTCCAGCAGGTCATAATTTTATCAAGGAATAGTTTAGCCAATCACTGACAATGGCTACATAATTTGGGCCAACTGTTCTAAACAAAACATCTTCAGCGGATACAGAGGATCATGAAAATGTTTGGATTCTCCATTCTTGACATGTCAAGGAATGCTGAAAAAATTCAGCTGTTGAAATATTCAACAACCTGGGTTGATTACTATTAAACGAGCATACCAAATATCTTAAATGTCTGCTCGTTTACAAATGTCTCAATAATTTGGTGCCAAAATATGCCACAGTGTATTCTGTTTTATTTGGGTCAATACACAGTTAGAATGCCCGCCAAAGTTTCCTTCGGTTTGTACTGTCCCCGTTTTATAACTGGCCAAAGGGATAAAACGTTGCATGCCCAAGGTGCAGGACTGTGGACTGATAACCAATGTACATATACATACATATATATATATATATATATATATATATATATACATATATATATATATATATATATATATATATATATATATATATATATTAGGGGCAGAGAAACTAAGTTGGGTTATTTTATATGTGATGTTGATTAATGGGTTCTTTAAGGTACTTTGGTAAAAAGTTAAATCAGGGGTACCAACATGCACAGTTAGTACACACATAATTGATAAATAGAAGCACCAATATTACAAGTTTTTCATCTATGATCATGTATGGTGGGAGTTTAAAAAAAATTCACAGTGAGAGAGACATATTTTGTTTTTGTACAAAGGCTGGCTGGAAAGGTTTGAACCTAAGTAAAAAATCTCAATCTGATTGAAACAAACTTTCGCCACCAATAAGTACAATAATTTAATGAATCAGAGACATACGAACTGCAACTGTACTGTGATTATTGTCTTTGTGCCTGACCATCTAGTGAACCTACCCGTTAAAATCGCAAGGAATAAAAAAACTGGCTCTTGGGCAGTCATAAGGTACCTGCAACTGAGAGGGCTAATTGCAACACAGTAGATGCCAACAAGGTCTTCACTTAAGGGGATGATATCCCTTCTTTGCCGCTGTTTAGATGTTGGCTGCAGAATTCAAGCATAGCAGAGAGAGCCTTGACAATAACTCCCATCCAGGAAGGCCTTCAACAGCCACCATTGCCGAAAACAAACATTACCTGGGTGCATGACATGATGATGGCTGATCGACCACTGGACATATTGTCACTGTAGTGGGCATCTCTCTGGAGAGCATTGAGCATATTCTTATCCAGGAGTTGGGAATGACAAAAGTTTCTGCAAGATGGGTGCCAAAACTCTTGACAGCAGATCAGAAACATGTCAGATTCCTGGCAACCCTTGACAATTTATGCCGTTTTGACGCAGATCCCAATAATTTTTTAGGCCTGATTTGTAACCCTGGAAGAGACCTGGATTCATCACTGTCATCCCAAAACCAAAATTCAGTCTAAACAATGGAAGCATGTGGGGTCACCACCACTCCCACCCCCTCCCCCTTCCTTCTGCTGGAAGGGTGATGGCTTCAGCCACTTGTGATGATTACACAGCACAATAAGTCGGTATTTCTGGACTCACAGCAATGACGTCATTTTCACAGAACTTTCGGCTTTACAACTGCAATGCGAACAGCTATAAAAGATAAGCCTGGACATGGCATGGCCTCAGGTGGAAACAAGATAGGTAGACGCTCACTCGTAACTTCGTAAGTTCGATCTGTGGGTGTTCTTAAAACTAACCAGGGTAAAATGGTCTGGGTGGAGTCTCAAGGATGGAGCACTTCGACAGATTTAGCAGCTCAGTGAGCAATTTTGAACCCCGTTTCTGCCAAACTGTTGCACAGGCAGTAAGAAACCCTTGTAGTGGTGTTCCCAGCCAGACAGTCAGGCAAGCTGGTCATTAAATGATGTCACTTTGCACTCCTGATGTCCGAACAGCTGGTTTTGCGAATTTGTCATTGAAGAATATGCATGCATTCTGTTTGATTGCTATATATCAGGCAGTCAGCATTCTGAAACCAATTTTAAGTTTGTTGTAAAAATCAAAGGTTACAGCCTATAAGCTAAGCATATTGATGCAAGCATGGTTACGCCATGCTTTCATTTTACAAAGCTAGGCACTCACGTTGTTCCAAGTACAACAAACTCTAGAGTTAATTCAACATCGACTTAGCACTGACGTCTGCAACTGGCCATACGTTTAGGATTGCTTAGAACAACATGGAGTGACATTTGGCACGAAACTGTGGGTCACCTGAACAGGGGCTCTTGACATGGCTCTTGAATCTAACTTCACTGGAATTTGAGCGAGTGTTGTTACTATTAGCGTGATGTGTGCAGCTTCACATTATCATTGGTGTTATGGAGTGGCATGTTGACAACGACACCAAAAATTGCCTATCATTAATAGCGCATAGCGCAAAGTGTCATATTTTGGAAACTCTGTACTGTTTTAGAATTTGTGCGTTTAATTTATATTTATGCTGATTAGACGCCAGTACTTACAGAAATACTGACGTCACTTAGATATATTGCTTTACCATTTATCTGTCATGTTCAAGTCGTTTAGATGTACGCCACAAGCATTTAACATTTAAAGGCAATACTAACGCCATTTAAATGTATAACACAAGCAGTTATCTGTAATACTGACGTCACTTACATATATAAAATTAGCAACTGTCTGTAATACTAATGATATGTAGATACATAGTACTAGCAATTATCTATAGTACTAAAGTTATTAGGATGTGTAACACTAGCAGCTATGTGTAATACTAATGCCACTTAGATGTATAACATAAGCAATTATCTGTAATACAAGCGTCATTTACACACATGACAATGACATTTGTCTGCAACCCGAACCTCATTTACATATAAAAAGGTAGCATTCATCGGAGAAACGAAATCATATCATCATGTAACTGTATCATTTATCTGTAAAACTAACATCCGGTAATACGCGACTGCAGCATTTATCTGTAATACTAACACCAATTGAATATGCTATTGTAGCATTTATCTGTAATACTAACACCATTTGAATATGCGATTGTAGCAATTATCTGTAATACTACCACCATTTGAATATGCGATTGTAGCATTTATCTGTAATACTTACATCATTTGAATGTTCGACTGTAGTGTTTATCTGTAATACTAACACCATTTGAATATGCGATTGTAGCATTTATCTGTAATACTAACATCATTTGAATGTTCGACTGTAACATTTATCTCTTATAATAACATTATTTGAATATGCAACTGTAGCATTTATCTGTAATACTAACATTATTTGAATATGCGACTGTAGCATTTATCTATAATACTAACATCATTTGAATATGCGACTGTAGCATTTATATTCAATACTCGTGTCATTTGGATATGACACTATAAGATAAATCTCTTATAAGAAAAGCATTCAGATATAAAACACCAGCTTTAATCTGTTATACTAACGTCATTTAGATATGACACTATGACATTGATCTGTAATACTAACGCCAATCACATATGAAAAAAAAGCAAGTATGTATGTGTATTACTATCAGCGTTATATAAATACATGACAATAATATTTACATGTAATACTTATGTCATTTAAGGATAAGAGAGTGTAGCATTTATCTGTGACAGTAACATCATTTAGATGTGTGACAATAGCGATTATCCTTATTATTAACGTCATTTAGATATATGGCACTGGCACTTATCTGTAATACTTACGTCATTCAGATGTGATACTAGAATGCTCTTCTTTAAATATCAATATTATTTAGACACACAACTTACATTTTTCTGTACTTTTAACGTTACTTATATATATATATAACACCACCATTTATTTGTAATGAGAACACCATTTAGATAGATGACAAATGATACAGGTGAATGACAAACACATTATACTGATATTTACCTTAGACTGCCATTAAAGATAAATCGTTTGTCACACATATACTAATGATTAAAGGATACAGTATACTTATAATAATTTAGCCTGCCTTTACTTTGTTATTGAGAGATGCGGGGGGTGGTCCCCTGACAGCTGGTTTTATGTGCGTAGTTGCCAACACCTGTCCTCCACACACAAGTCCTGTCAGTCCTTCCTTAAATACATCATTGTGCTGTAGTTTCAACGCTGATTAATTGATAAAGAGCACACAAATATTTGTATATATATGGAGAACAAAATAAAGAGCAATTAAAAACAAGTTCTGTCAGTTCTTTCTTTAATACATCATTGCGCTGTAGTTTCAACGCTAATTGATTTATAAAGAGCACACAGATGTTGTTATTGTATCGGCATGAAAAACATTATCACTGTACGTACTGTACATACCCTGACCTGAGGCCCCTGTGAGCACCTGTACATAGCCCAAACAAGGGCCCCCTGTGAGTACTTGTACGTTCCCCTTACAGGGGCCCCTGTGAGTACCTGTACACACCCCGCACCAGGGCCCCTGTAAGTAACTGTACGTGCCCCAACTAAGGCCCCAGCGAGTACCTGTACATACCCCGCACCAGGGCCCCTGTAAGTAACTGTACGTGCCCCAACTAAGGCCCCAGCGAGTACCTGTACGTACCCCAAATTGAAGCATCAGTGAGTACCTGTGCCCTTATTATGACTTGGGGAATATATGTTTCTTAAAGGTACATCAACATAAAATTAGATAAATTGTGTCCTTAAGCCTTTATATAATTTTGTTTTTAAGTTTACATCATTTATTCTTTCCGCAATTCCAGACAGTTGAAATACGCTTGTCCAAGTGTATTATCACAAGCTATCACTCCAAACGCATATAAATGTGATCAAGATAACTGCACATTGCAATTGAACTTATTTGGAACATTTACATGTATGTCGTATATCTGCCATTATTGCAGGAGAGTCTATCAAAGCAATCAGACATCATGTTGTCTTATACAACATTTGCAATATTCATGGAAACAAATTATTCAAAATAAATTAAGCTGATTTATTAATAATTGTCTAGATTGAGCTATGCTGCTTATGTTCAGATTTAATGAAGCAGAAGAAGAATATCAGTACAATAAATTATAGTGCGCACATACAACAAAATCTGGGGATGCATTTTATATCAAGCCACAAAAACCTTTTATGGAATAACTCTCCAGAAAAGAAAAAGGAGGTTTCACGAGCTTGCTACATAGTGACCAATGAGCAGGTTCATACATCTTCCCAACAAACACGTGATGCTCATGGTCTCTCCAGGTAGGGAGGGTAAGGTTCCTTTAACCGCAACACCAACGACGGAGGCCTTTTTGTATTACTCTTTCACTTATCACCCAGAGCCGGCTTTTTTGGAATGAAACAATATCCTTCCAGTCCATCAGCTTTGGATCCGTTGTTTGTACGTGCGCTTTTTAGTGTGCATATCAGTTGATGATTGCCTATGGGCCATGTGACTGGTCACGCTTAACGGCATTCACGTTAGACCCTTTGACCCTCCCACCCCCTCCCTTTAATGTCAAAAGTAAACCTCCATGACACACAACTGATCTTTTCCTTGTGCACCATGAGTGTGATCTAGATCATTCTATTTGACCTATTATTACACACCGATATGACTGGTCTTCTCCTTTTAAATTTGTCATTGGGCATATTTATCACCAAACCCTACATCGAGTTTGTACATTTACTCTAATGATAACTATTTATTTATTTATATTAAACAACTTTTTTCCTCCAATCTTCATGATGCAAATCCCGGGTTTTGTCTGTGGCCTAAGACAGAGTGAAAATTGGGCCAGTAGGCGTGCTTCAGTTGACCAAGAGTAGGCCTCCCAAAATTAATGTGGATTTAAGGATAGCAAAGGGTCATTCGAAACCATTGGACACCTTCAAAGACATAAATTTTTAGCTGGCCATAGAAACATTTATCGGCGAAGATAGTCTGTGCAGGCCTTAACAGTTAATATATCAAATAATGTTGCTATGCACTATAAACAGAGTGTGTAGGAAGGGGTGTTAGCTGACATGTTGATACTTGATGGAAAGGTCTTTCCACGTAGAACTCAGACAAGGCATGCTGATACTTGATGAGAGGTTTCTCCACATATAATTTAGACAAGGCATGCTGATACTTGATGGACAGGTCTTTCCACGTAGAATTTAGACTAGGCATGCTGATAATTGATGGGAAGGTCTTTCCACATAGAAATTAGGCTAGGCATGCTGATAATTGATACACAGGTCTTTTCACATAGAGTTTGAATATTAAATTATTCCATGGATATAAATCATCTTCACTACTAAAGTCGGTTCTACCAGCAAAAGCGATATGATTTACAGTTGTGTTACTGTATTAGAATATTTCTTTATACCTTTCTTTTAAAACAAATTTCAAAATGAGCATTTACAACCTGGAGAAAATACACTACACCCCTGTTTGAAATCTTGGTTTATGTATAGGAGCTTGGAATGCATAGAATGGGTCAGTCCACGACCAGCCAGCTAGTATGAAAGAAATAAAAGTAGCAGCCAGTATGAAAGAAATAAAAGAAGCAGCTAGTATGAAAGAAATAAAAGTAGCAGCCAGTATGAAAGAAATAAAAGTAGCAGCTAGTATGAAAGAAACAAAAGTAGCAGCTATTATGAAAGGAATAAAAGTAGCAGCTAGTATGAAAGAAATAAAAGTAGCAGCTAGTATGAAAGAAATAAAAGTAGCAGCTAGTATGAAAGAAATAAAAGTAGCAGCCAGTGTGAAAGAAATAAAAGTAGCAGCTAGTATGAAAGAAATAAAAGTAGCAGCTAGTATGAAAGAAAAAAAAAGTAGCACCTAGTATGAAAGAAAAAAAAGAAGCAGCTAGTGTGAAAGAAATAAAAGTAGCAGCTAGTATGAAAGAAATAAAAGTAGCAGCTAGTATGAAAGAAATAAAAGTACCAGCTAGTGTGAAAGAAATAAAAGTAGCAGCTAGTATGAAAGAAATAAAAGTAGCAGCTAGTATGAAAGAAATAAAAGTAGCAGCCAGTGTGAAAGAAATAAAAGGAGCAGCTAGTATGAAAAAAATAAAAGTAGCAGCCAGTATATATGCCATTTTGGGTTAGGGTTTGGTTATCCAGTAACTGTAGTCTTTTGTATAATTTATGAAAATATTTTAGAAGCCAAATATATTTGACTTTATTTTGGATATTCGACTTTTTTCTTGAAGAGTGGACTGTCATCTTATATATTCCACTTTTTGATTTTTTTTAATTCAATTCCCTTTTAGGCCTCCATACAAAAAGTGTGCAGAAAAGCCATTCAATACCTCCGCAGTCTCTACAGTCTCTCGTACGATTACCGGTACCAGACCCAAGGTGTAATGGTCGCCAAACACATTTTCATAGCTGTTGTGTCCAGGATCCTGTCTGCATTTCGAGCGCCTATTTGAGCATTGTCTTGTTTGTTCATAGCATACCCTTTACTCCTGTCTCCCTTTTCTCAGGCTCAAGGTATTCCCCATGTCTTGAACTAGCAACGAGTTGTTGATATATTCTTCCACAACCAGGTTTTACCACATTAATCTTTTAAATTTCCTTAGAGTTTGAGCATTCTTCCTACCTCCCTAACAGGACTCCTGACCAGTTTTAACGCCCTCTTATTACCCTACCCGGGTTTTCTAAACAGTTTTAATACCCCTCTTACCACCCTACCACCTGGCACTCAGTAGGTTTCTTACACTCCTATGACCCTACTAGGTTTTCCTAAACAGTTTTAAAACCGTCTCACTACTCTAGCAGGTAGTCCTGACCAGTTGTAATACCCCATATAATCACCCTACTAGGTAAACCTTACCAGTTTTAATACCCCTCTAACCACCCTACCATGTAATTCTAGCCAGTTTCAATAGCCGTCTTACCATCCGACCGAGTAGTCCTGACCAATTTTAATACCCCTCCAAGCACCCTAACAGGTAGTGCTTTTACCCCCCAAACAGGTAGTCCTAAGCAGTTTGAATACCCCTCTTACATCGCAAAAAGTGCCCTTTAAACCCACGAGGGAAGCAGCTTATTGTTCGTGTTTAGAGTGTTTTACCTTACAGTCATGGTCTTCATCAGGCTGTTTTCTAGAAACGTTTCCCTTCATTTCCTAAGTGTGTCACACAACTGTATCCCTGATCTCTTCGCCCTCCATCCTCTACCCTCACCCTGCCACCCACCCACCCACCCCCACGAGCAAACCTGCCATCTGTAAATGCTACGTCAGGTCCACTTTATCTCGGGACCCCTCTCCCTCGGCCCCAGCACATACAAAAAAATCTATTAAATCTCTCCACTGTCTATCTGAAGACCCCTCCCCCTCGGCCCCAGCATATACAAAAAATCAATTACATCTCTCCACTGTCCATCTGAAGACCCCTCCCCCTCGGCCCCAGCACATACAAAAAATCAATTAAATCTCTCCACTGTCCATCTGAAGACCCCTCCCCCTCGGCCCCAGCAAATACAAAAAAACCAATTAAATCTCTCCACTGTCCATCTGAAGACCCCTCCCCCTCGGCCCCAGCACATACAAAAATCAATTAAATCTCTCCACTGTCGATCTGAAGACCCCTCCCCCTCAGCCCCAGCACATACAAAAAATCAATTAAATCTCTCCACTGTCCATCTGAAGACCCCTCCCCCTTGGCCCCAGCATATACAAAAAATCAATTAAATCTCTCCACTGTCCATCTGAAGACCCCTCCCCCTCGGCCCCAGCACATACAAAAAATCAATTAAATCTCTCCACTGTCCATCTGAAGACCCCTCCCCCTCGGCCCCAGCATATACAAATAATCAATTTCATCTCTCAACTGTCTCTCTGAAGACCCCTCCCCCTCGGCCCCAGCATATACAAAAAATCAATGACATCTCTCCACTGTCCATCTGAAAACCCCACCCCCAGCATATACAAAAAATCAATTACATCTCTCCACTGTCCATCTGAAGACCCCTCCCCCTCGGCCCCAGCACATACAAAAAATCAATTAGATCTCTCCACTGTCCATCTAAAGACCCCTCCCCCTCGGCCCCAGCACATACAAAAAATCAATTAGATCTCTCCACTGTCCATCTAAAGACCCCTCCCCCTCGGCCCCAGCACATACAAAAAATCAATTACATCTCTCCACTGTCCATCTGAAGACCCCTCCACCTCGGCCCCAGCACATACAAAAAATCATTTACATCTCTCCACTGTCTATCTGAAGACCCCTTCCCCTAGGCCCCAGCATATACAAAAAAATCAATTACATCTCTCCACTGTCCATCTGAAGACCCCTCCCCCTCGGCCCCAGCATATACAAAAAAATCAATTAAATCTCTCCACTGTCTATCTGAAGACCCCTCCCCCTTGGCCTCAGCACATACAAAAATTCAATTAAATCTCTCCATTGTCCATCTGAAGACCCCTCCCCCTCGGCCCCAGCATATACAAAAAAATCAATTAAATCTCTCCATTGTCCATCTGAAGACCCCTCCCCCTCGGCCGCAGCACATACAAAAAATCAATTACATCCCTCCACTGTCCATCTGAAGACGCCTCCACCTCGGCCCCAGCACATACAAAAAAATCAATTACATCTCTCCACTGTCTATCTGAAAACCCCTCCCCCTCGGCCCCAGCATATACAAAAAAATCAATTACATCTCTCCACTGTCCATCTGAAAACCCCACCCCCTCGGCCCCAGCATATACAAAAAATCATTTACATCTCTCCACTGTCTATCTGAAGACCCCTTCCCCTCGGCCCCAGCATATACAAAAAAATCAATTACATCTCTCCACTGTCCATCTGAAGACCCCTCCCCCTCGGACCCAGCACAGACAAAAAATCAATTAGATCTATCCACTGTCCATCTAAGACCCCTCCCCCTCGGCCCCAGCACATACAAAAAATCAATTACATCTCTCCACTGTCCATCTGAAGACCCCTCCCCCTCGGCCCCAGCACATACAAAAAATCATTTACATCTCTCCACTGTCTATCTGAAGACCCCTTCCCCTCGGCCCCAGCATATACAAAAAAATCAATTACATCTCTCCACTGTCCATCTGAAGACCCCTCCCCCTCGGACCCAGCATATACAAAAAATTCAATTAAATCTCTCCACTGTCTATCTGAAGACCCCTCCCCCTTGGCCCCAGCACATACAAAAAATCAATTAAATCTCTCCATTGTCCATCTGAAGACCCCTCCCCCTCGGCCCCAGCATATACAAAAAAATCAATTAAATCTCTCCATTGTCCATCTGAAGACCCCTCCCCCTCGGCCCCAGCACATACAAAAAATCAATTACATCTCTCCACTGTCCATCTGAAGACCCCTCCACCTCGGCCCCAGCACATACAAAAAATCAATTACATCTCTCCACTGTCCATCTGAAGACCCCTCCACCTCGGCCCCAGCACATACAAAAAATCAATTACATCTCACCACTGTCTATCTGAAGGCCCCTCCCCCTCGGCCCCAGCATATACAAAAAATCAATTAAATCTCTCCACTGTCTATCTGAAGACCCCTCCCCCTCGGCCCCAGCACATACAAAAAATCAATTAGATCTATCCACTGTCCATCTGAAAACCCCTCCACCTCGGCCCCAGCACATACAAAAAATCAATTAAATCTCTCTATTGTCCATCTGAAGACCCCTCCCCCTCGGCCCCAGCATATACAAAAAATCAATTAAATCTCTCCATTGTCCACCTGAAGACCCCTCCCCTCGGCCCCAGCACATACAAAAAATCAATTAAATCTCTCCACTGTCCATCTGAAGATGCAGTTTTCTTTCGTTTATCTTCTACTCTGTATGCTTTTGGTGTACTTTCGTCCGTTAGCCCAATCCATAAAATATTGCAACCAAAAATGATACCCCATGAATGTTGAACCTTTAGTCATTATTGTCAACATGAAATAGCACTGGGCAATTTGGGCCCTGTATCCCCAGATCTTACTAACAAAGTTTCAAAATGGATGACATTGAGTAAACCACCAAAGTAATATCGAAGATCCCTTTCTAAATGAAAGAGGGAACCGTTGAATTGGCAGCCAGTGGAGCCTTCCAGTTAGAGCCAGAAGGAATAGGCATACAGCCAACTTTTGTGGGAGTGCGTCAAGGCTTTCATTACTTCACGGTGCCATGCACTGCCATTTCATGTCTTTTCGTTAAAATCCACCATGCAGGTTAAGGTTTACTGAATACAGATTCAGGTTCAAACTTCATTGTCGAAACTGAAAGAGAATGCAACATGAAGCGTTCCCACGAGAAATGGCCACAATCGACTCAGCCCTGCCTTCCAGTAGTGTCCTCGCCTTATCCCATCACCATTTATTCCTACTTGAGTAGATTCAATCAGTCTTTGGGTCAAAAAGGGCAAACCAAAAACGAAGTGGGGAAGGCTTCCTGCAGGTATCAGGTGCAGAAGCAGGCCTCCTACAAGACCTGTGGGCACAGTCCTGGTCTCCTATTAGATCTGTTTGTACAGGGCTGGTGTCCTATTAGATCTGTCTGATGAGTCCTGGTCTCATTAGATCTGTGGGCACAGTCCTGGTCTCATGTTAAAGCTGTCGGCAGTGCTGGTCTCCCACCAGATCTGTCGGCACAGTCCTGGTCTCCTATTATATCTGTGGGTACAGTGCTGGTCTCCTGTTAAAGCTGTCGGCACAGTCCTGTTCTCCCACCAGATCTGTCAGCACAGTTTTGGTCTCCTACCAGATCTGTTGGCATTTTTCTAATATTCAAGAAAACAGACGGAGAAAAGAAAGAAGGATTGAGGGAGAGAGAAAGGGCAATGTTAAGCATGCTAAAGTGTGGTATTTGAAACGTCTGTTGGACATACAAAACATCCTTGTTATGATTATATATTTCAAATCTGTCACTCCGCAATGCATTGTAGGCTTGACACAAAGTGTATTGTGACTTAGGGACTGACGATGCAGCTACGTTGTAGCCTGTTCTAACAACGTAACAACGTAATGTTACAGCTACAACTAGGTGTAAGCTACTTGATGTGTGTTGTATATGCCCATATGTAGCTGTTTATTTCCATTCACATTTTGGTTATGTTCATGAACACGATGCAAGCTTAAATGAAGCATGATTTGTGTTATAGAAATGGATAGTTTGGCTCTTAAACTATATATATATATATTTATATATATATATATATATATACATATATATATATGTATATATATGTATATATATGTGCATGTTTGTGCGTATGTATGTATGTATGTATGTATGTATGTATGTATGTATGTATGTATGTATGTATGTATGTATGTCCCAAACTTGAAAATACATCAAGCCACCACCGGCAAGACATTTGCAAGCAGTCGCTGCATGTACATATATGGGGACTGAATGTCAGGCAGATCTGCTAGACCTTGGGATAGTTCTACATACTACTAAAGGTGTAGCCATGTAGAGCCTTAGAAATACCTACGACCTATGGGAAATGCCAAAATGTATTTATAGAATTTAACCCATCTTAAATAGAGAGTTTTTGAGAAATAAGATTAAAAGTAGAATATCTGAAGTGCAATTTATCGTAACTTGATGATTTAAAATTCAGTTTAGGTATATTAACTTGAGTTTAAGATGTTTTGAATTGACAATCTATATTTATTTAAAGATATCGTTTAAAGCATCAAATAGTAAAAGGATTTGCCATATAACCTTCGCAGTAAAGTTTGCTTTTTAAGAAAAAAAATGGCAACGTTTCTAAGGAGTCGAGAATGTTTACAGGGCAGGGGAAATGTCTAAAATGAAAAAATGATACAACCTCTTTGAAACGTTTGCAAAGTGTATAAAATGTGTTTAGGTCAGAGAAAAGTGTCTAAAGACACAGTCAATTGCTCATACTTATACCCGTTGTGATCATAGACTAAACCAAGCAGCTGGTCATGTTTATTAAGCAGAACATTTTAGAAATTAAGCTTTTAGATTTGCACTATAGTTGCCCTTTTTTGCATAACTACAGGAGAAACTGATATTTTTCAGTGTCTCTAGTGGCGCCTGGATTCGGTGGCTAATTGTCAATTTTGAGGACTGAAATAAATTTATGGGCTAAACATAAATCAATCTAGAATAACCATAATATGATTTCATTGCTTATCATTCCGATCGCGAGTTTATTGTCTTTGCTCATGGATTACATGCAGCTAATATGATAGATGCACATTTCAATATATACAGCAGAGACTTCCTTCGTTTGTCCATTATACAAGTTTCCAATTTTTAATAAAAACCTCATTAATCAGTCAGAAAAAATCAGGGGGATGTGGCATTTCGTTAGAACTGAATAATGTCATGACAACACGTGAAAGGACAGTATAGATTCCAGTCAGCCTGTTGCTTTGGATGCAGATATCACAGCTAAACACCTTTGCTTTAATCCTGTGTGCTGGGAGGTCAAGTTTTAGCCGATAACTGTCTGATTTCAGGGACTTTCTCAGCCAATGAAGAATACTTGAGGTTGTAAATTGCACTTTCTGCTGAGTTAAAATACATGTGACACCACCTCGGGTGGACACCCAACAGCCAATCAGAGAGGCTGGATTTGTTTACCCACCAGATGGCTACCCCGCCCCCCCCCCAAAAAAAATATATAATGAAATAAAAAATGAATAAAGGGTCTTCAGCAGGTAACTTCTAAGGACATGTTTTGGAGTCTGTACTCGTGTCTCTCTGAGTAGTGGCTCCGTGTCAAAGCTAAATATTGAGCAAAAACAACAAACACAACTAGAAGAGAAGATTTCAGTCAATGCAAATCTGTCTGTGTGCCTTCAAAAGTTGTACTTATTAAATGCTACAGCTTTTGATCTTTGGCACTTCACAATCCATGAAGCTTATGGCTGGATGTAAATTTCCCAACTCCAAATTACCTTGAACTTTGACCCTAAGAGGTCACATGCAAATTACAAATTTGACAATCTTATAATACCTACAATTAAAGCCCAACATGAACCACACCAATTGACCAGGTTATGACCAGATGCTTTCAAAGGGCCAAATGACCTTGACCTTTCACTTTTAGAGGCTATATGTTAATTAGGAAATATGCAGTGTTGCAATACCTGCAATTTGAGTCCGACATGATTAGAATTGGATGGAAATTGGCCGAGTTTTGACTGAATGAAAAGTTCAAAGGTCCAAGTGATCTTAACCTTTGACCTCTAGAGGTCGCAAAATGTGCGGTGTTACAATATCTGCAATTTGAACCAAACCTGAACAAAATTTCAAAGGTACAAATGACCTTGGCCTTTCGCCCTTGATCATTGCAGGTCACATGTAAATTACCAAAATATACAGTGTTACAATAGCTACAATTTGAGCACAACATGATCAAAATTGAATAACAATTAACCGGGTCATGGCTCAGTGTAAATTTCAAAGGTCTAAATAACCTTGACCTTTGACCTTTAAATGTTACATGTAAATTACGAAAAAAAATGCAGTGTTGGAATGCCTGTAATTTGAGTCCAGCATGGGTAAAATTGGATGAAATTGACCAAGTTATGGCTGGCTGAAGATTTTGCCGGACCAAACGATCTTGACCTTTGACCTTTAGAGGTCACATGTAACATACAAATGTGTGCAGTATTACAATAGCTACAATTTTAGGCCAAACATGATCAACATTGGATAAAAATTGACGGAGTTGTGTCTAGGTGAAAGTTTCTATTGGCAAAGTGATTTTGACCTTTGATCTTCAGATGTCAGGTGTTAATTAGAAAATGTGCAGTGTTACAAACATTTTAATTGAACTTAGATTGGTTACCTGTACCTATAATAGTTTTGGAGACATTCAAGATTGAAATGTTTATATGGCTCTAATTTTAATAATTTTTAAAACCACTGATCTTATATACAAAAACTCAAGACCTCATATGTTGAAATATTTTCGTGCCAAATTTTGAGCTTCTAGGTATAATACGTTTCAAATTAAATGTCGGGCAAATTTGCCCATAAAGAAAGAAAGAATTGTTAATAAGACGATATATCTGTGTTTGCACACAGACATAATAATGAATAAATATAAACGTGACAAATGATGAATTAGCTCCAATAAGTAAGGTTTTGATAATTAAATTAGAGCTTCATTATAAATAAAGAATACCTGTCAAACCAAACATTATTACTAAATTTAAATAGTACAAGTTCAGATAAGAACAATTTGACCTATCTCTGAAGCAGTATGTACCCTCTCTAGCTTGATAGCTTACCTTAGTTCAACCAAATACGAGTGTATAACTGAAGTAGAAACAATATGGGGCATTAATTATACGTGTCCCAGGGTATAACTGAAATAGAAAAAATATTCGAGCATTATGTTCAGTCCCAGTGACTGTGAAATAAACAGTTGCTTCTAGGCCACCTGTACATACCAAGGGAAATCCTAACAAGTACTGCAATAATGGATACCCTGCACAATTGTAAAACAAATCCCTTGATGTCACTTCTCCTCACTTTAAAAGTTTCCACACCAATAAGCTCTATTTTGCTTCCAATCTGAGTTAATGTTTCCACAAAATAATTTGAGTAAATACTCTCAAATTTGAGTTATTTTGACATTGAGTACAGTGTGCTTGGGCACATCAGAAAAGAACGAAAGTCATCAGGATTCTAGTAAAAAACATGTTATCAAAACATAATTTTTCCTTACCAGATTTTGAGTACAATCAAACAAATTTGTAACTGTAGTATGCCGCTGCTTGCCCATAGCCCCTGGGAGTTTAACCTGACAAAAACGCTTATAACGCTTTCTTCAAGCACCAATACTCACATCACGTGCATCGTAAGGCTACAGAACTCTTTTTATAGTCCATGAGCTGAGCGCCCAATTTTGACCAATTGGTACCATCTGAGGGCACCAAACTTCACTATGCTTTTTTGATTGGTGTATGTCTCAGGAACTCAAAACAGCATGATGGACTTTTCTGTATACGCAATTTAATAGATGTATGTTATTTTGCATAAAAGATGATAAAAATTCTGCATAGTGATTAATTTGATGAGTATACATGTCACAAGGCAAAAGGTAGCAAGATTTGAATCACAGTTTGTTAATTGAAATGGAAACTTAAGGAAATGGAGGTGCTAATCAATTTTAATAAAGGTGCAAAGACTGCTAGTCATTGCTAATCAATATAGATTAATAATAGTGAAAGTGCTAAAAATTGTAGAATACGGTAACTTGAACAGGTCAATATATGTCTCATCCAAGCAACTGCTAATCAACGTTGAGGAACTTTCATACACTGCTAAACAATAATAATCAATATTTATTCATGGTAAGGAAAGTGTCAATGAATAAGATAGTCTCCCTGTTTGGAGAAGGTGGAACCTATAGACAAGCTAGGGTTACTTATATAAAAACAATATATGTACATCGCGGTATACATTTTCTGGCCAGAAAATGTATACCGCGACGTACATATATTGTTTTTACTGTCACTATATATCCAATTTACATAACACATATTAGCATATCACAATAGATACCATCATTTGACCAAATTGAATTGTAAATTTGAACATATGAAATTAATTAGATGCAGGTTGCTGAAATGAATGTAGATTACTCTTGATTGTAAATATTACAAAACCAAAAGATTATGTACAATAGCTGTAGGTTCATTGCATGAACATGACATCAGAATTAAAGGACAAATAACATTTGTCAATGTTTAACCAATGTATGGAACCCTTTAGAAACAACAGACAAGGAACTTTTGCAATGGTAGCTAGGAATGAAAACAGAAGAAACGTAGACTTCCCGACATATAATAGATTTCAAGTATTTCAACCTAGACATAACGCAGACCTATTGGACAGAGAAAACCCAAGGTCCGAGATATGAACTAGGCCTAAATGTAGAAAATGAAGAAGAGTTTCCTATTTTAAAAAGAGAACCACTCTCAAATACACGATGGCGCCCTCTACAAGAGCAAAAAGGCTACACAAATCAAAGAGGAAAAAGACCACAAACAAACCAGAGACAATCAAGAGTAGCAGGAGTCACTTACCAAAAAGACAAAGATACAACAGATGGAGGGAAAGAGCGCAAGAATACCCCCAATAGCAGGAGCCAAGAAGATATTAACTTTAAATACATCTATTGTTAAAATTGTAAACAATTGACACAAGGACAAGTAAAGTTGCTTAAAAAGGGATTGAAATTAATCACACCAACACCAAGAAAAGACACAGAAGAACAAGTGTGTGATATTTTAAAATTTTGTCGTACATTACGTCTGAAAGAATTTTTCCACAATACAAACAAGGAATGGGATGAATCACTGGTCAAAGGAAAAAGTTCTTTCACCCCTTTTAAAAGTCAAAGTGAGACATTAGAAAAATGTTTTGACAGACTGACAGTACCTTCACCCACCAACAAAAATAATTTAACTAAAGAGGAGCTACAAGCCATGAATGAATTGCAAACTGACAATTCTATCATAATAAAGGAAGCAGACAAGGGTGCAGCAGTTGTCATTATGGATACCAATTATTATGCTGAAAAAATAAAATCATTACTTAATGATGAAGAATTTTATCCGCGATGCGAACCAGACAGAGAAAATAAAGTGAGTTATAAGTTAAGAAAATTTATTGACAAATATCGTAACATCTTTACAACGAAATAAAAAAAAATTATCTGGATGGTTTGCAGTTAAGAACAAGTAATTAATACGGCTTACCGAAAGTTCATAAGTCTGATATTATCATAAAAGCTATAAATGAACAAGATGGTATATATGTACATATTATTTGACCTACAGATTTAAAATTTCGACCAATCTTCGCAGGACCTGTATGCAATACGAGTAGGCTTAATGAACTCATAAACAAAATTTTAAAACGGTACAATATCGATTTCATCAATAAAATATCACGAGAGCAAGTCAAAAGTCGGGATTTTGTCAGTTTTGATGTGTTATTTATTTAGTAACATACCTCCTGAGTTAGGAAAGCGTGCGATTGAATACTGGCTGAACAAATATCCTGACACAAAAATCAACTTTTCACAGAAGAACTTATTGTGGAAGGTCTTTCACTAATATTAGAAAATAATATGTTCAGATTTGATGGAGAACAATACATACAGAAAAAAGGGTGTGCGATGGGAACTAAATGTGCACCAACTTATGCAACGCTTAGTCTTGGATATCTAGAAGTTTTATTATACGAAAAACTTAGAAATATATCTTAATCCTTCGCCATGTTTTTTTAAAGGAACTGGAAACCTTATCCAGATGACCGTTTTATTATGTGGACAAAGTCGCTGCTAGATTTACACGATTTTCACCAACTTTTAAATCAGCTCGAACTAAATATTCAATATGAAATGAAATATAGTCAATGTGAATTAAAGTTTTTAGACTTCAAAGTTCTTCAAAATGATGGAATGATTTCATTGGATATATACTACAATAATACAGATACTCATCAGTATGTGCCATTCAATTCATGTCACCCACGGCACACTAAGACAAATATCCCATATAATGAAGCAAGAAGGATCTGTACAATTGCAGAAAATACAAAATGAAAAGAAACGCGTCTGGATGGACTGGGAAATTCTCTAAAAGCCAGGGACGACCCAGATTCACTCATTTCAATGGGTACTCAGCGAGCTTTAAGTGTAACACAAGAATCATAAAGAAAAGACCGCAAAAATCACAAGGGGAACGACAAAAATCAGGTCATGATCACAAGATACAATCCTAACAATCCAGTGATAATACCACAAATACGTGAAAAAATTAAAATCTTGGAAATGGATCCCTCACTTGGAGAAATATTTAAAAATCTGAATTTTATTTCAAGCCAAAGACAGCCTCGTAATTTAAAACAAATTCTTACGAGAGCAAACTTTGAATCAAGGGACAGTCAAGGCGGGAGCAAAATATGTGGTGTTCCTCGTTGTAAGAATTGTATAAACATGATAGTTATTGACATAATTTCGCTGGACACAACAGGAAAGCTACCAAAATTTCAAATTAGAAAAGAAATGGACTGTTTGGATAAATATTTGATTTATGCAATTGTCTGTAGAGGATGCAATGAGGTATATATAGGATCTATAGGCAACGAACTAGGCAGGCGCATGACTGTACACAGGCAGCAAACACGGGTGCCTGAGACAGGGCAAATCCAGCTCAGTGAACATATTGATGGTTGTTCTAATCTTGTGCCTAACTTCTTTGTATGTCCCATATATCGGATGTAAAATGATTCTGACATAGAAAGAGAGCAAAATGAATTCATATTCCAACGTAAATACAAGCCTAGACTGAAAAGTGTAATTTACTAATTATTTATGGTAATCTGGGAAAAATTATGCCTATTTTCATTATGAGACGTTTATTATTAATTGATATGGCAATGACTTCATGTAATAGGTCCAAATCAGTAACGTAATAAATGAACATCATTATATGCTTCTATGCTAATAGATTTCATTATAACAACAGATAACGTCAAGATTATGCTGGACTGAAAATCATTTCCACATCTATACGTTATGGAGCTTGAGAGTGCATTAAAATGCTGAAACCGGTCGCGTCTGAAACGCAAAAAATGCCTTAATACCTTGTATATATATATATATATATATATATATATATATATATATATATATATATATATATATATACATATATATATATGTATATATATGTATATATATGTATATATATATGTGTATATATATGTATATATACATATATACATATTTATATATATATATACATATATATATATATATATATATATATATATATATATATATATATATATATATATATATATATATAGGTCACCATACATAATAGAGGACTGGTAAGAATATAAATAAATGCCGTGGATAACTGTGCTTAAAATGGATTTTGTCTCCTTTCACATAATTTTATATAACAAAAATCCTAAATGTAACTACCGACAAGTGTGTGACCTTCAGAGTAATGTCAAGGTCACCAAAATTTAGTCATTGTGATGTAGTATATAACCACCTCCAAATAGTAAAATAAAGCAAAGTGTGATTATACATGCAAAGAATGTGAAATGTCACCAGGATGTATATACCTTACAATGGAGGAACAATCTCCGCAGGCCTACCACAAGGATGTGACCTTGAAAATAGTGTCAAGGACAAAAAAAATCTAGGGATCAAAGGATTACTCAGAGGCATGCTTGGACAATTTTTCAAGAGATTTGGACCATGTATTCATGAGGTATTGAGATTGCAGAAATGTAATACGTGATCTACAAGCTGAGTGCAGCAACCCCGCCCCCCCCCCCCCTTGAAAAATCCAATCAATGTGGCTATAATAATGGCTTTTTTCTCACCCGTGTGGATTCATATAGTATTTATAGGTCGCGTGAAGTTCATTGTGCCAGCTGTTAACAGGATACAAACATAATATGTATATTTCAAGTATAATTATAATGCAGTGGCCAACTATAACTAAACAGGATTCACCATATACAGCATTTTTGGGCCGTTTGGGTATAAAAATTTTAAATTGTAATAACGGGCTCTAGCTTGGCTTCTGGAAAGTCCATCATGCATGTTTGTTATACCCTAAGGTGTACCAACACGGGTATAAAGGTTTCGTTTGGTGCCCTCAGATGGTACCAATTTTCAGTCTGGCTCATGGACTATTATGTCAATGTTAAAAGATTATCCATGGAATTCATCAGTATATCGATGAAGGCAGGCCTCGTGGCTATGTTTATTGGTAGTTTGCTGGACCAAAAGCCTTGAGATGACACGAATTGAGTAATTCTTCAGCTTGTCTTATTAGGAGGGCGCACAGCCCTGAGTTTTTCAAGCACCACAACTCATCAAACCCCCTCATAAGGGAGTGGTGTATTACCTTACACCTAGATGGCACCACCAGCCGATATTTCGTCTTTTTAAAGCAACAAATGTATTCAGTATTGCTTGCAATACATCAAATATCTTGTTTGCATCATGTGTTAAATGCGCAAAAGCAACCTGGCTGATGCAACACTATTTCAGGGGGAAAACTTTGGCGGGAGGGGATTTCTGCAAAATTACGGGCAAAAATGTTATGATCGCCATGAGGGGCATGCATTTCAATATAAGACTTTATGCAACATTCATGCCGGTTGTTTTTCAATGTTTATGTTAATTGCAGTATGTGCTGAAGGTGGTGATGATAGTGTAATGAAGCGCGGAAATCGATGCACCCAGTGTTACCATAAACTATCTTATAATTCATTATACCTGGGATTCCGATTTTCCAGATAATGTATTCAAAATGAATTTACAAAATGGTCTTGGTATGCAGAATCTAATAGGGGTGATCTGGGTTGGTTCAATATCTTGACACACAGCCTTTCATTCTCATGGTGCATATTAATTGTGACACCTAACAACCCATGCCATTTGAGGTCAGTTGTAAACGTGGGTCAGCAAAGGCCACTACATTACACTGAACCTGAAAGTCCGGTTTCATCCTGCATACGGGGACGAATTTTGTATTTATCATCTAATCTACCAGAAGTACATATATAGTCGTCATGCAATTACACCCTGGTGTGATAAAATTAAAGTTTAAAGCTTATTTGACAAGATATAGAGAGGCTAAATTTGTACTTGCTATATTCCAAAAGATGAGAAAGTGACCACAAGATGGGGCGGTCAACCATAAATAGGATGGGCTGCACCATCTTAAGGTGATTTAGAACCAACTCAGATATCTTCTATTGCCTGTATCAATTATCAGGGGAAGGTATTGTACGTTTTATTAAAGTAACACATGGTTATTTGATAAACGACGTTGTCACTTTTTCTTGCATTATAAGAGTCATTCAACATCTTTTATTGGTATGGGTTAGGGATCTTTGTATCGAGGAAAGTTGCTTAATTGGACATGCTATTCTGGTAAAGCTCATCTGCATTTTCAATTAAAATAAATTTTCTCGACAAAATTATTAATAGACATAATAGAATCAGGAGATGTTTTACTCATAAACAGTTTTAGCCAGTATTATGGGTCACGGTTAAACATAATATTAAATCAAGAAGAAAAAGAAGAAGAGGAAGAGGAAGAAGAAGAAGAAGAAGAAGAAGAAGAAGAAGAAGAAGAAGAAGAAGAAGAAGAAGAAGAAGAAGAAGAAGAAGAAGAAGAAGAAGAAGAAGAAGAAGAAGAAGAAGAAGAAGCGGAAGAAGAAGAAGAAGAAGAATGTTGTCAATCATTACATTTCCTGAACTGCACCTTGTCTGCATTGTACCTTGCTCTACCTTTCAGCTGGAGAAACATTTCAATGTGTCAATCGTCAGATTTTCGTAACTATTTCCTGTTCAACCGTCAGCCACCAGGTATCTGCAGCTTAGTTTCTGACATTTGGACTTGTTTGGCCAATCCTAGGCACTGAGAAAGAGGATGAATTTGTTTCTTTCTTTTTGTTGGGTGGGGATGGGGGGGGGGAGGGGGTAATGCCAGGCAGGAGAAAGGTTTTGAGACAACAATTAATTATGTTCCTGCACAAAAACATACACGTCCAAATTGTCGATTTTAAAAATATGCTGTATTACCACATAGCAGTTCAACTACTGCATCAGGAAATGATGTTATCCATAGCACAAATTCCTCACTTGCGCAGGATGCTTTATCAACCGCCTGCGGCAACTTTTTGACTTAAATCTGCTGTTTTTGGTGCGTCTGTGCGTCAATTTATCTTTGTGTCACATTAACTTTTCCAGACATCATTTCATGTCCAAGGCTAAATCCCAAGCTTAAGACTAAATTTTGCATTCACAAATGGTTACCATGCTGGGATAACTGAAATCCATTACACAATGTTGGATCCAAGGGATACATGGGACCATGTTGGATCCCTCAGATATTTGGGACTATGTTGGATCCCTGGGATACTTTGAACTAGGTTGGATTTCTAGGATACTTGAGACTAGGTTGGATCCCTGGGATGAGTAGGACTAAGTTGGAAGGCTGGGATGATTAGCAGTCATCCTATGCCCAATTCAGTATCCTTGCCTTATGGACCCTCCCTTCACTCCCCTACCCCAGAGAGCCTGTATTTTCCCAATATCTGAAAGGCCGAAAGGGTATACAGGCTCGAGGGGAATCTAAGCAAGTAAGAATACTGAGTCCAGACAGGCAAGGCTCCTGAGTCCAGGCAGGTAAGGATACTGTGTCCAGGCAGGTAAGGTTCCTGAGTCCAGGCAGGTAAGGATACTGAGTCCAGGATGCTAAGGATACTCAGTCCAGCCAAGTAAGGCTCCTGAGTCTAGGCAAGTAAGGCTCTTGAGTGTAGGCAAGTAAGGCTCCTGAGTCCAGGCAGGTAAGGATGGTGAGTCACAGCAGGTAAGGATACCGAGTCCTGGCTGGTAAGGATACTGAGTCCAGGCTGCTAAGATAGGAAGTCCAGGCAGGTAAGGATACTGAGTCCAGGCTGCTAAGACAGGAAGTCCAGGCAGGTAAGGATACTGAGTCCAGGCTGCTAAGACAGGAAGTCCAGGCAGGTAAGGTTCCTGAGTCCAGGCAGGTAAGGATACTGAGCCCAGGCAGGTAAGGATGGTGAGTCACAGCAGGTAAGGATACCGAGTCCTGGCTGGTAAGGATACTGAGTCCAGGCTGCTAAGATAGGAAGTCCAGGCAGGTAAGGATACTGAGTCCAGGCTGCTAAGATAGGAAGTCCAGGCAGGTAAGGATACTGAGTCCAGGCTGCTAAGATAGGAAGTCCAGGAAGGTAAGGATACTGAGTCCAGGCTGCTAAGATAGGAAGTCCAGGCAGGTAAGGATACTGAGTCCAGGCTGCTAAGATAGGAAGTCCAGGCAGGTAAGGATACTGAGTCCAGGCAAGTAAGGCTCCTGAGTGTAGGCAAGTAAGGCTCCTGAGTCCAGGCAGGTAAGGATGGTGAGTCACAGCAGGTAAGGATACCGAGTCCTGGCTGGTAAGGATACTGAGTCCAGGCTGCTAAGATAGGAAGTCCAGGCAGGTAAGGAGACTGAGTCCAGGCTGCTAAGATAGGAAGTCCAGGCAGGTAAGGATACTGAGTCCAGGCTGCTAAGACAGGAAGTCCAGGCAGGTAAGGATACTGAGTCCAGGCTGCTAAGATAGGAAATCCAGGCAGGTAAGGATACTGAGTCCAGGCTGCTACGATAGGAAGTCCAGGCAGGTAAGGATACTGAGTCCAGGTTGCTAAGACAGGAAGTCCAGGCAGGTAAGGATACTGAGTCCAGGCTGTTAAGATAGGAAGTCCAGGCAGGTAAGGATACTGAGTCCAGGCTGCTAAGATAGGAAGTCCAGGCAGGTAAGGATACTGAGTCCAGGCTGCTAAGATAGGAAGTCCAGGCAGGTAAGGATACTGAGTCCAGGATGCTAAGATATGGAGTCCAGGCAGGTAAGAATAGTGAGTCCAGGCAGGTAAGGGTACTGATTTGGACATAGAATTATGTCTGTATCCTAAGTACTGTTATCCATACTGTGGTTCTACAAGAAAAATGAAAATGAAAACAAGAGGGAAACGCATCTCATATTGATTAACATTTTGTTGGTCACAGCATATGCAGCTTATTAACAGTGAAAACATTCAGGCCAGTTTCATTTTATAAGCTAAAATTTCAGCCCACTGAAAGTCTGAGCCCTGGCATTTTAAGAAGTCTAAATTTTGACTATATTTTCATAATGTTCAACTGTCCTGCATCAATGGGATACATTGCACTTGGTTGGGTCCTTTGGTTATATTACACTCTGTTGGAATTAGTCTACTTTGGGGGAGGCAGGAACAACACAATGTTTGACCTTGTTTCAAATTTGGAAGAAAAAAGAAAAAAGAAAAAAAAAACCACTGGAACAAAACCATTCAAATATCAAATATAGACTTTTAAGACTCACTGTATGTCACTTTACGGATGTGTGTTGTGGGACTTCTCCCATTCGTATGTCACAAAATTTTACACGCCATGAAGGAAATGTATCAGGCGCTTAATTAATATACCAACCAATAATCATTTCAGGTTATTAAGCTTACTCTGTCAGGATATGCCTGTTGAAGCCCAAGTACACATCAGATTTTTAAAATATTTTCGTCAGAGTATTACTGGTTCCAACAAATATCTTCAATTATGTAGCAGACTGGCTCTACCAGGCAGTGGTTAAATTGTTTGCAACTCACTTACCTTTACATACAGTCTTAATGGTATACCAAAGTAAAAAGTTAGTTGTCTCAGTCTCTATGACATAATAGAACCCAGAATCCGTACGTGGTTACTGTCAAACGACAAAGGTTTCTGACAGGTTGGTTCAGTAAGGATCTCAAAATGTAAATAGTATAGATCCGATTTAATCTGCATGTTTTTCTTCTTCTTTTTCCCCGCTATGTACACACACACACACACACACACACACACACACACACACACATATATATATATATATATATACATATATATATATATATATATATATATATATATATATATGTATATATATATATATATATATATATATATATATATATATATATATATATATATATATATATATATATATATAAACTGGTAGAGACCCCTCACTGAGGTGTATCCTGACAAAGTTTGAAGTGAATCTGGTAAGGACCACTTCAGTCTCTGTATGAAACGTCGGCTGAGCACAGGAGTATCACAGTTCTCATGTTTACACATTTGTGTGCCCTTTCACTATTTTTTACCTTTTTCTAGACGTTTACTTTGATTGTACTGAAAATTGATCTACCATACAGGAGAGTCAAAGAAAGTTATTCATTAAGTTGTGACACTCCGAACGTTTTAGTTCGCTTTCGGTAGGAAGGTTAAACAAACGTTTTGGTCAGGTGGTGAAACCCTGATACCCGATTTCAAACTTGGGCACCTGTCGGTTAATTTTGCATTTCTAATGATGACTATATAAGTTCATGTGGATTGCAATGGAAATCACAGTCTATGCGTATAAAGTCAGCTGAGCACAGGACTGGCACAGTCCTGTTTTCATCTATGTTACCTGTGGTCACTTTTTTTATTGTGATTGTAAACATTGTTTTTACCTTAGCTGACTTATTAATCAGGCGAGGTTATGTGGTGGTCAGGCGTCTGCCGTTCTTCCTTCACCCAGTTTCACTTCAAAGTTCATGGGGATGTACCTTCTGTGTAGGTTTCTACCACTGCGGGGTGGGGAGGGTGTGACCATTTGCATTGAACACAATTGGTGGAGAGCTACCTGAGGTTTGAAGTGAAAATAGGTGGCAGTTTTGGAAGAGAAGCCAAATATGTCAATTTCCATTGCAATCCCCATTGACTTTCATAGTAATCAATAGGAACCAATGCATGCCTTCACTGCCACGTACCCAAATTTTAAAACATGTTAACAAGAGGGCTGTGTGAACAGCCCATCCTTAGCAGACCTTCACATTCAACCTGTAATGATTCCCACTCTGGTTAAGGGGAGGAGAATTTAGGAGAGGAATTTAAAAATGTGACTTCCCATTGCAATCAGCATTGAGGTACATCGTAATCAATACAAATGAATTCATTTACCAACAGGTACCCCAATTGAAGACTTTCTTAAAAATCAGGGATCCAAAGTATCGCCAGAGAGTGAACAATTTAAGAGCTAGATTTGCAAATATCAGAACAGTTTGAGTGTTGCTTCTGGAACAGAAATCGAAAAATAGCAACAACAACAAAATAATAAATCAAAAAAAAAAACAAAACAAAAAAAAAAAAAAAAACAACAAAAAAAAAAAAATCAAGGTACTTCCCAACCAATTTCGAAATGAATCTGGCTAATGCATTTACAGCAGAACTCCAAAATCCAAGCTTCTATTCCAATCATCATTGACTTGCAGAGTAATAAATTGGAATCCATGGTTGACCACAAGGTACCTGAAGTATTACCACACTGTGAACGCTCTTGTTTGACCCTCTCTCATGCTACATTTACACCACGTTTTAGAACATTCTGAGTGAACGTTTTGGCGAGCTAGTCGAAAATAGCATTAACGCACACCAACATGTGTTAAAGAAATATCACAGAGCCAGCTGTTGAACCAATTAAGGTTTGGGGGCCTTAAAGTGTCCATATCTAATTCAAAGCGATTGGGTTTGCAGTTTTGGAGAAGGTGTTCCTAAAGAACTTGCCAAAAGGTGAAAGAAAAAAATAATAACATAATATCTAACAAGAGGCCAATGGGCCAATGCTCTGCTGACCATCATCACCAAACATTTCTGAAATGTATTCTATCCAGGATTTTGATATTTAATCAACGTCATCCATTTTATACAATATCGAATTTCCACAGGATACATTTTTGTGGTACATTTGGCATCACTTGCTTATTCTTTTTCAATGCATTCAAATAAATGTCTTTTCCTTAAGTTTGTAATGACCTTGAAAATATGTCAAGGTTACACTATCATTGGGTCCAGGTAACCCAAAAAGTGGGTCAACAAGTATATACAATATACAAGTGCAATTTTGATCTGGAGGCTCAATTCAATTGCCATTGCCGTCCAAACTATACCCTTCCATTATAAAATCACTCCTTCAAACGTACTAGGTCTGGTGACCTCACAAAAATGGGCCAAGGTCACACATCTGATGTAAAGTATTAGCATCGGACATGGTCTATATATCCCTTAAATTTGGCAGGTCGAATTCAACGAATTTTTTTAGATATAGAATCTTTAACTGCATCAACTTGCAGGTGGCATCACTAGTCATATAAGCAACCGAGATTTTAACCTTTTTCTATAATTCTACTAAATTTCACGAAGATCCATAAAAACATAGCGATACAAGACTGGTCACAGATAAGACAGTGCCATAACCAGATCCAAACCATAGTCCCAACGAAACAAATCCAAGTCAATTCCGACCAAAGGCAATGTTCCTTGGTATGTATAGCTGAAACACATAAATTTATAGTTCGTATTTACCCAAATGAGACCAAAACGTAAGTGCAAAGGTCTATAGGGTCGAAAAATCCATATCTAGTTTTAACATGACAGAATGCAAAAAGTTTTGTTTGAAATTATAGGCCTATTTCAGTATATTGGCTTGAACAGGGGCATCATTTTTCAAAGATTTTCACAATTTGATCTGTAGGTCACATAATGACGTAGGTTCTGCCACCAACATTAAAGTACATGTAGATTTTTAAACCCTTCATAAGTCATAAAAATTATATGGGCCTAACTCAAAAAATGTAGTGTGCTGAATATATACAATATGATTCTTTTATTCCGACTGACCATTTGACCTTGACCTTCAACTCGAATTAAAAACCTCTTAAGATAAGATAAGATTTATTTATTTCAGACTAAAAGTTCATAGAATACACAGTACAAACACATACAACTACATGCACAAGAGGGCTTTTGAACAGCCCATGCTTAGCTGAGCTAGAGATTCAACACACTTGTAGCTCTGTGAACTTGGTACAGCATCAAGGTACTTCTCAAATTAAAGCACTCAAGAGTAAAATTCATGTGTGTTGCACTGTCATCCCACAAATGAGGTCAAGGTCACTTGTGTACTGTCTTAGCATGACCTTCATGGAAAAACATTAACATGTGCAGCATCAAGGTCCTAACTTAAAACTGACCAAAATTAAGTTATCAAGTGAACAGTAAACTTCATGTCAGTTGCCTTGTGACCTTGGGAATAAAGTCAAGGTCCAAAAAATTAAAGAAGCATGACCAATTGCACAAAACAGGTAGACACGTCTAAAATCTACATCCCTACTTGACACAAATCTAGCCAAAATTATTATTAGTTATAACCATTACAAGAAATTGGTGAAATGGCCATGTCCCGTTAAAATCAGCCTGGTATCCCCTTTCTGGCCAAATAAAATAAAACTGATTCATGTAAACATATGTAAGTATATATTTTGGTAAGACCATAACATAAAGATTACAAACAACCTAAATTCATGACCCTTTGACATAAATTGTTGTGTAAACTAAAATTTCTTTGATCTCCAGAAACAACGTAACCTGGGCATACAAATGTGGAAATAAGTACTTAATGGTTTTCTCAAACTGCAAATTGTGTACACATAGCTACTGGCCACATACGTGGCTACAAAATAGTCCCATAATTTTTTAAACACTGTGTTTGTTTGTAGTTATAGGGCCTCAAAGTTCCTGTCACCAGACATGATAGGTTCCTAAGGTTAACCCTCCATAGTTCCAAAGCAAACACTGTGTTAAAAATCTATGGGATGCTTTTTTAGCCACATGTGTTGAGAGCAATCCAGTGAAGACAGAATAAAGTGGGTTAAACCAGTAAGCATTTAATTCCACATACTTATAGCCATGTTTCTTTGAAATTAAAGATAAAAGAAATGGTTCTTTATACACCACTTAGCACCAAATGGTCATGCTGTTCACTCTCTGCTGGTCATAACCTTTTCAAAAATGTATACTTTGCATATGTTTTAATGAATATCTTTTGCTTTATTTATCCCGAAAGGGGATAGTAGGCTGATTTTACCGGGGCATGGCCATTTCACCTTAAGCTTTCCTATTAAAACCTTTTCTTTTTCAAGAATTTGAAAGAATAAATGAATAATAAGGAAACATCAAAAAAAAACCCTGGAGTGCGACCATTCATACAAACATGGTAGAAACCGACCAAAGGTACATTGCCACCAAGTTTGAAGTCGATCTGACAGACAGTTTCTTGAGAAAAGTCCGAAAGGTGAATTAACATTAGATTGCCGATTGACTTACATAGTAATCAATAGAAAAAGCGCATTTACCCATAAGTACGGACTTGAAAAATCGTTAAGAATCAGGAATCCACAGCTGTGCCACCTAGCGAACACCTTTGTTTGACCCTTCCACAAGATTATAACCAACAAGTTTCAGCTTAATCTGACTGATGGTTCTAATAAATTGAAAATAACAAAAACACACAAAAAAATCATAAACAAATTAGAAAAACATCGCAGCACTACCTGGTGAACAAATTAAGAGCTAGGAGTGCTCCTGTGTGATATCAAAGCAATTGGGTGAGCATTTTCGGAAAAGTTTTTGCAGACTGCCCGCAAAAAGAACGAAAATTTCACAAAAAATCCAAAAAAATTACTGGAGCGCGACCATTGAACAAATGTAGTAGAAACCCACCCAAGGTATACCCCGACCAAGTTTGAAGTCAATATGTTTAATGGTTTCGAGAAGAAGTCGACAATATGAACCAGATTTATAATGCTCATTGACTTACATAATAATCAATAGGAAAGGTGTATTTACCGGTAAGTACCTGAATTGAAAAATTGGTTAAAAATCAGGAATCCACAGCAATTCCACTTAGTGTAAACTTTGTTTGACCTTTTCACAAGAAGTATATCAACCAGGTTTTAGCTTAATCTGAGTGACAGAAAAAGTTTAAAATAGCAAAAACACACAAAAGATCATAAAAAAAAGTTTTTTGAAAATGCAGCGCCACCCGGTGAACAAATAAGTAACTAGGAGTGCCCTTGTGCAATATCAAAGCAATTGGGGGAGAGGTTTCAGAGAAAAAATAAGATTGACCCCCCAAAATAAAAAAAAAATCATAAAAAAATCAAAAGATTACTGGAGCGTGACCATTTGAACAAGCTATGTAGAAACCTAGAAACCCACCCAAGGTATTAACTTTGAAGTAAATCTGGCTGCCGGTTTTGGAGAAGTCGAAAATGTGAATTGTGGATGACGGACGTCTCTAGTATGATACACTTACGCAGAAAAACATGACCCACAGTCATAAATATCAAACCCAACAAGGACCTCGAAGAGATTTCAGAGTTACCAAAGCATCAACATTCATCTTCCAATACCAATGTGAAAAACAAATTTAACTCCTGACTTGAGACAGGCAGTCACCCACAAAAGGCAACTGATGGTTTTAAACCCGTCCTCTCAACCTTTGAAATATTCTTCATTTAATCCAGACCATAGTATTTCCAATATGTATAGGCCCAACCACTCAAAATCAAAATTATATTCCCTCTGCAAGAAATAAAAAGAGAATTGGTAGGCCTATCACTATTTTATTTCTTCTGACTAGTTCGTCGGTTGAGTTTATAGCAAAAGTAGTAGGCGAGCGGCCAACTCCCCAAAAGAGTTATATTTAGGAGTTTAATTACCCCACCGTACAGAAATATACAACATGTCCTAAATTTATCTTTAGCTTTTGGAGATAATATTTCGGCATGTTGTCCTTACTTCTGGTTGTTTTAAGGGAAAGAAAACAAAGCTTACATACAAGTATATAGTTACTCTCACGATTTGACATTCTCTGTATATTGTACTGTATTGAAGCCATGAAACTCAAATTTTAGAGCTTTATTGGAAATAATATGGTGATTTCATATTACAGTCACCACTTTTGTAGGATTCCCTGCAATCCCTAGTGTAACAATGGCAATATGTTCACACACACCTTCCTTTTTCTAATTTCGATAATTTGTTGAAAATCATTAAACTGATAACAGCATCATGTAGTGACCAAATCTGGTTGATATTAAGAACAGAAAATAATAATAATAAAAAGAAGTAGAAGGAGCAGAATCGTAGCGTCACCTGGTGAGTAAATAAAGGTGTAGGGATCATCGCAAGTGTCCCTATGCAACTTCGAAGCATGCAAACAATTGGTGACACGGTTTCGGTAAAAAAAAAAATAATGCCAAAAAGGAGCAAAAAATGTAAACAAGATAAAAATTCCTGGAGAGTAATCATTTGAGCAAACATGGAAGAAACCTCCCAAGGTATATCCCCAGTTTAAGTGAATCTAGCTGAAGGTTTTGGAGAAGCCGAAAATATGAACTCCTTTTGTAGTTCCCATTGACAAACATAATAGTCAAAAGGAATGTATAAATAAACTGACAAGTATTGACATTAAACAAATTCAAAATCTGGAATAAAGAACATGACCACCTAGTGGACAACTGTGTTTGACCCTTCCACAAGGTAAATTTCCAATAAACTTCAGAACAATTTAAGTGACAACTTTGAAGAAGCCGGAAATAGTAAAACGACACAAAAAATCCGTTTAAAAAGTATAAAAACGCAGTGCCACTAGTTCAACTAATTAAAAGGGTCCTCAGAAGTGTGCCTATCCAATTTTGAAGCAATTGGCAAAGCAGTTTCAAAGTAAATTATATTCAAAGGGATTTTTCAAAACACGACCCCCCCCAAAAAAAAATCCTTTTAAAAATCTAAACATCACTGGAGCATGACCCTTTAACCAAACCGATCAAAGTACATTCTCGCCACGTTGCAAGTGTACGATTTTTGACAAGTCGAAAATGTGAATTGAGGAAAGACGGATGACGGACCATCCTATAAACTCAGCTGATTGACAAGTCAGCGGAGCTAAAAAGAAACGGTTTTGAGCCCGTTCTCGGCTGACCTTCAACTTATAGAAAGTCGTACCCTGGTCTTGAGGTTCTCAGAAGTGTTTCATCGCAACTCGCAATGCCGTTTAAAGAAAAAACGATATTTTATGATTTTGCCATTAAAAAGGGGGAAAATATTACAAAAATCTAAATGCTAGTGATGTTTTCGAAAGAGTCGACAATGTAAACAACCATTGTAATTCCCATTGACTTAGACTGCAACCAACAGTAATGCATGCATTAACTGATAAAAACTCAAATTGAAAATGTTGTCAAGGGTCAATAGCATCACCACTTAGTCAACAATTTTGCTTCAACCTTCCAGGAGGTAGAATTCCACCAAGTTTCAGAACAATTTTAGGGACACTTCTGGAGAAGTAGAAAATAGCAGACAAAACACAACATTCCAAAAAAAAAGGACAAAAAAAAAAAAAAAAAAAAAGGAAAAAAGCAGTGCCACCCGCTGAACAAATTCAGATTTACGAATCCCCAGAGTTGTCCCCTCCCAATTTCAAAGCAAGCGGCTAAGCGATTTTAGAGAAAATGATGTTAAAATTTTGCCCCCCCCCCCTCCCCCCGGGCGGATGAGCAATTTTAGTCATAAGAAAAGAGGAAGATAGGCTTTGTATGTAAATAACGATAAGATACTGGGGTAAAAGAAGAGCACATGGTACTCGTTACCTTTTCGACATTTTTGACGACTTTAAGTTAAATGGTCCTACCTATAATTAAGCCTGATTTTTACATTGTAAGTTTCACATTGTAGCATTTATTACCTGTCTAGGAGCAGAAAAGCATTACCCGTATCTTAGTGTGGAAAAATTAATTTAATGTATATTTGGTGTGGCGAAAGCAATGTAAATATGATAGTTTGCTAACAAGCAATAGCAAATGGCACTAAAATGAACTATTTTCCCGAAAAAAGGTGATGTTTAAAGATGCCGTTTCCATGGCAACCAAACACAGTTAACTGAGGACAACATTGCAAAATTATTTTAGGGGACCCTAAAGATAAATAATTGAAAAACATGTTGTAGCCTTCTGTACGGTGGGGTAATTCAATTCCAAAATGGGTCTCTGGCCGCTCACCTATAGAAAGTAGGCCTATACCGGTATCGATTTTGTGATATTTATGAATAATAGACGGACGACAGAGGCCAGACCATCCTAAAAGCTCAGCTGACTGATAAGTCAGCTGAGCTAAAAAGCAAAAGTTTGGAAATGTATCACAGTCTAGTCTTATCTATGTACATACACAGTTAAAACATCCAGTTGAAAACACTTAGTTAAAAGTACTTACTGATACACAGAGTACAGCGCCATCTGTGTGCAAAAATAGACGTTTGAGCATTGCTGTATTGGAGTTTTCAAATTATTTGATTTCAGCTTTTCTGGAGCCTGCAGATAAAACTGTACGAAAAAGTTCCTTCAACATCAATAATCCATTCTGCACAAACATGTTATTTGCAGAGCAAGATTTTTTAAGACCCATAATCCATCCGACGGAGTTTACATTCTACGAACAGGTGGCAGACTGTTAACTATTATGCTCAAAATGTGCATCTTAATACATCTTTCATTCGTGGTCTATTTTTTTCAAGTATGGTAATAACTTTTTGAGTTATTGAAGACAAACAATAAACTTGGACAATTGCCAAACTCCATCATCTTTGGGTCACAGTGACCCAAAAAATTGGTCACCAAGCACACCCAATTAAAAAAAAAAAAACAACTAACAAACAAACAAACAGACAAAAAACATAAAAACAAAAACAAAACAAAACCAAAAACAAAACAAAAAAAAGTCTTTTAACTTTACAGGACTGGTGACCTCACAAAATATGTCAGTGTCACTTATATACTACAACATATTAACATTGTGCCTGATCTAGATATTATATAAATTTAGCATGTCTAATTCAATTATTTTTTTAGATATTGAAATTTACATCTTTCACCAGATTTTGGCTATTGATCCCCGTCAAGTGGCAGCTGTTGTCACTAGTATATCAAGCTGCTGAGACTTTGACCTCCTCGTACAATCTCACGAAATTTCATGAACCTCTATCGCACATTAAGGATGCTAGAGTGCTAACAAAATGTCCACACTTTGACCCATATAGCACTTGATACTGTAGGTGGCGCCACTAATATCGAACTCGACCTAGATTTTTATACAATTGATAAGTCGTGAAAGTTCCATGGGGCTATCTTGAAAATTGTGCACTGGATCGCGCTCACTGGCAAATCTTTACAGACGGAATGGATGAAGGACAGACGGGCAGACATGAGTGATGGCTGTGCTTTGCGACTTTATTCAGCACAGCAGCAAGTAAGAATAAAGTACATGTTAAATAAAATAAGATGAAAATAAAAACAAAAACAAAAATAATAAACAAGAGGGCTGTGCAAACAACTGGTCCTTAGTTGACCTTGACATTCAGCCCATAAGCCCCACTCTAGTCCAGTGGGACTTTTTTGTAGACGAATTCAAAAACGGAAAAAAAAACACAAAAATCATAAAAAAGAAACACTGCAGCACCACCTGTTGCACAAAATGAAGTCTTGGAGTCCTCAGAAATGTCCCACGCAATTCCATAGCTAATGGCTTGGGGGGGGGGGGAGGTTGAGATTTTTATAAATATAAAAAGAAAAAAAATCAACGGCACATCACCGTTTGAATTGAAATTGTGTCTTTTTGTCCAGAACCATTTCCTAGTAGTCATTACCCTATTCTACAGTCCGAACTCTTTACTCTCTATAAGCTAACCTGTCACTGTCTAACCTACATACATATGGATGTACTACTGTCCATATTGCACACGTGCTTCTGTAGAATTTTGACATAAGCTGTATTAACCCAGATAAATTAAAGGGTCTTCAGCGGGTAACAACTCAGAACATGTTTCAGGACACATTTTGCCGAGACCTATCAATGGTACATTCCCATCCAGCTTGAAGTATACGGTTTTGAAGAAGCTATCGAAATGCAGATTTCCTTTGCAATTCTCACTGACTAACATATAGTAATCAATAGGAATACATGCACTAACTGAGAGGCACCCAAATTGAAAAGTCTGTTAAAAATCAGGGACCCAGAATATCACCACCTACTGAGTACTTTGTATAACCCTTCCACACTTCAGCCAAAATTCAGAAAAATCTGATTGACGGTTTTTTGGGAATGTCAAAATATGTATTTTTAAAAAGATGTTACAAAAAAAATAATTATAATGATAATAAGATAGTATCAGACACTTCAACATCTGTGCCCTGGGCTCTGTGACCTTGGGATTTGGGTCACGGTCACCTTAGAACTGGTCTGAGACCTTATGTAGGATTAAAGCTCTGTAAAATAAGAAAGGCTTATGTCAAAAACTTTTCCAGTGATCACGTGAAAACCAAATTCGTTAAACTGGCTCTGTGACCTAAGGATTTAGGTCAAAGTTACTTGTATTCAAACTCGTATGAGACCTTATGCAGGACTTCAACCATGTGCAGTACAAAAGGTCTATGTCAAAAACTTCTCCAGCTATCGCAGAAAAACTTTTGGAACAGTGGCACGCACGCACTGGCACACAGGTAAAGTAAGTGTCCTTCGGAGGGGCGGGGTAGATCTTAAAAAACAAACAAAATGTTACAGTGTTACCTGTTGAAAAAGAAAGGTCTTGCGGACCCCCAAAGTGACCCCATGCAATTGGAAGAGCGGTTTGGAAAAGACGATTTTGTTAAAGAATAAACAATAAATTCAAAACCAAGAGGACTGTGACAGTCCTCTGCTGACTTTATGTGCAGAGACTCAAGTGGTCCCGTGAACTATGATAACAAGGTCACCTCTATTGCAGACCATGATCACATGCTAACATGTATATGTACATATCCCCTTGCCGACCGTAAACAAATTAAGAAAATTCGCAGCACTACCCGTAGAACAAATTTAAATCAAGGAGCCCCAGAAGTGTTCCTCTGCAATTGGCTGGGCAGTTTCTGAGAAGAAGATTTCTTAACATTTTGCCAAAGAATCAACAACATAATTCATTAAACATCCAAAATTCACTGGACGGTGACCACTTGAACAAACCTGGCAGAGACCACCCAAGGTACATCCTCGCCAAGTTTTAAGTGAATCTGCTTGATGGTTTTGGGAAAGTAAAAAATGTGAATTTCACTTGCAATACCCATGAACTACATAGTAATCAATAGGAATACATGCATCAACCGAGAAGATCCCGACTTGAAGAATTCTTTAAAAATCAGGCATCAAACATATATTAATCAAGTGAACAAACTTGTTCTCAACTCCTACAAGCTACATTTAAACCAAGTTTCAGGGTATATATCAGGTTACGCGTGAGTCTTACAAATGACTTAATAAAAGTCTGAAAATACGCTAAAAGTACCATAAACTATATATTTCCTGAAAGCTAACAAATCTGGAAATAAGTTGATAGCATTTTCATTTTACCAGTTCTTCCGTGTTGACACAACAATCAGGTAAAGTGATCATAAAAAAATCACACAATTGTTAAATCTACTTTTTTATTTTGAGCTTGAGCGTGTGCATTTCTGTTGCAAAAGCTAGCAGACATGGTTTTCTACACAAAAGTGTCTCACTTTTTTCATTGTTTGCGCTATTGTGGAGATACTCACGTTTAAAGTTGAAAAGATGACATTCCATTCTTACATCAAAGGTTTTGACTTTTGGCTCGCTGTGGAGAGAAAACCACTCAACATAGAAAAAAATCTAAGACACGCTTTTAAAGATTACATTCTTGGAAACAGTTTGCCACAAACCCCAGGTCTTTATGAGCAAAACTGACGAAGTTGATTTCACAAGAAGTTGAGAAACAAAGGCCAGAAATGATGCCGAGAAAAACGCTTTCAAAGCAAATGCCGACTTCAATAGGACTTACGCTATTCTTTGGGCCTTTGATAGCAATGACACCTTGTTATTCCGTTACGCACTCCTTCCTATTGAGTAAATGGACAAGTTTGGAGCATCAAACTTCAAAGAATGCTTTATTTTAGAGGTTTTACATCCCAAAATGTTATTATCGTGCTCATATGTCACTTTGGATTCCATGTTGGGGTTTCTCAAGTTTACCCTGATTGGCCGACAAATGACTGACAGGTGGTTACGGGGCAACCGGGTTCTACGATGTTTGCCGTCTTGCGTGGGGCCCAATATAGGTGTCAGTAAATCGGAACTTCAGTCTCAGTTCAGAAAGTTTCTATCAAGTTCAGAGGATCGTTGCTTACATTTGTGTGATTAGAAAGTGCTATTGCAAAGATGCCGAGAAAGAAAAAACCTAGGGGTAGACCGATGCCCGCGTCAGTTGCAAGTGAACTCAAAGCGTCTGATCTAGGATCATACCACAATCAGTTATCTCCAGTGGAGACGACCCTGCAACCCGACGTGAGCCTCACGGAGACCCCGGGCGAGTCTGGCATTGCATGGTCAGGGTCGAACGAAGTCGCGGCCAACAATATGAGTGACAGTTTTGGAGAAAAAGTACAAAATGTCCTCAACGCAGAAAAATCGTAAAATAATAATAATAATAATAATAATAATAATAATAATAATAATAATAATAATAATAATAATAACAACAACAACAATAATAACAACAACAACAAAACAACAACAACAACAATAATAATAATAATAATAATAATAATAATAATAATAATAATAATAATAATAATAATAATAAAATGTAGTGGTACCATTTCCAAGCAAGCAATTGGCTGGTCAGGGTTTTTTTTGTTTTTTTTGTTTTGTTTTGCTATTTTTGTTTTTGTTTTTGTTTTTGTTTTTTTAAATCGAAAAAGCAATGGAACGTGACCACTTGTACAAAATTGGTAGGAACCCACCAGTGGTACATTGCCACAAAGTATGAAGTGAATCTGGTTGACGGTTGTGGAGAAGTCCAAAATGTTAAAATGCATTGGATGCCTATCGATTTACATAGTTAACAACAGGTATGTACGAAGTTACTGACAATTATCAATATGAACAATTTGTAACAAATCAGGATTCCATAGTAAGACCACCTAGTGAACAAATTTGTTTGGCCCTTCCACAAGGAATATTCCTGCTGCCTTTTAGCACAATATGAATGACGCTTTTGGAGAAGTCAAAAATAGCATAAGCACACAAAAAGTAATTGAAAAAAATGAAAATAACTTAGAGCGCCCCTGGTAACAAATCAACAACTAGGGTTCCCGACAAGTGTTCGTGTGTGAATTTGAAGCAATTGGGTGAGCGGTTTCGGAAAAGAACATTTCTTAGGATTTGGCCCCCCAAAAAAGAAACTTGATGGAGAAGTACTAGAGGAACATTGCCAAACAGTTTGAAGTGAATCCAGTTGACGGCTCTGGAGCAGTCGAAAATGTAAATTCCTGTTGATTTACACAGGACCTCGGGCCTAACACCCCCCCCCCCCAAAAAAAAGTTAAGAAATGAAGAATTTATGTAGCATGACCATTTGAATTCGAAAATAGTGCACTAGGGGAACTTTACATCTGGCTGCCGGTTTCAGAAAAAAAGTCTGAGTGTGAATACGTCATGGACGGAAGGATACACGGGCACACAGATGGATGGACGGAACCTCCTAATATCGCACCTTGCCTGTGGTCAGCTGAGCTGAAAATCCAAATATTAATGGAGCATGGCCATTTAAACAAACTGCCAGAGACACACTCAAGGTATATCCTCGACCAAGTTTGAAGTTAATCTGGTTAACGGTTTTGGACAAGAAATGAGAAATATGAATTTCTATTTCAACCCCATTGACTAGCATAGTAATCAATAGGAACGCATGCATTGATTGACGAGTACCCGTACTGAAAAAAACCTTACAATTTATAGGTCTGGATTGGTTTTATTTAGCGAACAACTTTTTCCAACCCTCTTACGATCTTCATATCCACTAAGTTTTAGAACAATATCAGTTACGGTTTTTGAGAGGAAGTTGAAATAGACTTGGTACATAAAATTTGGTAAAACAAGAGGGTTGTTTGAAAAACCTGTCCTCAGCTGACCTTGACATTCAACCCATATTAAGTCCAACTGTAATCTAGGGAAGGGGAATATTTGGACAGAAAGTAAAAATTATGTTTCCTTCTCCATCCCCGTTGACTTACATAGTAATCAGTAGGAATGCATGCATTAACTGACAGGTATGCAAATTAACACACACAAAAAAATTTAATTAATTTGGCATCCAGAGAATCATCAGCTTGTGAACAGCTTTGACCAATCTTCCAAAAAGCTACATTTCCACCAAGTTTTAGAAACATGGCTTTGCAGAAGAAAGCTATGGGAAAAAACGCACAAAAACGTGTTAAAAAATGCAGCCAAAACTAGTGGAACAAACTAAGGTCTGGCGGTCCCCAGTAGTGTCCCTATTCAATTTCGAAGCAATTGACCGAGTGATTCTTTTGTTAATTAATTAATTAATTAGAAATAAATAAAAAATGAAATGAAATAAAAAATCCAAAAATAGATAAAGCACGGCCATTTGAAATTTGAACAAACTGGGTAGACATCCACCGAAGATACATTATCCACGAAGTGTCAAGTGCATCTGAATGACGGTTTCACAGAAATGTGAATTTACACTTGAATTCCCATTGACTTACACAGTAATCAATAGGAATGCATGTTTTAGCCAACAAGTAACCAAATGAGTCTTACCCTCACCCCCACCCCCACCCCACCCCTCAAGCTCTACATTTCCACCAAATTTCAGAAGAAATTTGGTAACAGGTTTTGTAAAGGTGGAAAAAGCCTTAACACCCAAAAATTATTATTAAAAAATGCAGTACCATCTGTTGAACAAATTAAGGTCTGAGGGTCCCCAGAAGTGTCCTTATGCAATGTTGAAGCAATTCGTTTGGTTAATTTGAAGAAGATGACTCTTTTTGCCAAGATTAAATATAATAATAAAAGATAAATAAAAGTAAATAAATAAATAAAATAAAGTAAATAAATTAAAGTAAAATTAAATAAAAATGATACAATATTGAAAATCAAAGACAAAAGGCCGATGGTTTTAAGGCTCTGCTGACCACCATCACCAAAAAATCCTTTCCTGAACTGTTTTCCCTCCATGACCTTGAAAATGTAATCAAGGTTGATATTTTGCAAGATCAAAACTTCCATATCACACACAAATTTTTGGTACATTTTTCATCATTTGCTTTGTTCTTTATCTACACATTACATTAAATGGCTTTTCCTCAAGTGCCTAATGACCTTGAAAAAAAATCAAGGTCACACAATTATTGGGTCTGGGAGACTCAAAAAGTAGGTTACCAAGTAGATTTCATAAAAAGTGTACTTAAGTGCAATATTGATCTTGAGGCTCAATTCTCTTTGCCATTGACATTTAAATTACACCCTATTATAATAATTACAGAATCACATCTTCTAACCGGACAGGTCTGGTGCTCACAGAAATAGGTCAATGTGACTGATATTATATAACAAATTAGCATTGGACATAATCTATATATCCTATAAATTTGGAATCTCTAATTTAATCATTTTTCAAGATATGGAATTTAGTATCTTTCGAGACATTTTAACTCTTAATTTCCATCAAGTTTTACCTCGTGTCACTAGTATCAAAAGCAATATAGAGTATGACATCTTCTACAATCCCACATAATTTCATGAAGATCCATTACAGAATTAACGATGCTGGACTCGTCACAAGTTTTTCACATTTTGACCCGTATAGTACCTTATACCATAGGTGGTGCCACCAACATTGATGTTGATATCGGTTTTCACTCACTTGATAAGCCCTAAATGCTTTATGGGCTTAAATAAAAAATCACGGGATGTATTTTGATCTTGTATTCACAAATTGACTCCTGCATTCCAACTGGCCATTTGACCTTGACTTTCAACTTGGGTTAAAATGTTTACCATTGGAAGTGTGCGTCGTACATCCAGCTCAACATACATGGTCTTTTTGTTCAAATTGGATAATAACTTTTTGGAGTTTTTAAGAAATATATTAGACAGAATCCGTAATCATCGGGTAATTGTGACCCAAAAATTAGGCCACTAAGTACATTTTTATGTGCAATATAATCAAGTGCAATTAAAATTAGAGGCTCAATTGTCTCTACAAAACCACAGCCTGTTATTACAAAATCATCTCTTTCAACTTGACTAATCTGGTGACCTCACAAAAACAGGTCAAAGTCTCTCTTATAACATACCTTGCTAGCACTGGACATGGACTACATGTCTTATAAATTTGGCAGGTCTAATTAAATTACTTTTTGAGATTTGAAATTCTATATCCTTACCGTGAGGTCTGCGACCTATGGTCATCAGAAAATAAAAATCAATGGAACATGGCCCTTTGAATAAACTTGGTAAAGACCCGCCCAAGGTACATTGCCAGCATGTTTGAAATAAATCTGACAACCATTTTAGAGATGTCGAAAATGTCCATTGTGCACGACACCTGGCGGATGGACGATGGATACCTGACCACCACATAACCTCAGCTGACTGACAAGTCAGGTCAGGTATAAAATAAGGGATACTGAGTATCGTCAACTCGTGCCCGTTAGAAATCAGGGAACCAAACAATCACTACCTGATGAACATCTTCGTTTGACCTTCCGTACAAGCCATATTTCCACCAAGTTTAAGAACAATATGAGCGACGTTTTGGAGAAGTTGAAAAAAAAAAGAAGAAAAACTCAAAATTTGACGGAAACAAAACAATTGTAGCACTGATTTGTCACACACACACAAAGAGAGGGGGTGGGGGGAGGAGTGGGGCGTGGAATAAGAATCTCGATATGTTAAGTGAGTGACAAACGCGCAATCCAGTATGGGTTTGGGGCATGCCTCTCCGCCCCCGCCCAAAATGCTTGCAAAGAGTAAGCAAACCCGTCCATTCTGGTGCATATAAAGGGTCCAATAAAGGGAAAAGACAAAAACATTTCTTGCGCATTATTCGTCCAAATATATGATTATGCTAACTTGCAGACATATTATACAATAGACTGGTGTCACTTGGTAGTGGCCACAGGCGCTCGTAACGTTCAGTCAGTCAAGCTTTTGTGCTAGTATACGCGGGCGGCCGGGGGAGGGGGGGAGTGAGGAAGATGGTGAACCTGGAATATCTATGCGTTCAGTGACCCTCATAGGGCCATATCTGCAACAAAAATATTGTGTATTCATATGTGCAGTCAATTATTTGTGCTAATAAGATGGTGGCGGATTAGATGGGCCTAAAACCACAACGTCGTCACATGGAGTTCCTACATGGGAGCTCCACGTGACGACATTTTGACTGGTGTCACTTGGAAGCACAGGGAGACTGTAAAATTGTGTTCGGCCTTCACTCTGGCCCCTATAGATAAATGTCATTTATCTATAGGGGCCAGAGTGAAGGCCGAACACAATTTTTCTCCCTGTGCTTGGAAGTGCCCACAGGCACTCGTAACGTCCAGTCAGTCAAGCTTTCGTGCTAATATACGCGGGCGGCCGGGGGGGGGGGGGGGGGGAGGAGGAGTGTTGAAGAAGGTGAACCTGGAACATCTATGCGTTCAATGACCCTCATAGGGCCATATCTGCAACAAAAATATTGTGTATTAATCTGTGCAGTCAATTATTTGTGCTAATAAGATGGTGGCGGATTAGATGGGCCTAAAACCACAACGTCGTCACATGGAGCTCCTACATGGAAGCTCCATGTGGCGACATTTTGTGTAAAGTACCCAAATGGGAGATTAAATTATTTGAGGTATCAAAGTGTAGTATCTGCAATACCAAGAAGTTGGAAAACTGCAATAAATGATGGTTGGACTCAAAATTCGGACATCTATGTATACAATGTAGACAAAGTAACGAAAGCTGAAAAAGCTACTATATATATTATACACTGATTGAAATAATTTCATCAGTCCACAAGTTACTTTCGAAAAGTGGAGTTGAGATTTGGAAACGAAAATTGATGAAGAATGTTGGCAGCGTTTTTTTTTACAAATATATAAGAGTACTATCTCATCTAAGTTCAGAGCTTTTCAGTACAGATTCCTTCAAAGAATAATACTTACAAATTCAAGACTATTTAAATGTGGTTTAAAAGAAGGTGAAGGTTGTTCTTTGTGTAATGAAGAGGAGGACACATTGATACATTACTATTATGACTGTGAAGCAACTCAACAATTTTGTAGACAGATTCTTAAGTGGATAAAAGAACAATGTTCAATTGATATTAACCTTTCAAAAGCAGACATTTTACTTGGTGTTGAAGTGGAAGGAATGGAATTTTGGTCGTTTGTATTTTTGATTGCAAAGTACTATTTATTTCTCTCTCACGAGAAAGAATGGCCTAATTTGGAAAAGTTGAAGTAACATGTTACAAGAAATAAAGTCAACAGAATACAGTAGGCCTATAGCAAAGACAAATAAAAAACTTTCCAAACATTACAAAAAATGGAGGAATATACAGATTATTTGATTTGGTGACATAGGGAAAGATTGGGGGTGATTAACACTGATCGGAGGGAGAGATACCCGCATAGGCTCTCGGTCACAGTCACTACTCTGACAGTGGCAGTACCAGGGGGTGACCTGTGTTTCGGCCGTGGCTGAGCGCTTAGTTTGCCAGGGGTAGGCACAGCTGTGCGGGGCTCTCCCGCGATGCCTCCCCATCGTTTCCTGTTTATTACTTTTATATAACTGTATATTTGATATACCAAGTTGCTTTCTCAGTTGTCTAAAATGTACGGATAGTGTGATCTTTACCTGGTAAAAGGGTGGATAAACTGACATTTGGAGATTTTTAGTGTGCTATCTTGAAGTAAGTCTTGTGACCAATAAGAAATCAGTTGACGTAAGATTCTATATGTGTACCGATTATGTAATGCATCATTCAACCATAATGATGTATGTTTTGATGATGTGCAATCTGTAAATTATACAATATATGTACCATTTATTACGGAAATAAAAATCATTTAAAAAAAAACAAACAAAAAAAAACTATATATGTTTTTAATGGTGTGCAATCTGTAGGCCTTAATAATACAATATATGTACCATTTATTACGGAATTAAAAATCATGGAAAAAAAATATATATTCACATTTTCCTTGTCATTGACTAGATTTTCATGTAATCACTGTTTTCTTTGTTATATGATGGGTAATATAATCTCTAGGCTGATATGAAGCGAGCAGAAATTAAGTCCTGCTAACAGCATCAGCCCAATATAAAAAGGCCAGGTATCGCTTTTAGTTCCATTTATTGTCTTCCAGATCATTTTTTTCTAAAGATTTGCTAGAAATGCACTTTATCAGTTATTGCGATTTTCAAAATTTTGTGCAAACGAATGACCGGAGTCAGAATAGAACGTATTTTATGTCTAAAACTGCATGTTTTTGAGATTTCACTGTCACGTATTCTTGACTTTTTATGATTCATGCGACTTGTGTTTGCCAGAGATCAGGCAAGCAGCCGCCATAAGAAAAAGACCATGTCTGGGGAATTCAAGGCTGTGAAATATGCTTGATGGTTTTCCCGCTGGTGATCCATGCATAAATACATTTGACTGTTAAAGCCAAGAATTTTCTAAATTATGAATCGAGCGTGACAATATTGATTAAAGTAAGGTACAGGTAAAGACAGTGACTGGAACGAAAATGGAGAGTCCAGAGATTGAAGACAATTTTTTTTTTGTTTTTGTTTTTTGTTTTTTGTTTTTTTTTTTAAACCAAGCGAAAGGTTCTGCTTCTTTGTAGCCTATAAGTGACGCCATGTACATGTCTTTATCTCTCACTTGCAGTCAAATAACAGATAGCACCGCTGTTTTGAGCAGGAGTCAATGTAGCTGTCATCATCACAGCAGACGGTATTACACTAAATGTACAAAATTGCGTCAAAATTTATTTTCTCCATTTATGCTAAAATCGAATCTATAAGCGACAACTGGCCATCGTTGATATTTAAATAGATAACTCTTTCGTGATCAGATTTCGCAAATGTTAGTGTGAAGCACTCGATCGAGGGATTGTCCATTCAACTGACACAACAGTGGATAGCAGGGCAGAAACATGTAGCTTTTTAGAGCCTGATCAAACTTTTACGTCTAACTGTGCCCCACTATTCCTAGACCTTACTAAAGCCTTCAGTGCCAACTGCGACTTAAGTCGTCTTACAAAAAACATATTGCTCTGAATTGAAAAAAAAAAAGGATGCCAGATTCATATTCGGTGTAAAGAGACCTTTCATAAAAGTACCAGCATGCCTATGGTGAGGTAAGAATAGTCCTTGTCAACAGCGTTCCTAGGTGTGCTTTGAGTGCAACACAACCAACACAGGGCGCCGAGGAGAGCTGTTGACTCAGTCCAATATTGGACACAGAAAGAGTTACTGAACTGCATGACTTAGTAATAGGCCTAAGTACGCCTATGTTGGCCATACCGAATGATAGCGTTCGTGGTATTATGCCGGAAATGATGGTAACGGGAGGGGGGGGGGCGCTTCTCCAAGTTTTTGGTGGGGGTGTGCGGCTCGACCTTTTCAAAAAAATGTTACCTTTGTTAGGGAATTTTTTAACCCAAATAGTTGAATATATGGTCCCAAATTGACGACAAAAGTGCTCCAGGAAGTATATTTGATCTTAGTGAGGGAAATTTTCGCAAAGTTTGGGCCATAAAAAGGAACAACTAGAAAAAAAAATTTGCTTCACTGCAAATCTGTCTGGATGCCTTCAAAATGAGACCAGTTTGAAATGCTACACTTTGCCATTGTTCAACATAATCTGAATATCGTGTATTAGCCTAATTTTTTTATAAAGATAAATGCTACAACTTTGGTTCTTGGTTGATTGGATGTGGCAATGTCACAAACTTATAAAATGAAGTTTGAATGAAGCTAGAATATAGTTTTGAAGCTATTCAACGTTTTAATTTTGTGTATTTGCCTAATTTACATAAATTGAAAGCCTACTACTTTGGTTAATGGTACACTGGATGGGGCTTTGCAACAAACCCATAATTTGAAGTAGGAATGGCACCTCTATCTATAATAGTTGTGAATCTGTTCAAGATTTACATTTTGCATGTTTACCTAATTTGCATAAATTAAAATTCTACAACTTTGGTTCATGGTTCATTGGATGCGGCTTTGCCACAAACCTATAAATTGAAGTTGAAATGGCATGTCTATGTGTAACAGTTTTGGAGATATTCAACCTTGAAACTTTTAAAAGCTCCTTATTACCATTATTTGAAATTCTACTTAATTTATACTGTCCATAATATTGGCAGGTGTCACAAACCTATATATGCACATTGAAACTTTGAGTATCTGCAATATATTGGAAGATATGGAGCTTTTGAAATTTTAATTGCCCCTAAATTGCATACTTTAACATATCATGACTATTATAAATGAGATGCACAATTTCACTGGTTAGGTCAGTGACCATAGCAAGTTTGGTGGTTTTCGGAATAATAGCACTTGAGAAAATCTCCAGACCAACTTGGTTGTGAAGATGAAAAGAAAGAAGGAAAGAAAGAAAGAAAGAAAGAAAGAAAGAACAAAAGAGAGAGAGAGAAAGAGAAATAGAGACAGAGAGAGAGAGAAAGAAAGAAAATTCCAATGTTTACTAATACAGTGAAACCTCTCCAAGTCGGCACCCTTGGGGCCAGAGAAAAGTGCCCACTCCTGAGAGGGTCAACCCTTCTGCGCAGTATTGATGATTATGTGTGCATATATATGTACATTATTCATACACACACACATACACACACACAGAGATATATATTTATCACACACAGAGATATATATTTATCTATCTATATATATATATATATATATACAGATATATATATATATATATATATATATATATATATATATATATATATATATATATATATATGTGTGTGTGTGTGTGTGTGTGTGTGTGTGCAGTGTATACATATCATAATTCAAGGGGATGTGTAAACATGCAATACAAAACTTTTTTTTGTTTATTACATAAACAGATTTTAATAGAAGCTGTCGAGAAACTACATAAACATGTACCTGTGAATTAAGACAAAACTATACTGTCTCAGTATTGGCTATGAAGAACAGGCTTCATCTCACTAGTTACAAAACAAAGACATAAAAGTGTCCGGTGAGATGACACAAATTCTACCCTCCTTGCTCTGGCCGACCCAGCTCTGTATGTAGTCTATTTTTAACAGAGGGTACACTCAGGCTTGTTCTGCCTAGAAGTCTGGAGCGTGGCTTCCCTTGTGACTGATATGCTCATCAGACTGACATTGCCTCAGGCAAAAACAGACCAGCTAGGACACCAGTTTCGGTCATGGTGCATTGACAGGTCTGTTCTGCACTGGTGGAAACTATAGCCTGCCTGGTACATATGGCAGCATGGAGTCAATCTGTTCCTGCATGAACAGGAGGAGATACTCTGTATTTTATTGAGAGCCTCATAACACAGTTGTTGGGGGTCCCCCCCCCCCCCCAATTTACTTGAACCTTCCAAAGCATACACCTAGCATGCATGGATAGAAAGCTGCTTGTGAGACAGGTTCAAGCTAACTACTTATGAATACAAAAATGGTTGCCTGGCACCATAGAGGTCAATCAACAGGTCATACAGTAAGCAGTTCAAGGCCTGTACGTGGAATGGGGAGAAATTTGGTGAATTTAGCGTACATTAAAATTCCCCAAGTTTTGTTTGTATACTATTGGATTTGCCAGTTGTCTCAAACCTATAAGTGTAAGTTAGAACTGTGTGTCTATCTCCAATAGTTTAGAAGATATGGAGCTTTTAAAATTTTAATTGCCCCTCATTTGCATAATTTTAATCATCATGACTATTCCAAGTCAGGTGCCTAATTTCACTGGTTAGGTCAGTCACCATGGCAAGTTTGGTGGTTTTCGGAATAGTAGGGTCCGAGAAAAACTCCAGACAAACCTGGTCATAAAGAGAGAAGGAAAGAAAAAAAGAAAGAAAGAAAGAAAGAAAGAAAGGAAGAAAGAAAGGAAGAAAGAAAGAAAGAAAGAAAGAAAGAAAGAAAGAAAAATAGAAAGAAAGAAAGAAACAAAAAAGACAAAATATCTGGGTTGGCACCCAGACATAATTACCCTTTTTAGGGGTTTGTTTTTGTTTGTTTGTTTGTTTGGTTGGTTGGTTTTTTTTTTTTTTTTTTTTTTTTTTTTTGTTGTTTTGTTTTTTGTTTGTTTTTTTTTTTTTTTGTTTGTTTTTTGTTTTTTGTTTGTTTTTGTTTTTTGTTTTTTTGCAAAATACTGGGCCTTTGTTTTGCTGAAAAGATGAGCTTTCAGAGCGGCAAAACCCCAGTATTGTCACTGATGGGAGTATCCTCCCACCCCCTCCCCTCCGCCGACGGTAAACTTAAAACAATTTGAAAGTTTTTCAGTCGTGAATATTAGGGGTAAACAACACATGTTTTTTTATTGTTATGTTAACGTTGTGAAAACAGACCCAGCACTCTGGGCATATTATTCAAGTTAAATGTAAAATCGTCATAGCCAGTCAAGGCTATTGCGGTACTAATTATACCTGGATAATGTGTAAGCTCGAAGCAATAGAAAATTGCAATTTCAACATTCAGGACAATGCTAGGTCTTTTGGGAATCTAAACGGCCAACATGATATATCAATAATATTACTTTAATATTCCTTAATTATTTTGGCATATTACATTCCCAGGTCTTCACGTTTGCCCATATATTAAGGCCTAGATGAAACTGAAACCCCTGTTGTTATTGGAGTGCGCTGGTACAGAAGTTGTCAGTGGTGGCGTGCATACGACTTGCTTGCTTGTATGTATGCTACAAATCAAACCTGAAGAACTGCCAGGGTCGATACAAAATTTTGATTGACAGTTTCATTTGTTGAGATTAGATATTGCAGTATTTTCTCAAATATATAAAATCTTGCAATTAAAGCCTTAATCTTGTATATGTATATCAAAACTAACTCATACTTTTTTGTTTTCACATGTAATGTACAAAAAATATCAAACTAAGCTGAAAGGAACCTGACTTCTATAGAACATAACTTTTAATATATATTTTTAAACTATGTATGTCTTAATCGGAAGCATATAAAATCAAACGTTAATAAATGTTACCCTTCATTGGTCAATACAACCAGCCTGGAAAAACCAGAGTTAAACTTTGAGAATTCAAATATTTGGCCTAAAACCTCCAAAACCTGTATTCGGCGCATGCAACATTAACCAGAGGAGCGAGGTTCGGACTCCACCTTAAAAGAAGAAAAAGAAAAAAACCCAAAACCTTTTTAACATTGAAATCTTTGATAAATTTCGAGTGTCAATGTTGAAAGTCCGACCCAGAGTGACTGAATGCCCGCATTGCGATCGTACAAAAACAAAACAAAGCAAAAACAAAACCACGTGACCATGCTTCGCACCCACTGTACTTGCTCCACCCCTTTTCCGTTACGTAGGCTACTTTATTGGGTAATGCATTCAGAAATGCAAAAAAATTAACTCCCGTTTTACTTCGAAACGCGGGGATATTTCATTCCGAACTATACTTAAAAGATATCTATAACACAGAACTTAACAACAAAATTGCATTTAGCCGGACAGAGCGACCAGAAACCAGTCCAAAAGATAGGGTACGTAACGGGATTTGTTAATTATGTCTGTGTGCCAACACATATATATTGTCTTTCTTTCTTTCTTTCTTTCTTTCTTTCTTTCTTTCTTTCTTTCTTTCTTTCTTTCTTTCTTTCTTTCTTTCTTTCTTTCTTTCTTTCTTTCTGTCTTTCTTTCTTTCTTTCTTTTTTTCTTTCTTTCTTTCTTTCTTTCTTTCTGTCTTTCTTTCTTTCTTTCTTTCCATGAAAATTTGTCCGACATTTTGTTTGAAAAGTATTATGGGCAGAAACTCCAAACTTGGCGTGATTATACTTCCACATATGGTCTTGAGTTTTTTCAAGAGGTTTAGCGGTTTTGAAAATTATGCAAATTAGGGCCATTTGAACATTTAAATCCTGAATTTATCCAAAGCTATTATATGCACAGGTAACCAGTCCAACTTCAACTAATCTGTAACTGTACACATTTTTGCAATATACATGAGACCTCTAAAGGTTAAAGGTCAAAGTCATTTGGACTTTTGAAATTTTCATCTACCCATAACTTGGTCAATTGTTATCCAATTTCGATCATGTTGGGCTGAAATTGTAGCAATCGTTACACTATAAATTTTGTAATTTACATGTGACCTCTAAGGTCAAAGGTCAATGTCCATTGGACTTTAAATTTTTCATCTAGCCACAAATCGGTCAATTTCTATGCAATGTTGATTATGTTGGACTCAAATTACAGCTATTGTAACACTGTATATTTTTGTAATTTACATGTCACCTCTGATGGTCAAAAATCAAAGACATTTGGACCCTTAAAATTTTCATCTAGCCATAACTTGGACAATTGATCATGTTGGGCTCAAATTGTAACAATGGACTCCTTTCACAGAACCACCAAAGCAAAGAATTTTCTCACCTCCAGCTGACTGGAGAGGGCATCGCGGGGATGGACACTTATGTCATGTGGGCTACGTTTTTAAGTAGGCCTATTAACAAACGAACATCAAATTCGCTTTATTCCGTAATACATCAGCTCGGGATGTTTGTATTGGAAATGCAAACATGGTGCCGCCAGTTAGCAGAATGACTTGTCCGGGGATTAATGGCACCGAAACAAGTCTTGCGCTGGTTCCCCTCTGATGACCCGATTTTTTAAAGGCTAATAATGCCTAAAACTTTCTTCTAAATTTCAAATTTTATGAATATGATTTGTTCCTTTTATAAATTTGTTTGCTATTATGATTTTGAACAATATAATTTTTCAGTGAATGGTACGGAATAGGACTTTGCTCTTAGAATATCGGACTTGATAGTGTTCATGCGGTACATGGGTTTACAGAATTAGGTTTGTTAAGTTTCTCTTTGTATTAAATATGAATAGCTTCATACTTTTGATGCTGGCAGATAAATCTTTTTAAGGCTGGTCCCCGATCATTAGATTATGATGCGTCCATTTTGGTGTGGGAAATTTTAACATTCCTTACTTTAAGATTTGGTTCTTTGTTGACGACTACTTTGCTTACGGACTATGAGTATTGAATAACGGGTCTTGTGGACATGCTATATTCTGGTACAAAATCTTTCCAAATCAAAAATGAGTGACGACATAAAAGTTTTAAACGGTGCAGAGGTTGCCTCGAACTCTGCTTTAGATATTGGGTTTGACCAAACATGTCACTGTACATTCTGTAAGTCCTATTTCATTAAAAGCAATGAATTCACCAGTAATACTACTGGGAAAACTTTTAAATTAAAATCCCCACAGCAAAATTCTTTAACATTAAATTGCAACTCAAAAAATGTTATTTATCTACTTGGGTGCAAAAAGTGTAATATTCAATACATAGGAATGACGATGCAAACAATTAAAGCTAGATTTAGTCAGCATAAATCGAGCATTGTTAATAATAAGTTAAATACATTCCTATGCATTCACTTTCAATCGCAAGATCACTCACATCTCGATTGCAAAATTCAAATAATAGATTATATTGAGTCTACAGATAATGCTGATAAATTGACATTGGCACATGATTTAAGGCTAATGGAAGATTATTGGATAAAAACTATGAATTCAGCGTATCATTTTGGTTTAAACGACATATTAATTGGTTTTGGTGACATAAAAAAAAGTTGACTTGCTTAAATTATTCTAATACTCCTTTTTTCAATAATTCGGCAAATTGTACACGGAGAAAACGCAGTCATGGACACAGGAAATCGAAGAAATTTAGAATTTGTAGAGAACCTGAATAAAAATCGCATAGAGACTTCAAAATGTCCGTTGCAATAGGATTTTTTAAGTGGTCTTTTCTATGAAGGCCTCTTTGCAGTTTCTAATAAAGGAGACACAGAAGCATTGTTTTTGCATCCGAAAAACCATCTAATTCATGAAACAATTTAATAGCATACTTAATGCTTGAGATAGTACTGTAAAAGGCACCATTGTCCAACAAATGGCGTAACATAAAGAGCATTGTGAATAGAAACAGCAGGTAAACTTGCCTGTCCTTTATTCTAAATGAATGATGGTCATTTGTTGAAAAAAACAAAATATTTTGCACTTGTGTGGTCACTTCTGGACTTACGGAGGTGTCCTGGTACCAAACAAGCGAAACAGACTCCTGGTCTTTTCAATGGTACTTCTTGGGAAACCACTGCTGGAATATTTGGTCCTTGCTTTTTCTTGGTGGACCCCACAGGAGACCACAGCCTGCATAAACGCTTCCCTTTAACCCTCTCTTTTTTCCCAACTTGTCGTAACGTGCATCAGCTTTAAAAAAGCGTTTTTTCTGATCGCTGTCGTCAGCTAATTGATGGGCCTCATATTGGTCGACTATCTTCTACCCATGCTAGAAAGAATCTGCCATTTTTTGTCTGTGAGACACATGCTTCATAGTTTCTGCGATTTTCTGTTGCACCGCCAAAGCCTCTGAAGCCTTTCCATGACTTTGACCCCATGCCTGTATTCGGCTCGTTACCTTTTTCTGTTCAAACACATAAACGCCGCTGGTCAAATTTTCCAGCTTCGACAACTGATTGTCTGCAAATTGCCTGTTTTTCGACCAAAGCCCGTCTCGAAAGTCGACAAATTTCAAGAAAAAAACTAGGAAAGATGATTTGCTGCACAGCAAATCAGTGTGTGTGTCTTCAAAGCATATTGGTATGGTAATGTACAACTATTCCACAACACAGGAGTAGAAGTTGGAATGGCATCTCTATCTATTATACCTTTGAAGTTATTCAAGATTTAAAATTTCTAATGGTGCTATTTAGCATACTTTAAATTGCTACAACTTTTATTTTAAATTCATTAGGTGCGCAATGGTCAACAACCCCCTAGTAGAAGTTGGAATGACATCTCTATCTACTATAGTGTTGAGGATATTCAAAATTGAAAATTTCGAATACTGCTAATTAGCATAATTTAAATTGCTAAAACATTTGTTTCAGATTCATTAGATGTGCAATGGTCAACACCCCCCCCCCCCAGTAGAAGTTGAAATGACATCGCTATCTGTAACAGTTTTGAAGATATTCAAGTTTAAACATTTTAAATGCTGCTAATTAGCATAATTTGAATTGCTACAACTTTTGCTTTAAATTCATTACATGCGCAATGGTCAATAACCCCTAGTAGAAGTTAAAATGACGTCTCTATCTATAATAGTTTTGAAGATATTCAAGTTTTGAAATTCCAAATGCTGCTAATTAGCATAATTTAAATTGCTACGTTTATTTTAAATTCATTAGATGTGCAATGGTCAATAACCCCCTAGTAGAAGTTGGAATGCGACTCTATCTATTATACTTTTGAAGATATTCAAGATTTAAAATTTCAAATGCCCCTAATTTGCATAATTTTAAACATCTTCATTCCTTTGTATAAAACGGTCAAACTCCTTGTACGGAGGTACAATCATGCCAAGTTTGGAGTTTCTATGTATAATAGTGTTCGAGAAAAGTGTCGGACAAATTTGCCGGCAAAGAAAGAAAGAAAGAAAGAAAGAAAGAAAGAAAGAAAGAAAGACAGAAAGAAAGAAAGAATTTCAGGAAAAACAAAAAAGTGTGTGTTGACACACACACTTTAATAAAGTATCCAAGTGGCTTGACATTGCACTATGGACATTTATCAAAACTATTTTGATTTTGCATCCACATTGCCACACACTTGGTCCAATTCCATTGTGTGATCGAACCCTGGCTACTCCGTGAAACTTCGAGTGTATATGTTGAAGGTCCAACCTACAATAACTGAATACCCGCATTGCGACCGTAAAAAAAAAAAAAAAAAAGGTGACTATGGTTTGCAAACCCTGCACCTACTTCGCCCCTTTTCCGTCACTTGGCTACATTATTGCGTAACGCATTCAGAAAATCAATTCCCTCTTTACTTCATAACGCGGGAATATCTAATTTAATAGGCACCTGGATGTTCATTACCTCGAACATCTAAACACTGAACACTTCATTTGGGTCCCAAAGCAATAAATGACCCCCCCCCACCCCCACCCCCCGAAATATGTGCTTACTTGATTACCCGTGCACACCCAAACTATCTGCAAATAAAGTACACAATGTATTGTTTTAATAGAATTCTGGTGTAAAATTCCATCCTGCTCCGGACACCTATATAAGAGCAACTTGCATCTCAGCTTAAATTAGATACACCACTATGAAAATCTACTGAACTGCTGATTTTGAAGGGTGGTAGAGAATCGCAAAGTTGATCTTTTGACGCTTTAAACAGTTTACTGTAGCAATTAACTGGCACAGGTATCACTTCAAATTGCCTCCTATGCAGACTAAGCTTCATGGTATCTCTACTCCATTTGTGGAGTGGATTGTATGCACAAAGATTGGTCTGCTTAGCAGGCAACAGCTCAAGGTTAACCAGATATAATGGTCAGTGATGTTTCATGTGTAAGAGCTTATGCCAAACTTCTGACTGTTCCTGGATGCACTGTCCATGTGTAACTCTTAACCCCTAGTTCTATTCATAGACTTGTAGGTTTGTGTGAAGAATGAATGGATAATTTTGCTTATATAACTATATACATGTACAAAATACATGTCAAGTCATAGCTCCTGGACCCAAATACCCAACCCTCCAACCAGTGAACATCTCTTACAAGATTTTCATTGGGTCCCGTGGGTGTTCAATAATGACAGGTTTCTCTGTAAAAGGAAGAGCAAACACACAACTAGAGATCAACACTCGTATATAAATTTATTCTAGTTTATATGCAACCATGACAAAACTTTTCAATCACATAGGCATGGTATTTCATGGTGAAGAAACTGGTTTTTCACATGAAACAAGAACAAAAAGCAATATATAATATACACTGTGATACCTAGTACAAAAACAATACATTTATCCCCTAAAGGATTGATTTTTTTTAAAGGTCACCTTTTGATAAAAATGAGCATAATACTTACTATATACATGATATATGTGTACAAACAAGGTCACCTTTTGATACAAATTAGCATAGTACTTACTATATACATGATATATGTGTACAAACAAGGGTCACCTTTTGATACAAATTAGCATAGTACTGACTATATACATGATATATGTGTACAAACAAAGGTCACCTTTTGATACAAATTAGCATAGTACTTACTATATACATGATATATGTGTACAAACAAGGGTCACCTTTTGATACAAATTAGCATAGTACTTACTATATACATGATATATGTGTACAAACAAGGGTCACCTTTTGATACAAATTAGCATAGTACTGACTATATACATGATATATGTGTACAAACAAAGGTCACCTTTTGATACAAATTAGCATAGTACTTACTATATACATGATATATGTGTACAAACAAGGGTCACCTTTTGATACAAATTAGCATAGTACTTACTATATACATGATATATGTGTACAAACAAGGTCACCTTTTGATACAAATTAGCATAGTACTTACTATATACATGATATATGTGTACAAACAAAGGTCACCTTTTGATACAAATTAGCATAGTACTTACTATATACATGATATATGTGTACAAACAAGGTCACCTTTCGATACAAATTAGCACAGTACTTACTATATACATGATATATGTGTACAAACAAAGGTCACCTTTTGATACAAATTAGCACAGTACTTACTATATACATGATATATGTGTACAAACAAAGGTCATCTTTTGATACAAATTATCATAGTACTTACTATATACATGATATATGTGTACAAACACTTGTAGTAAATACTCTGGGATAACTGCATCAAGATTAAAGGAAGCAAAAGGATGCGTCTTACTTACCCTGGGTGACCATAAAATCTGGTCAGTACAATACAACTTTTACCCAGCATGTCTGTCAGTGACTGCACACAAGATCTGGTAGAAATAATTCTTTGAGCAGATCTATAGAGTACCACACAAAATACAACCTTATAAGTACAGACAACTTAACTCTTATCCCCCAGGTCTGTCAGTCGACAGATATTTGGTGTGAATAATACTGTCTTCAGTACAACATTCACTAATACAATTCTGATCAGCTCAATGTGGAAGAGTCATTTCTGATGACATCACTTTAGCCATATTTTGGGCTTTAAGCATGAAGAAGAAAAATGTACACTGATTTCACACTGTAGCACAGTAAGTTGCTTTAATTTTGCTGATGGCACAAAACCGTAAAAATAAAAACACAGTGAAATAGTACTTTAACATTGTTTGAATAGGAATTATGTCCAAAACAGTGAAATCAAAACTGCATCGAAACATCAAAAATACAAAAACCTTTAAAATTTATACATGCCACAGTAAACAACATGGAACATGTATCTGTACGGCCGCATTTGAATCCAGGACAGTAGGCCTCTGCACAGGCAAACTGCAGGGTTTTGAAAGGAGGGGGGGGGGGAGGGTGGAGGTGACTGGCGTAATACCTACTGAATTATATATATACCATAGATAAGCAAAATTACCAGAATAAGATACTTTTGAAAAGAATCCATCAAATGTGTCATCCAACACGTCCCAAGTTCCAAACCATAAGTGCACACATGCCTGCCTGATCTCTGTCTCTCTCTCTGATTACAGATCCTAATTTACTAAAACAGATATTCACAGTCTGTTCTAAGAAATGTTTTACAGACCACTTTGTAATTACAGATCACAATACAGTTTAACATGTATTTACAGTTCACACAAAGAAAATATACAGGACTAGTCTATATGTCAGGCACATACCCTTGCCTGCCCTCTACAAAATGACAACAATCAACAAATTATTTGTTTCTACTCTGCACTGGACAAGAAATTGGCCTCGTTACAAAAATTATTGTGCATCACATCTGCTATGTGCAGAAACCTATGTTCATATCATCTTAATGGAACTGTTTCCTTTTTTTCTCTTCACAAAATGTACATATAAACAGCCAATAACACTCCCTCTAAATATTTCAATGACAGTCACCATAAACAGTTTAACATCAGCCAGAAAATCAACTTTAGTTACCATGGAAACCCATTACCTGCCAGAGAAGATTACTGATGGAAGGCTATGTATTCAAATAGAAGAACAAGAGGACTGTAACAGTCTTTTGCTCTGCTGACCCTGCATGCAGAAAATGAAGTGGTCCTATGATCTTTAGAATTTGGTCAAGGTCACTTTCCTGGAAGACTGCCATGCACAAATATCACAGTATTGACTCAAATGTCCCAGTTCTAGTTAAAATAGATTTCAGGTTATCATGTGAACAGTACAAGTTATGGAAGTGATGCTGTAACCTTGGAAATGAAGGTAAGTCCATTATTGTACTGTGTGATTCGGGTCTTAGAGGACTATACCAACATCAAAACCCTGGTTCAAATGGTTCTCAAGATCAAATGAACAGTAAAAGTCAGCAAATGCCCTGTGACCTTGGCAATGAGGCCAAGGTCACCATATACTGTGCCAGCACTGAATAGTTTGGAGGTAATTGTCACCGCACTTGTGGAAACAATGGAGGAACAAACAAAACATCTCACTTCAACAAGTTGTGATAATGTTGCAGCAGCTTCCTGATATTACTGATAATATTTAGTCCAGCCACACACGAACACTAAGCACCACAAATAAACAAGCTCTTGCCTGATCATGTAGGCTGTGAAACAAGAGGCCCATGAGCCTAATGCTCTACTGACATATAATCTTGCGTTCATCACCAAAAAATTCTCTTTCCCATTCATGTCGAAGCTACACCCTGCTATTACAAATCACCTCTTTCAACTTTACAGACCCGGTGACCTAGGAAAAAATAGGTCAAGGTCACTGATATTACATAGCGCATAAGCACTGGACATTATCTATAAATCTTATGAATTTGGCATGTTTAATTAAATTATTTTTCAAGATATGAAATTTTATGTCTTTCAAGACATTTTAGCACATAATTTCCATCAAAGCATAGGCAGTTCCACTGGTATCACAGGCAGCCGAGATTTTTGACCTCCTGCACAATCTAACTGAACGTCAAGAAGATCCATACGAAAGTAAGGATGCTGGACTGGCCATAGGATTTTCACATTTTTACATAATTACGCAGGTGGTGCCACAAACATTAAAGTCCATGGAGATGTTTATACACTTTATAAGTCATAAAAGATGGGCCTAACTAAAAAACTGGCAGGGGGGAGAGGGTAGGGGAGGGTCGCAGAATCCCCACAACATCACCCTTATAATCCAACTGACCTTGACCTTCAACCTGGAATAACAAATTGCAACTGTCAAAATGTGTGCCCCACTACCAGCTTTCCATTCTGGGACTGTTGGTTCAAATTGGGTAAAAACTTTTCGAGTTATCAAAGGAAACCTTTAAATTTGGACAAGTGCCAAACTCCATAATCTTTGGGTCAAGGTCACCCAAAAAATAGGTTACTAACTACATTTTTTTTATAGAAGTGCAATTTTGATATGGAGGCTCAATTCTCTTTGCAATTGATGTCCAGGCTACATCCTGTCATTCAATTATCTTTCGAGACATGGAATTTTTCATTGTTCACCACATTTGGGCTCATAATTTCCATCAAGATATAGGTGGCACTATCAGCATCATAAGCAAGTGAGAGTTTGACCTCCTCCCACTAAATTTCATGAATATCCATCAAACATTAAGGATGCTAGTGATGATAGGATTCTCACCTTTTCACCCAGATATTACATGATACCATAGGTAGCACCGCCAATATGTAACTCAACTTAGATTTTTATATACTTTAAGTCCTCAAAGTTACAAAGAACCATCTTGAAAACGGTGGACTGTATCTTGCACAGGAGCAAAAGTTTATGGATGGATGGATGAAGTGACATGAGTGATTTACATGAGGTTTGCAACCTTTGGCCAACAAAAACATCTTTTCCTTCATCATAGTGTGCTATAATTTTCATCCATCATGAGATACATGTAGGCTGTGCCACTATTTTGGCTGCAAACTGCACAATTTCTTGTAGACTTTGACATGTTCAGTGTCATGGTAAGTCTATAATTAGCCATATGTTTCCGTTGTGATCACATCACCACCACATTTTTCCTGGGGGGGGAGGGAGGGAGGGAGGGAGGGAGGGGGAGAGAGAGAGAGAGAGAGAGAGAGAGAGAGAGAGAGAGAGAGAGAGAGAGAGAGAGAGTTTTACCCATTTCACCCTTTCCCCCTTGAATTAAGACTGAGTCAACAGCTTTCCTTGGCATGGGTTGGGCACCTGCCCAACCTATGCCAAGGAAAGCTGTTGACCTGGGGCATGTGATCTTGGTAAGTCTCATGTACATTTCTCAGTCAAATTGTTTTTCAAAACTGTTGAAATTAGTGGAAATCACTGAAGCAGACGACATTTGACCATCAGCCAGTTTTGGCCAGTTTAAGGGGCAAAGGGTCAAGCATTCCCAACCTTTGTTTGCTTTGCCAACTTGTCACCCGCTCAGGTTTCACCCTTGATCTCTCAAAAACAGCATTTCCAAAGGAAATATTTCCTAGAAACAAAGTCTCCCCAGTCTACCAACCAAGGTACATTCCCACAAAGTTTTAAGCAGATCTGGTAAATGGTTTTAGGGAAGATGGGAAAATGTGAATTACCATTGCAATCCGCATTAACTTGTATAGTAATCAGTAAGGATGTACATAATGACCTACAGGTATCTGAAATGACAAACTCATTGAAGATCAGAGATCCCCAGTACAGCCACCTGCTAAGCAACCTTGTTTGACTTCTTCATGAGGAATATTTCTACTAAGTTTAGCATATACCTGACTGTTTTGTAGAAAAAGTCGAAGCAAACCAAAACACTCAAAAGTCTGTTGAAAGTTAAAAAAAAAAAAAAAAGTCAGGCCCATGGGCCTAATGCTCTGCTGATGACCATCAAGGGAAACTCATTTCCTAAAATACATTCCTCTGCCCTCGAGAAATTCATCAAAATCATCCATATTATGCAGCTATCAAAACTTCCACATGGTTCACAGTTGTGGTTTACATGTATTTGCCATCATTTTGCCTGATTCTTTATGAACATAATGACACTTTGCTCCATCTGTAATCATAGCTTGTTTGTGCAACTCCTGTGATGAATATTGTTAAATGATGAATTAAGTGTCCTTTTCTAAAGTGCTTGATGACCTTGAAAAATGGTCCCAGGTCACAAAGCACATTATTAAATTTGACCCATGGCCTAAAGCATATTTATTGCAAATTTTTCAGATTCATCTCAATCTATTATCACAATGATTAATTTAATGTGTTTTGATATCCACATTAGTTCCAATAGTTACCACCAGTGGTGCTACCATGACCCTTATCTCATATATTTTTGCTTGTATAATTTTCCTGCAATGGTATAGGGATGTATGAATACAAGTTGATATGTAATGACCATCTCAAAAATATAAACAAGAGGCCCATGGGCCTAATGCTCTGTTGGCATCGGGGCTATATTGCACCTGTTCATTTCAAAGTTGTGAGTCCTCAAGTGGCTTCTGAACATATAAAGCTTAATGTAAAAATTGTCCACCAAATGGCACTTCGCTCCACATGTAATCATAGCTTGATTCCCAGATTATATCCTATAAATTTGGCAAGGTTAATCCAATTACTTTTTGAGATATGGAATTTCATATCTTGAAACACAGTTTGGTTCATAATTTCCATCAAATTATATGTGGCGTCACTAGTATCACTACTAAATTAAACTTTGACCTCCCCCACAATCCCACCAAATTTGGAGAAAATTTGCCACAAATTAAAGATGCTGGAGTGTTCACAAGATTTTCATATTTTGACCCTTATATTGCATAATATTGTTAGTGGCACCACCAATATCAAAAACAAACTAGATTTTTATACCCCCTATAAGTCCTGAAAATTGTATTGGGCTAACTTGAAAACTGTGGACAGTACTTTGGTCACAAGATTTTCACATTTTGACCTGTATATTACATAATACTATAGGCGGTCCCACCAACATTGATGTTGACAAAGATTTTTACACACTTTATAACTCCTAAATGTTACGTTGGCCTATCTCTAGAATTGTGGGGTGCAGAGAGTTCACAGGATGACCCCAATATTCAAACTGGCAATTTAAACTTGACCTTCAACTCAGATTAAAACATTTTTACCGTTCAAAATATGCGCCCAATATCCAGCTTTCCATACATAGTCTGTTTGTTCAAATCGAGTTGTAACTTTTCGAGTTATTGACGAAAAACAAAAAACTTGGACAAGCGGCAAACTCCACAATTACTGGGTCAGAGTGACCCAAAAAGCAGGTCACCAAGTACACTTTAATGTATTATGGAATCAAGTGCAATTTTGATCTGGATGCTCAATTCTCTTCGCCATTGGTGAGTAAGCTACACCCAGCCATGACAAAATCACCTTTTCAACTTTACAGGCATGGTGACCTCACAAAATATGTCAAAGTCACTGATATTACATAACATTGTACCTTTGGCCATGGTCTATATATCATATAAATTTGGAAAGTCTAATCGAATTACTTTTGCAAATATGGAATTTTACGTCTTAAAACACATTTTGGTTCATAATTTCTGTCAAATTGTAGGTGGCGCCACTAGTATCAATAGCAACTTAGACTTTGACCTCCCCCACAATCCCACCAAATTTTGTGAAGATTCACCAAAAAATTAAGATTGTAGTGTTCACAAGATTTTCACATTTTGACCCCTATATTACATAATAATGGAGCATGACCATTTGCACAAAATAGGTAGACACTCATAAAAGGTACATTCCTTCCAAGTTGGGCACAAACCTGGCCAAAATTATTCATATTATAACCATTACAAGAAATTCCCATATTAAACTTTCCTATTAAAACTGTTTTTAAGATTTTTTTTTCTTTAATCATATTAACTCCAAAAATCACTGGAGCGTGACCATTTGAACAAACTTGGTAGAGACACACCCAAGGTATATTGCCAGTAAGTTCAAAGTCAATCTGAAAGACAGTTTCTTCAGAGAAGTCCAAAATGTGAATTTCCATTGGAATGCCCACTGACTTGCATAGTAAGCAATAAAAAAGGTGCATCTACCTACATGTATAAGTACCCAAATTGAAAACAAAAATTAACAACAAACGGGTTGTGTGAACAGCCCATGCTCAGCTGACATAGACATTCATCACCCTTGCAGCTCTGTGAACTTGGGATAGGATCAAGGTCACCCATGTTCGGAGTAGGTCTGACCTTTATAGAAGAACACTAACATGTGTGCAACATCAAGGTTCCAGTTCAAGGGCTTCTCAAGTTATAATGAAGAGTAAAATTCATGTATATTGCACTGTTATCCCAGAAACAAATTCAAGGTCACACATGTACTGTCTAACCATGACCTTCATAGAGAAACATTTACATGTGCAACATCAAGGTCCTAACTCAAAACAGATCATAAGTTATCAAGTGAACGGTAAATTTGGTGTCAGTTGTCCTGTGACCTTGGCGATGAGATCAAGATCCAAACATCATTGGAGCATCACCATTTGCAGAAAATAGGTAGACATTTATAAAAGGTACATCCCTGCCAAGTTTGGCACAAATCTGGCCAAAATCATTTATGTTATAACCATTACAAAATTTTCCCATGTTAAACTTTCCTATTAAAACTTTAAGGATTTAAAAAAAAAATCATAAAAAATTCCAAAATCACTGGAGCATGACCATCTGAATAGACTTGGTTGAGATCAACTCAGCGTACATTGCTACCAAGTTTGAAGTGAATCTGACTTGACAGTTTCTGCACAAAAGTCCATAATGTGAATTACCATTAGAAGGCATTAGAATGTCCATTGACTTGCATAGTAAGCAATAGAAAAGGTGCATTTACAATTAAGTAGCTGAAATGAAAAAAGAAAAAAAATATATCGATAAAAATCAGGAATCCCCAGCACTGCTACCTAGTGAACATCTTTGCTTGACCTTTACACAAGGAACATTTCCAAAACGCTTCAGCTTAATCTGAGTAATTAAATGCTTCTGATGAAGAAGTCACAAGTACAAAAACACAGAAAAATTCATGACAATATTACAGCACCACCTGGTGAACAAATTAAGAACTAAGGTCCCTGGGAGTGTTCTTATGTAATATCAAACAAATTGGCTGAGCGGTTGTGGAGAAGAAGATTAATTAAGATTTGTCCACAAAAAGAACTAAAACAAAATTTTAAGTCCACAAATCACTGGAGGGTGACCATTTGAACAAACCTGGCAGAAACCCACCCAAGGTACATTGCCACCAAGTGTGAAGTCAGTCTGGATAACAGTTTTGGAGAAGAAGTCGAAAATGTCAATTTGCATTAGAATGCCCATTGACTTGTAACACTGTAGTCAATAGGAAAGCTGCATGTCACTGATAAGTACCCAAATTGAAAAAAATTGTTAAAAATCAGTCATCAACAGGAGTGCCACCTGGTGAACACATTTTGACCCTACCACAAGGAACACATCCACCAAGTTTCAGCTTAATATGAGTGACGTTTGTGGCGAAGAAGTCAAAAATGGCAAAAGCACACCAAAAATTTACCCCCCAAAAATCGCAGCACCACCTGGTGAACAAATTCAGAACTAAAAGTCCCTGGGAGTGTCCTTGTGCAATATCAAAGCAGTTGGGTGAGATTTTTTTAAGATTTGCCCAAAAAAAGAACAAAAAAAGGAATCAAAAAACCTCAAAATCAACGGAGTGAGACCACTGGAACAAACTTGGTAGAGACCCACCCAAGGCACATCCCCACCAAGTTCGAAGTAAAACTGGCTGACGGTTTTGGAGAAGTTGAAAACGTTAAAAAATCATTTAAAACGGGGGGGGGGGGGGGGGGGAAATTGCAGCACCATTTGGTGAACAAATTAAAAACTTGGGAATCCCTAGGAGTGTTCCTGGGTGGTTTCAAAGCAATTGGGTGAATGGTTTCAGAAAAGAAGATTTTTTTCAAATTGATCCCCCCCCAAAAAAAAAATCATAAAACAATCCAAAAATCAATGTCGGTTGACAATTTGAACAAAGCTGCTTGAGACCCACCAAGGTACATTGCCACTTAGTTTGAAATCAATCTGACTGACGGTTTTGCAGAAGAAGTCAAAAATGTGAATTGGCATTAGAATGCCCATTGACTTGAACAGTAATCAATAGGAAAGGTGCATTTACCAACAAGTAATTGAATTGATAAAATCATGCAAAATCAAGAACCTGCAGCATTGCCTCCTAATGACCACCTTTGTTTGACCCTTCCACAAGAAACATATCCACCAAGTTTCAGCTTAATCTGAGAGACGGTCCTTGAGAAGAAGTGGAAAATAGCAATAACACACAAAAAATCATAAAAATTTGGAGAAAAAAAAATTTGCGGTGCCACCTGGTGAAGAAATTCAGAACTAGGAGTCCCTAGGAGTCTTCCTGTGTCATCAAAGCAATCGGATGAGTAACTTTGGAGAATTTCATTAAAAATCCAGAAATCACTGGAGTATGAACATTTAAACAAACTTCATAAAGATCCACCCAGGGTAAATCCCCAGCAATTAAAGTTTCAAGTAAATCTGGTTGACGGTTTTGGAAAAGTAGTTGAAAAAAACAATTGTGGACGGATGTCTCTAGTATGATACACTTAAATATAGATAAACATGACCCATATTTATGAATATCAAGCCCAACAATGACAGAAAAGAGATTCCAGAGCTACCAATGCACCAACAGTCATCTGCCAATACCAATGCGAAGAAACAAATTTCACCCCTGACTTGAGACAGGCAGTCACCCACAAAAGGCAACTGGTGGTTTTAAACCAGTCCTCTCAACCTTTGAAATATTCTTCATCAAATACAGACTACAGTGTTTCCAATATGTATATATCAATGTAGGCAGAGTTCTGAATTTCCCATGATACCAAACATGCAGTGTTTACTGGCTACTGATCCAGTCCAACGACAGGCAGAAACGAAAACAATTTTACAACCATTTTTACTGTTTTGCCAATATTCAAGTGTGAACGTGATAAACAGCATGCAAGGTATATGCCCTCAGTTTAATTAAATCTGACATTTTATATGTAGCAGTATGGCATGGATTTGAAAATACTGCAATATTTTGTGAATCATATTAAGCTTAAGTTGTATGCTCTTTATTTCTGCCTTGTTTTCCAGCATTAAAAAAAATGTGTCAATTGAAAACTAATTTGCCACGGACAGTGAATGTCAACAAAATTAATGTGGCTCTTAAAGGGTTCACAAGAGGCCCATGGGCCAAATGCTCAGCTGGCACCATGGCTATATTGCACCTGTTCGTTTCAAAGTTGCCAGTCCTTAAGGGGCTTCTGAACATGTAAAGCTTATATGATTTTAATGTCTTGTTTGGCCACTAGATGACACTTCGCTCCACATGTAATCATAGCTTATTTGTGCAACTCCTGTGATGAATATTGTTGTATGTGCCAACACAACAATCAGTGAGTCCTTAACTTTATGCCCTCAGTCACTTTCGGACATAAGATCAAGGACACCCATTTTATGTGATACAAGAGGCCCATAGGCCTGTCTGGTGCTGTGCCGACATTGCCATTCATGTCCAACCTACACCCTGCCATTATAAAATCAACTCTTTCAACTTTACAGGCATGGTGACCTCATAAATATGCATGTGTGTCAAGGTCACTGACATTATATATGATTCTAGCTTTGGACATTGCCTATATATCCTATAAATTTCGCAAGTCTCATCCAATTACTTTTCAAGATATGGAATTTTATATCTTAAAACACATTTTGGCTCATAATTTTCATCAAATTATAGGTGGCGCCACTGGTATCATCACCAACTTAGACTTTAACCTCCCTACAATCCCACCAAATTTGGTGAAAATCTGCCACAAATTTAAGATCCTGTTCACAACATTTTCATATTTTGACCCTATATTGCATGATATTGTAGGTGGCGCCACCAATATCAAAACGGACATAGACTTTTATACCCCCTATAAGTCCTGAAAGTGATATTGGGCTAACTTGAAAACTGTGTACAGTACTGTGGTCACAAGATTTTCACATTTTGACCTGTATATTACATAATACTATAGGTGGCCCCACCAACACTGATGTTCACAAAGATTTGTACACACTTTATAACTCATAAATGTTACATTGGCCTATCTCTAGAATTGTGGGGTGTAAAGAGTTCACAAGATGACCCCAATATTTAAACTGGCCATTTAAACTTGACCTACTCGAATTAAAATGTTGTTATAGTTCAAAATATGCGCCCAGCATCCAGCTTTCCATATATAGTCTGTTTGTTCAAATCAGGTCATAACTTTTTGAGTTATTGAGGAAAAATGATAAACTTGGACAAGCGCCAAACTTCGTAATTCCTTGGTCACAGTGACCCAAAAAGCAGATCACCAAGTACACTTTTATGTTCAATGTAATCAAGTGCAATTTTGATCTGGAGGCTCAATTCTCTTTGCCATTGATGTCCAAGCTACACCCAGCCATTACAAAATCTTTACAGGCATGGTGACCTCACAAAAATATGTCAAGGTCACTGATATTAGATAACTTCTACCTTTGGCCATGGTCTATATATCATATAAATTTGGCAAGGCTAATCCTATAACTTTTCTAAATATGGAATTTTACATCTCAAAACACATTTTGCTTATAATTTGTCAAATTGTAGGTGGTGCCACTAGTATCCCTAGCAACTTAGACTTTGAACTCCCCAACAATCCTGCCAACTTTGGTGAAGATCTGCCACCATTTAAAGATGCTAGAGTGTTCACAAGATTTTCACATTTTGACCCCTGAAAGTTATATTGGGCTAACTTGAAAACTGTGGTCGGTATCGCGCTAACAAGCGAAAGTTTACAGACGGATGGACGGTCGTCTCTAGTATGACACACTTATGTAGAAAACCATGACCAATATTCATAAATATCAAATCCAACAATACGAGCGGATAGACATGAGCGGTCACATAAGCTCTGCGACCATTGGTCAGCAGAGCTAAAAAGTGAATACAGTCAATGTTACAAATACAAAAATGAGTCGAAGCACCGTATGATTGACAGACAAGTCTGCCAACTCGCTCTGAGGCAAGTGCGTGCACCTTACACAGTTCCAACAAGATAAAGCATTTTTTATAGTATGCATGCAGACTGGCGTGCATTTTAGACGGTTACATCTATTTAAACAGAACTGTCTGAGTGCAACTTGATTGCAAGCATTTTGATTTGTAAAATGCGCAATAAAATGAATTTGCCTGATCGCACCTGGTGCTAATTTCCAGCTCATATGCACGCAATTTGCAAGCATTTATAAAGAGCAGTTATTTATGAACAGTACTGTTCCTGCTGAACAAAATAAGGTCCAGGTGTCTGCAGAAGTGTCCATATGCAATTTCCAAGGAATTGGCTACATCATTTCTGAGAAGACTGCTGAAGATTTTGCCACAATATGATGAGAAATAAAAGTTAAAAATTAACAAGAGGGCTGTGTGAACAGCCCAGGCCTCAGCTGATCTTGACATTCATCACACTTGCAGCTCTATGAACTTGGGAAAGGATCAAGGACACCATGTTCTGAGTAAGTCGGACCTTTATAGAAGAACACTTACATGTGCAACATCAAAGTTCCAAGTAGTTCTCAAGTTATAGGGAAGGGTAAAATTCATGTATGTTGCACTGTGAGCCCACAAACAAGGTCCAGGTCATTCATGTACTGTCTCAGCATGACCTTCATACAAAATAATTAACATGTGTAGCTAACTCAAAACAGATCTCAAGTTATCAAGTAAACAGTAAAGTTCGTGTCAGTGGTCCTGTGAATTAGCATAAGAATGCCCATTGACTTACATAGTAATCAATAGGAAAGCTGCATTGAACGACAAGTACCCGAATTGAAAATCCTTAAAAATCAGGAATCCAAAGCAGTGCCACCTAGTAAACAACTATTTGACCCTCCCACAACAACATATCCATCACATTTCAGCTTAATCTGAGGGATCGCTCTGAGAACAAGTGAAAAATAGCAAAACCATACAAAAAATTGCACTGCCACCTGGTGAAAAAATTGGGAACTAGGTGTCCCCGGGAGTGTCTATGTACAATATCAAAGCAATTGGGTGAGCGGTTTCAGAGGAGAAGAATTTTTAAGGTTTGCCCCCAAAAAAGAACAAAAAAATACATAAAAAAATCCATAAATCAATAGACCGTGACCATTTGACGAAACTTGCTAGAGATCCACCCAAGGCACATCCCTACCAAGTTTGAAGTAAATCTAGCCAACATTATTTAAGTTATGACCATTACAAGAAATTCCCATGTTAAACTTTCCTATTAAAACTTTTGTAGAGATTTTTGAAAAAAAATCATTAAAAAAATCCAAAATTCATTGGAACATGACCACTGGAATAAACCTGGTAGACACCCACCCAAGGTACATCCCCACCAAGTTTGAAGCAAATCTGGATGAGAGTTTTGGAGAAGAAGTCGAAAATGTAAATTAGCATTAGAATGCCCATTGAAGTACATGGTAATCAATAGGAAAGGTGCATTTACCGCAAAGGAGCCGAATTGAAAAAATCATTAAAAATCAGGAATCACCAGCATTCCCACATAGTGACCAACTTTGTTTGGCCCTTCCATAAGGAACATATCCACCATGTGTAAGCTTAATCTGAGTGACGGTTCTGGAAAAGAAGTCAAAAATAGCTATAACAAACAAAAATTCATAAAAAATTAGAAAAAAACTGCAGCGCCACCTGGTGAACAATTAACAACATGGAGTCCCTAGGTGTCTTCCTGTGTGATATCAAAGCAATTGGGTAAGCGATTTCGGAGAAGATTTTTTAAGACTTGTCCAAAAAAAAAAAAAAAAGAACAAAAAAATTCATTAAAAATCCAAAAATCACTGGAGCATGAACAATCGAACAAACTGGTAGAAACCCACCCAAGGTACATTGCCATCAAGTTTGAAGTTAATCGGGATAACAGTTTTGGAGAAGAAGTGGAAAATGAGAATTAGCATTAGAATGCCCATTGAGTTCCATAGTAATCAATAGGAAAGCTGCATCGACCGATAAGTACCCGAATTGAAAAAAATCATTAAAAATCAGGAATCTGCAACATTCCCACATAGTGAACAACTTTGTTTGGCCCTTTCATAAGGAACATATCCACCACGTGTAAGCTTAAACTGAGTGACGGTTCTGCAGAAGAAATCGAAAATAGCTATAACACACAACAAGAGGGCTGTGTGAACAGCCCGTGCCTCAGCTGATCTTGACATTCATCACACTTGCAGCTCTATGAACTTGGGAAAGAATCAAGGACACCATGTTCTGAGTAAGTCTGACCTTTATAGAAGAACACTTACATGTACAACATCAAAGTTCAAGTAGTTCTCAAGTTATAATGAAGAGTAAAATTCATGTATGTTGCACTGTGACCCCACAAACGAGGTCAAGGTCATTCATGTACTGTCTCAGCATGACCTTCATACAGAATAATTAACATGTGTAGCTAACTCAAAACAGATCTCAAGTTATCAAATAAACAGTAAATTTCGTGTCAGTTGTCCTGTGAATTAGCATTAGAATGCCCATTGACTTACATAGTAATCGATAGGAAAGCTCCACTGACTGGTAAGTACCGTAATTGAAAATCCTTAAAAATCAGGAATCCAAAGCAGTGCCACCTACTAAACAACTGTTTGACCCTTCCATAACAACATATCCATCACATTTCAGCTTAATCTGAGGGACAGTTCTCAAAACAAGTGAAAAAACCATACAAAAAATTCATTAAAAAAATTGCAGCGCCACCTGGTGAACAAATTGGGAACTAGGTGTCCCCGGGAGTGTCTATGAACGATATCAAAGCAATTGGGTGAGCGGTTTCAGAAGAGAAGAATTTTGAAGGTTTGCCCCAAAAAAGAACAAACAAATTCATAAAAAATCCAAAAATCAATAGAGCATGACCATTTGAACACACTTGATAGAGATCCACCCAAGGCACATCCCCACCAAGTTTGAAGTAAATCTGGTCAATATTATTTAAGTTATGACCATTACAAGAAATTCCCATGTTAAACTTTCCTATTAAAACTTTTGTACAGATTTTTGAAAAAAAATCATAAAAAAATCCAAATTCATTGGAACATGACCATTGGAACAAACCTGGTAGACACCCACCCAAGGTACATTGCCACCAAGTTTGAAGCAAATCTGGATAATGGTTTTGGAGAAGAAGTCGAAAATGTAAATTAGCATTAGAATGCCCATTGACTTACATGGTAATCAATAGGAAAGGTGCATTCAAAAAAAATTAAAAATCAATGGAGCGTGACCATTTGAACAACTTGGTAGAGATCCACTCAAGGTGTATCCCCACCAAGTTTGAAGTCAATCTGGATGACGGTACTGGAGAAGAAGTCGAAAATGTGAATTAGCATTAGAATGCCCATTGACTTCCATAGTAATCAATAGGAAAGCTGCATTGACCGACAAGTACCAGAATTGAAAAAATCATTAAAAATCAGGAATCCGCAGCACTCCCACATAGTGAACAACTTTGTTTGACCCTTCTACAAGGAACATATCCACCACGTTTCAGCTTAATCTGAGTGACGGTTCTGGAGAAGAAGTCGAAAATAGCTATAACACACAAACATTCATAAAAAATTAGAAACAAATTGCAGCGCCACCTGGTGAACTAATTAAGAACTAGGAGTCCCAGGGAGTGTTCCTGTGTGATATCAAAGCAATTGGGTGAGCGGTTTCGGAGAAGAAGATTTTTTAAGATTTACCCAAAAAAGAACAAAAAAATTCATTAAAAATCCAAAAATCACTGGACCGTGACCATTTGAACAAACTTGGTAGAGACCCACCCAAGGCACATTTCTACCAAGTTTACAGTGAATCTGGCTGATGGTTTTTGAGAAGAAGTCGAAAATGTGAATTGTGGATGACGGACGGACGACGGACGGACGGACGGACGACGGACGGACGGACGGACGGACGACGGACGGACGGACGACGGACGACGGACCCTCAAAAAACCTCAGCTGACTGACAAGTCAGCTGAGGTAAAAATTCATAAAGAATTAAAAAAGAATGTCAGCGCCACCTGGTGAACAAATACTGGACTGTGACTATTTGAAGAAACTTGGTAGAGACCCACAAGAGGCACATCTCCACCGAGTTTGAAGTGGATCTGGCTGATGGGTTTTGAGAAGAAGTCGAAAATGTGAATTGTGGACAGACGGACGGACGGACGACGGACCCTCTCAAAACCTCAGCTGACTGACAAGTCAGCTGAGGTAAAAATCACTGGAGCATGCCTATTTGAAGACACTCCGTAGTGACCCTCCCAAGGTATGTTGCTAGATCTGGTGAATGGTTTTTTGAGAAGTTGAAAATATGAATTGTTGACCAATGAATGACAGATGATTGACCTTCCTATAAACTCATGATCAGCAGTCTGACAAGTCAGCTGAGCTAAAAATGATATATATACATGTAACTGGTGTATGTTGGAAGACTTATTTAGCAGTCACCTTGTTGGTATAACCCATAAAAAGTTACTGAACTTTCACTATGAGTGTTAAGAGTCAACATTCAGAAATACACTAGATTACAAGGGTGCCGACACACTGGACATTCCTACCCTCACCCCATACCATTATCACAGACTGCAGGTGACAACCAGAGCAATTTTATGGCCCAACACCACAATATAACAACCAAAATCTGCTGTCACACCTACAACAGACACTACTTCTTCCTTACCTTTGAAACTCAGCCAGGATAAAAATCCTGATCATTGGTCAACATGCAAATAATAATTTAAAATAAACACTACAATAGACATATATTGACCACGTGTATTAACAGCCAAATTAAGGACAGATCTATATTCACATCAACTGCAAATACCAACAGTTTAAAGCAAGTTTACACATGTTATTTCTTTTTTCATCACATCAATCCACCAACCATCAGTACCTGTGAAAGTGAGGCCCTGTTGGGGGGGGGGGGGGGGTGTACTGAAAATCCAAAAGTTGCAAGTCAAAAAATCCAAAAGTCCTTCATAAAATCGGAAAAAATATTAAATATTTTTTTAAATTTCAATAATCTGTTAATCCTTAAATAGAAGAAAAATTCAATAATCCACATTTTGAAGTACAAATTATCCAATAATCCCTTTAAAAAGGCCCAAAAATCCAATAATCCTAAAACCCTAACAGAGCCCCGAAAGTCAGAAGTAGGCATGTAGATTACAAAAATAAGTACACCGTGGGTTTTCACCATTTTTACAATTATTCCAGATACAGCATGTTAAGGATAATGTTATGGGGAGCAGTTACATCATGATAAGCTTTTGAAGCCTCGAACATATAAATTCATGAATATTGTGCAATATACTGGATTTGAAATTCCAGTGTTCATTTGAAACAGAAGCAGTAACTTGTACAGTGTATGTACCTTGATATGAATGACATCTCAGTCTTGGTACAAGATTTGCACACTTCTACGTACAAAACCTGAGTTATTTCATCCGTAATAAACACACGCCTGAGTTCTATCAACTCGTAATAAATAAATTACTGGTTTCATTATCCATATATCTTCTCACCAATCAGGAATCAAATCCACAGTAAATTGTTTGATTTTATGTATATATATGGACACACCTGTATATGTGGAGGACTGAGGTATAAATATGTACAATGTACCATATACAACCATTTTAATGTACCTGACTCTCTTTCTAGTCTACATTGCTGAGAACTTCTGACCTCAGACCACATACATTCTGAATACATGAGACATAACAATGTATTCATACCTTGGGTTTTCATTTGTTACACAATTATTTGAGAGTAGAGTTAAATCATAATCAGTTTGAAAATGAAGCCTCAAGGATGAAGATTCATAAACACTCTGCAGTATACTGAACTTGAAACTCCAGGGTTCTTAAACATTTTTTTTTCTCATTATAAACCAGCATTTTTGCAAATTACTATTACATTCTGGTCTTTAAATGTTCAAGTGTAGCAGTGATAACTTGGTCTTTATGCAATCCATGTGGGGAACCAAGTGGTTCTCTGGTCTGTACTTTGGGCTCGTCCACTGGTTCTTAAAAAAGGGAACTGCTCTACTGTCAGTATAAGTGGTCATCTTGCATATCCCCAGGTGAAATTGGAAACAGCCAGATGTGCTACCTGCAACAAATTTGAGAGAATTAAACAAAACTGTTAACTTTCTGTGGGATATAGCATCTGAAAATGTCTTTATTATCCAACCGAGCATGAAATAAGAAAATGAAAACTAAGGGAATCCTATAAGCTCAGCTTCAGGACTGATCCAGTGCTTTTGGAGATTTTTTTTCAGATTTTACAACACAGCTACAAAACAAGAAGACTGTAACAGTCTTGTGCCCAGCTGATCGAACATGCACAGACAGAAGTGGTCCTGTGAACTATATCAAGCTCACCTCTGTTTGAGACAATGGTCACTGTTGCTAACGGGTACATATCCCCTTGCTGATTGTAAAAAAAAAAAAAAGAAAGTAATAATAATGAAAAAATAAAACAAACAAATAAACAAAAAACAGTAAAATTGCAGCACCACCTGTTGAACAAATTAAGGTCTAGGGGTCCCCTACAGTGTCCCTATGCAATTTGAAACAATTGGCCAGGCAGTTTCAGAGAAGCTTTTTTAACATTTTGCCGAAAAATCAACAAAATTCATTAAAAATCCAAAATTCACTCCACTGTAACCATTTGAACAAACCTGGTAGACTCACCAAAGGAACATCCCCACCAATTTTAAAGTAAATCTGCTTGATGGCATTGGCGAAGAAATAAAAAAAATGTGAATTTCCATTGCAATTCTGATCCACTTATAAACACAATAGATTGCTTGCATCACCCAGTATGCACCCAAATTGTAAATAATCCTTAAAAATCAGGCATCAAACACAAATTTAGAGCCTAAGAGTCGTCAGGAGTGTTCCTGTGGGATATCAAAGCAATTACACACGCAATTTTGGAGATTCCCTTACAGATTTGTCCAGAAAAAGAACTTTTTAAAAAATCATAACAAATCCAAAATCCACTGGACCATGTCCATTTTAACAAATTTGGTAGAGACCCACCAGAGGCATATTGCCACTAAGTTTGAGGTTAATCTTCCAAGCAGTTTTGAAGAAGTTGATATGTGAATTGTTAACGATGCATGAAAGAGCACAAGATGAGCTCAGCTACTGACAAGTAAACTCAGCTAAAAATGGATTAATATAATATAATCATTTAAAACAAGAGAGCTCTGATAGGCTGCTACTCAGCTGACCTATGATGAATACAGCAAGTGAAGTTGGCCCACCTTGCTCAGAAATGAGATTAAAACTACATAAATAAGACCTAACAAAAATATATGTGTGGTTCAGGTAATTGGACCAATGCTACTAAATTGGCCCCAGTCTAACAAATTTGATGACACATTAAAAAATCCAAACTGCCCTTCCCAAACAAGAGGGCTGTGTGAACAGCATATGCTCCTCTGACCTAGAGATTTATTACATTTGTGGCTTTGTAAACTTGGGATAGGATCAAGTAATACATGTATGTTGGACTGTGACCTCAGATATGAGGTTATGGTCACTCATGTACTGTCTAAGTGTAACCTTCATATAGAAACATTAACATGTATTTATACTTTAAAAGTCCTAACTCAAAATAGGTCTCAAGCTATCAAGTGAATGTTCAGTTAATTCCATGTCAGTTGTCGTGTGATCTTGGTAATAAGGTCAAGGTCCAAAAACTACTGGAGCATGACTCCTTGCACAAAATAGGCAGACACTTTTCAAAGGTACATCTCTACCAAGTTTGACACAAATCTTGCCAAAATTATTTAAGTTACAACCATTACAGGAAATAGCCAGGCTAAACCTCCCTATTAAACCTTTATCAAAAAAATCCCCCCCCCCATCAGACAAAAATACAAAAATCAGCAGAGCGTGACCATTGAAAAAAAAAAAAACCTCGTAGAGACACACCTAAGGTACATTGCCACCCAGTTTGAAGTCAATCTGACCGACGGTTTTGCAGAAGTCAAAAACTGTGATTTAGCATTAATTGCCCATTGGCACATGCATGGTACTCAATAGGAAAGATTAATTTACCGATAAGTACCAGAATTTGAAGTAGAAGCCGATCAGTGACCGAAAACCCCTCGGCCAGGACAGACGCGTAGGTGACGACAATACCCTTGGGTAGGTAAAGGTTGCTTCTGTTTGACATTATGACAAAGCTTTGGTGCAACTGCAATGAGCAGCGATTTCATGGCAAGGCCATTTTTCTTCACTGCAGCACCATGCCCTAAAATTTGGCCCAGTGACGTAGTTTTCACTAGGTGTCTCAGGCATCCTTAGGACCAACTATCATTAATAACTGGTGCAGCTACAATGAGAAAATTAAGATTTGAAGATATCATGGTTCTGCCATTTTTCTTCAATACAGCACTGTGACCTAAATGTGACCCAGTGACCTAGTTTTCGATAGACTTCTGTGGCATCCTTAGGACCAAATGTCACAAATAATCGATGAAGCTATGTTCAATATTTTTTTTAGATATTGTTTTAAAACGCACTTTTTTCTTTAATGCAGTACTGTGACCTAAATATGTGACCAAGTGACCTACTTTTCAATAGGCACCTGAAACACCTAAATGACCATGTGATAAAAATTTGGTCTCTGTAAAGTGAGTATTTTTAGAAATACAGTGAAACCTCCCTATACCGAACACCCTTGGGACCGAACAAAAGTGTTTGGTATAGGGAGGTTTCCACATTGTGGCCTCATGTCTTACCAACCGTACTATACAGATACCTGCTGAGATCATTATGGTGGGAGATACTCATGTTAACTACATATACATCATTAAATAAATGAACAACAAAGAAGTAATTTTTGATTGTTTTATAAGTTGGGAAAGATGTACTGACTGTGATAGAGCAAAGTTCAGGTGTGTACATGCATATGTATATATAATTATTAAAGAACATTATAACATCTAGTGTATGTTAATATTAAAATAACATGCATATGACCTTGCACCTATTTTATCAGAGCTGTTGCTCATTTCTGGTACTCCTTGAAATTAAATACCCTGGCTTTGGTGAGACAAACATAATGACTTAATTTGTAAGTTATTGTTTGTTAGAATGATTAAAGAAAACACCCAAAACTGGTCCAATTATCCCAGGGAGGATAGGAGCAAGGTGCTAAGTGACATTGACACTTTCACCCTCCACCCTGTTGTTGCCATCTATAGAAGTGACAACAGGTGTTCAACAGCTTGCTGTGGATTGTTTCTATTGCTGCTGGTATAAGCAATAATTAAACCTGTCTCTGAAGTTAATCTGGTTAGTTTCAGCCTTATCAGTAATTACTCCCTGCAAATACACAAAAATATGCTGAATGTGTGTTCAGTTTAGGGAGGTTTTTTGGGAAATGGTGTTCATTTGAGGTGTTCATGTTCACTATAGAGAGGTGTTCAGTATAGGGAGGTTTGCTTATAATGGAAGCATATGGGAAAAAAATTGGGACCGAGAAAAAGTGTTCGGTATAAGGGGGTGTTCGGTAAGGGAGGTTTTACTGTATGGTGTTAACAAGGCATTGACGGACAGACACGTAGATGACGAAAAAATACCCTCCATCCAAGAAGGCTGAGGAGTAAAAATCCTTTTAAATCAGGAATCCACAGCATTGCCATCTAGTGCATATTTATACTATACAGTGGTAACACTTCCCATAGCTTCTTCAAGAATTAACATATATCCATATCATCTTCCCAAAATTTTCATTCTCTAAAGTCAAATTATACTCTGATTTAATTGCAAGGAATTCTGCTCAGCTGTTCTGCAGAAAAAAAAGAAAATAGCCTTAAAGCACCAACATTACAAAAAAAAAAAAATGAGAAAAACCTGCAGGGCCACCTGGTGGCCAAAAAAGGAACTAAGTGACACCAGGAGATACTATGTGTAATATATATCAAAGCAATTAGCCAAGTGGTTCTTGAATTTTTTTTTTTTCAAATAAATATAAAATGTATTGCATCATAATCATCATCTTTGCAAACTTGGAAGGGGTATACCTGGGGAACATCAAAGTGCAAAATTAAAACATTCCACTCAGGGGTTTATGAGAAGTTAAAAATGTAAATAATGACAAATGGACAGACAGATGGCCGACAGGCACAAACAGATTCCAATAGCTTTGCTGACTGAAAAGTCAACATGGCTAAAAATTATATTGAAAATCCAAAAATCATTTGAGCATGACCATTTCAAGAAACCTGGTCGAGACCCACCCAATGTACATTGCCAGTAAGTCAATCTAGATGACGGTTTTGGAGAAGTTAAAAAAAAGTGAATTAGCACAAGAATGCCCATTGACCTACCTACATATACATGTACATATTGATCAATCAGAGGGGTATTACCCATAAGTACCCAGATTGAAGATTTTTTTTAAGTTTTGCAAAAAAATAAAAAAATAAAAACAGAAAAACAGAAAAAAAAATCGAAAAATCACGGGAGTGTGACCATTGGAACACACCTGGTAGAGAACCACCCAAGGCACATCCCCACCAAGTTTGAAGTAAATCTGGGGATCGTTTTTTGAGAAGTCAAAAAAGGGAGGTGTGGACGGACGGGTGGGCAGCAGACCCTTAAAAAAGCTCAGCTCACTGACAATCAGCTGAGCTAAAAACAATGAAGGGACTAAACCTACAAAAATTTATTTCCACAAACCAAATTCTGTTTGTACGCACAAAAAAATTACACACAGTGTTCAAATATATGTATAGAAGTCATTGTTTGAACTTCTAAATCTGTTATTATTGTGCATGTACCAAAAAGCATACTTCTGTTTTGTTTTTAAATAAAAAATTACTGTGGGCCTGATGTCCATGTCATTTCTATAGCAGTCAGTTACATTGATAATCACTCCGAGTTATTTTGAATAATTGGCATTTTTAACATGAATAAGAGTCCAGTCAAAGTGAATTTTACAGTCCTTTTTGGATGGCTTTAATATTCGAAAATTTGATGGTTGCCAAACTGGAAAAAGCTGAATTGAATTTCAGATTAAACTTATGGGTTTTAAAATTCAAGTTTAATTTCAATGACACTCTAACTGGAACCCCCAGGTCTCCGCATGCTGGAGTTGCCTGGCTAATGCTCCATATGGCTATGCACACAAAAAGCCACTCACCTTGGGAGTTGTGTTACTATGCCAGTTAGCACACTACAGAGGGTGACTAAGGAGCAAAGGGTGCATAAGTGTACAGCACACAAGTGTGTTCTAAAGCAGATGTTGAAGCATGTTATCCCCACCACTGGCAGTCAAAAGTGTTAGCCAAGAGTCACAATAAAGTGGCCATATTCATAGAACCTAAGTACAGTCCAAAACTTCACTGTAGCTAGGGTAACACAGAATCTGATTGGAAAGTTACTCAGTTACAGTTCAATTTCAAACTTAAGCTTGCTTTATGAATACGCCCACTGATGACTCCAGTATTCTGACTTTCTACTGTTGCACTTGAATAGAACGTGTAGAAATCTGCCTGTGGTGAAGCTGCACTAGAGGATGACTCCATGCAAAATGTGCAGTTAATGCATACTATTAACCCTTCCCCCCCTTGAATTGACACTCAAATCAACAACTTTCCTCCGCATGAGATGGGCACTTACCAACTCATGCCAACAAAAGTTGTTGACCTGGCGGATGTGATCTTGATAGGGATCATCTAAAATAATCAGTCAAAATTGTTTTTCATTACTGTTGAAATCAGTTGAAATAACTGAAGCAGTTGACATTTGACCACCAGCCGGTTTAAGGGGGAAGGGGTTAAAGCAGTGTTATCAACTTTACTACATGCAAAAAGCATTTAGAACCATCACCAATGACATATAAGCACCAGGTCTAAGTGAACCTTGAAAGTTTTTTTTCTTTTTTTTTTTTCTTTTGAGCAGTTACTCCCAACTTTTTAAAACACCCCCCCCCCCCAAAAAAAAAAAAAAAAGAAGATAGATGCTATGTTTGTTGTCTTAGGTGTTTAAACCCTGGTCTTCCCTAGTTTTTCCCAGCCTGATGATAGCCCCACTGTTTCTCAAGCCCCCTTGGTGCTATTAAGCAATCTGCACCTAAAGCACTAGTCCACCAAACTGAGACAGTTAAATGACTTTCATGCTTGTAAATTTTCAACATGTTTCAATGGGAACTTGCCTGAAAAAGCACGTAACATCACCATTCTGTGTAGTAACCACAAAATTACAAATAATGGGTTTATGGCTGGGCTGTTTTCTCACAACATGAGCCATTATTAAACATTTGAACACTGCATTTTATTCAAATTGTGCATATGTGCGAGCCCCTCCGTGAAATTTTCTGAATGTTGACAGAGAAAAGGCATGCACTGGTATCAAACCATCTCTCCTACTAACGTTACCATTCACGTCACCTGCTACAAAATGACCTTGGCTTATGCAAAATATATGCACTAATTGAATACATGAAATGCCTGTATAATAGAAAGACAATCATCCAGCAACACACACATTTTTTTTTAAAATCCCAGGTCTGATTGAACAGTCAGTCAAAATGCACTCAATGTCAAACCAAAATGTCTGTGTTGACAGGGTCTCTCTCTCAAAAAAAAAGTTGCTTTCAAAAACTAAAAACTCTATTTTCTTATTATCTCCATATTCTGTGGACGTCACCTAACTATTAACGTTATATTTCCACAAGAAAGAAACAAATGTAGGCGGGTAGTCAGAAGAAATGCTCCATGTTTTTTTTTTTGTCTTGAAACCCGCTGCCGCGAATCGTCTGCTCGAATGGTCACATTGCGCATGCGCCAACCAACCTCTTCTGGCCAGACGTTTGTTGACTCCATAGTCGCATAAGTCACTTAACTTTGTTGTCTTGTTTGTTTACATTGTGGACGCCATGGTCACTTAACTTTGTTGTCTTGTTTGTTAACATTGTGGGCGCATAAACAAACATATTTCTAATCACTTGTTTACATTGTTCACCAGTAAACAAACCAAACATGCAACTTTTTCACTGGAAAACAAACCTGAAGGCCAACTAAAAACACGACGTTGATTGACTTTGATTTTTGCAATCATTCCAATCATTTGAGACACTTATTGTTGTTGTCTTGTCAGTTGTTTGTTTATGGCGTCCACTCGTAAACAAACCACAAAGTAAACAAGTAGTCTGTACACAAAACAATGGGACAAAGTGCTAGTTGTGTTAACGATGTGAATTGTTGTAGTTGTAGTAGTCAACACTTACTTGTTGGGGAGCTCAATGAGGCAGGCCTCAGTGTCGTCCATCCTCCACGGCAGATCCTGGTCTCTGTGCCAGTCGATGTCGAAACGTAAAGTGGAGGAAGAGTCACCACCGACAACATATAACTGAGGGCCGTATACCACCGCGGATGAGTTATGCTTCATCTCTGGTAGTTCAGTCCTCAGTCTGTTCCAGGTCCCGGTCGGAGAGTTGTATTGCTCCATGCTGTACTCCACATGGCCACTGGCAGTGCTGTACTCCACATAGTCACTGTACTCATTGCCACCACAGACCAGGAGGCCGCCTCCTGTGTTGACCATCATGTGACCATAACGGCCTGTTAGGAGGGACGCCTCCTGTCGCCAGCTGTCCTCTCCCGGGGCCCAAGACATCACAGACGAAAGCGCTAAATCTACATCATCCAGCCCTCCGCTGATGTACACGCAGCCCTCATACTCACAGGCAGCGTGTACATACCTCCCCCCGGGCAGGTCAGGTCTAGGTGTCCATTCCCTTTCTGTTGTCAGTACCTCGGCGGATGAGGGCGTGTTGCCGTGTTCATCCAAGCCGCCCACTGCGATCATCGCCCCACCCACCGCTGTCACTGTGTGTTTGAACCTTGATGTCCTCAAGGAGGGCCCTGACCTCCACTGACAGGTGATCAGGTCGAGGACATCACAACCTGCCAGTCTATTGTTACCTATAAACAGAGAGAGACCCGTCAAGTAGGAACGCGGACATAAAGTGACACAAGTTAACGTTAACAAACTTGTATTTTATGAGCAATGACTTGATCACCAAGTCCACAAATTACTCTCAAGTTAATTGTTGACTGAATGAAGTCTTTCATTTGGTCAACAATAGAATAAACATTTACTGTAATCAGTCAACAACTTTCTGTTATGTTTGATTGACATCCTGTGGTTGGACCTCAATACACACATCAATACACCAACACATCAATACACAAACATACTGCACTGTGGCAGTATTTTGTATACACGTGTGTGTATTGATGTTGCTCTGTGTGTGACTGTCAAACGTGTCTTTGATGTCAATCACAGGCCACGGAACTTACCTGCGTCCCTTCCTCCTATCAGCCACACCTGGTCTTTGTACCAGACCACTGCCGAGTCACACCTCGGGTGTGGCACCCTCGGTATGGCTGCCACCTCTTTATATTCACCCCCCAGGCCTTGGGGTGTGAGGGGTGCGGCCACCACTCTCTCCAGGGGTCTGTTTGTATCATAGCAGAGCCCAGCAAACACCGCGATGGCCGGCGTCCCTGTAAACAGATCCCAGACCAAACCTGAGTCAACAATCAACATTCTGTTTATGCCACATTCTCATCACAAAACACAACTTTCTCCCGGAGGCTCACATTTCCTCCCACAGTTTGCAGTCAGCGCTAACTGTGTTCATGGCCTGCCAGTGAACTGTCTGATGTTTGGCACGACGCTGTCAAAGTGGAGCAGTCCACGCTACACTGACGCTCGGGATGGAGAGTTTATAGTGTGCTGTGTCTGGTTTTATTTGTTTATGCTGTTTATGTTTATAGATGACGGTATCACTGAATTAATGTTCATTCACTAAGTATCAGGGGCAGAGGTTTATGTATAATGAACGGGCTGACACCCCTACCTGGCGTTACCTACCCTTAATCCCCTACAGGGCAAATTGGGACGCTCCCGCGTAATGCCGGATCATGGAGTTCAGTGCTGTGACGTCCATCGAAATCTTTGTGGATGCAAAAACTGGAACATTTCCAAGAGCAGCCAGAAGACATTTTAACCCCCCTATTCCCACCGTCAAACCTTTGGATTTTAAATCTTCACAAAGCGCGAAGTCTGTGGAATTTGTATTTGATGGAATTGTAATGTGGTAAACATTATCTTCCCTCTGGGATTTCTGCCATTGAAAAACCAGCAGGCTTTCCACGAAATTAAACTTGATGTTGAACACGAGGCATAATTGCACTGCAGGGATCAGCTTTATGGTGAAGGTAGGCATTCATATTCTGCCTTCAACTTCAAGAATTGTGTGACAAAAGCATCTAAGTTACGTCATTTTAATACTTCCAAAGGGATTCTGTTTCTGTTAACTTTTAGTGGCACAAATATATTTCATAGACATGGCTCACAACCACGCTCGATTGAGAGCCTATATACCTGTATCTACGCCTAGAAAAACTGTTTCCCTTGCGATTTTTGCAAGGGGGTCACATGAAGGGAAAGTCGGGGAGAGAAGACTTGATTTTCACCAATTTTGCATGTTATATTTTGTACATATACAAGACTTGTGACTCTTTAGAATTTTATCAGAGGGTATTTCAGTGTTTGAAAGGATAATATACCCCCATTGAAGGATTAACAGAAACACTGACAAATACAATGTTGGATCATTCTTATTCATATTTGCTAATGACTGTATCTAATATCTATGGCCAAATTGCAATGTATTTCACCATTATTGTCAAGATTAAATTCAAGGTTTTCCCCAGTTTTAGAGAACAGCAAGGGGATGAACCTGGTGAGAGATGGCAACCTAGAATTTCTTGTTCTAGGACAGATATTGACCAAATGTTGCACAAATATTTCTAAAATAACTTACTTTTTAATGAAAAGGGTGAAAGGTAGTAAAAGGTGAGAGGTGTTGAAGAAAAGATGAAAGGTGGGCTACCTTTGAGCTTATAATGTGGGGAACACACTGAAATTGTATTATGTGCTTGCTATAGAGTTAGAATTTGGTTATTTCACGAAGGCCAATGTGAGTCTTGAGACCCTAATGTAATGAAGAATCACTTGTTTGCATCTGTTGGGACTGTCATAACTGTTTTACTGTTTTGTCTACATTGAAATAGTTACAACCTTGGCCTATGCCCAGATAAATTAACAGGCCTTTTCTACAGTGAAAATTTGAGGAACCAGCAATGCAGGGTTAATTTTTCACATAACAGTAATAGGCTTGGGTTAGGCCCAAGTTGCATGCTATTAACTTTGATAGAAATGCGAGAAAAGCATATTCAATAATTCTAAAATAAAAATACATGATATGAGCAGTAATGTGAAAATTTGAAAGCCCAGGATTTGGATCTATAAAATAATTGTACAACCAACAGGTAATTACGTAACTTTGGTAAATGTTTGACAAGTAAGAAAAGCAAGATTCATTAAATCCTTACATTGATACTTGATGGTGTGTGATAGACCAATAAATTTTCTTTTGTAACTTTAGTGAACACACCACAAGTTCATAAGTTCATTATAATCCCCAGAATTGAAGACAGGGAATAACTTAGGCCTACTTCTTAAATTAAATTAACTGGTGATATTACATTATTTGTTCTCTCTTTTTCTTTTCTTTTTATGCAGAATGGCTTATCTTTAGACAGTATGTACTTTTTGCTTCGTTAATACCTACTTGTTCGTACTTTACCTCATTTCAAAGTATTTTTGTCATGCTTTCCTGCAGCAAACCTCCCTGCGTGGCACAGTGTGTTCTGCTAAACTGAATGAAGCAGACGACAGTGCGCTGCTGACGCAGGGAAGTGCCACGTGCAAGTTGAGCCAGGAGAGTGGCGAGTCACCAGGACGTGGCGCCCACAATATACAACATTAAATTTTCCGTGGCCCCTGAACCTTGTCGTCCACAGCCAACTGACAAACTGCAACTTTTGCTTTTCTACCCTAAGATTGGTGAAGTATGACAACAGGCCTATATAAGCTGTTTAAGCTTTGATGCATCTTACAATTATGAAGAACGTAGTAATTGTAGGGTAAATATAATGATGATTAGGCTTTTGTTTCACAGAGTAATTTTTAAAGGTTGGAACCAAGTACTGAGCCTTTGAGGAATAATTTTGTTTAGAGTTTTCTTCCAATCACTTTTGAACATCCCAAGGAAAACAATCGGCAAATATAGTATATATAAAATAAAATACACAAATCAATAAAAAAATTTGAAAAGCAAACAAAAATAAAAAAAAAAAATAAACGGAAATAAAGCAAAATAAAATAGCATATTAATTAATTGAAAAAATTAAAAACAAACTTACATGTGATTTATGAGAATTGTTTGTCTCCTACATTTGACATACGCCCATGATATTCAATTCATTGACCATAAAAGACTTGACACTTATCATTATGATAATGTTTGAGATATATAGTTTATGTACACAGTAAATGAGAAGCTAGATAAATGGATGTTGGATAAATTGTCAAGCTTATGTTTTCTGTTTTTATTCTTTGCTCTGCTGACCACAGATCACAGAGCTGATGGCATCGTTCATGTCTGTCCATCCGTCATCTCTCTGTAAACTTTCTGCTTGTGTGCATGATACAGTCCACAGTTTTCAAGATAGCCCCATGAAACTTTCAGAAATTATAAAGTGTATGAAAATTTAGGAAGAGTTTATATGTAATAAATGGGTCAAAATGCAAAAAATATTGTCACAGCTCTAGCATCCTTAATGTTTGATGACTCTTCAAGAAATTTAGTGAAATTGTGGAGAAGGTCAAAGGCTCAGTTGCATATGATGCTGGTGGCGCCAAGTATGAATTTACATACATATAAACTCTGAGCCAAAATGCGATTATTCCATGTCTCAAAAAGTAATTCAATTAGAATTAGATGGAAAATTTATAGGATATATAGACCATGCCCAGTTCTAGATTGTTCTGTTATATTCATGACCTTGCCCTATTTTTGTTGGGTCGCCAAGCCTGTAAAGTTGAGAGAAGTTATTTGGTAATATAATGGCAGGGTGTAGTTTGGACATCAATGGGAATTGCGTTCATTGTATATGCTATACTTAGTGACCTACATTTTGGGTCACCTTGACCCAATGATTCTGTGACCTTGCATAAGAGTTCATTGCATAACTCTACTTAATGACCTACTTTTTGGGTCACCTTAACCCAAAGATTGTGTGACCTTGACCTGTTTCAAGGTCACTAAGCACTTAAGAAAAGGACATTTGATTCAATATCTTGGTGAAGAAGGAGAATGATGCCAAATGTACCAGAAATGTGCACATGGTCTATCTTGTGAAAATTTACATTACATAATATGGCTGACGTTGATTAATTTTCCAAGCTCATTGAGGGAACACAGTTCAGCAATTTTTTGTGATGGTGGTTAACAGACCATTGGGCCGATGGACCCCTAGTTTCCCTTTGGTTTTGTGTTGGCTGTTTGTTTGCTGATACAAAGGGTTATCTAAATTATGAATTGAAGTAGAGTGTATTGTGCACTGATCCACCATGTCTTATCAAACTGGGAGGAAAAGTGGGATTCTTCTCTCCATTTTAATCCACCTACAGGAAATAATCACCAATTCACAAATTTTTTTACAGAGACTGAGACAAGAAATTAGGTGAAGACATAGACATAATGATTGTAGTTTCACTTTACTATGTATAGATGCCATGGTGACTTGTAACTAGACCTACAGTGAAAAATGTATATTAACAGAATAATGAAATAGAGTCACATCATTTGAAATTATGCTTAGTATGAGTCATGGAATAATTTCTCATTATGGCTCTTTTGGTGGTAGGTCTTGGGCTGAGTTAACATCTTTCCTATGCATGCATTGACGTAAGCCATTTCTTTCTACTTTTGGAAATGCATCCATGCTGGTACTTGCATGAAATGTCTTTTTGTGAGGAATTTAATTCCAACTGTAATGAAGGTAAATGCAACTTTACTTGCGATACGCAGACAAAGGGTAACTTTTCCTATCGAATAGCATTCTCACTCTTCAAGTTATTGACCATGGTGATTTCACATTTTCGACTTCTTCTCTAAAACCGTTATCCAAATTTACTTCAAACTTGGTGGCAATGTTCCTTAGGTGGGTTTCTACCAAGTTTGTTCAGATGGTCATGCTAGAATGATTTTTGGATTTTTAATGATTTTTTTTTTTGGACAAATCTTACAAAATCTTCTCCACAACTGTTCACCCAATTGCTTTTATATTAAACCAGGAACACTCCTAGGGGCTCCTAGTTCATACTTTGTTCACCAGGTGGTGCTGCACTTTTTTCTTTTTTTTTTTATGAATTTTTGTGTGTTATTGTTACTTGTCACTTCTTCTGCAGAACCGTCTCTCAGATTAAGTTGAAACTTTGTGGATATGTTACTTGTAAAAGGGTCAAGCAAGTTCGTTCAGTAAGTACCACTGCTGTGTATTCTTGATTTTTAAAGATTTTTTTTTTCAATTCGGGGACTTACCAGTCAATGCACCCTTTCTATTGCTTACTATGTAAGTCAATGGGCATTCTAATGGTATTTTACATTTTCGACTTCTCTGAAGAAACTGTAAGTCAGATGTACTTCAAACGTGGTGGCAATATACCTTGGCTAGGTCCCTACCGACTTGATTCAAATGGCTATGCTCCAGTGATTTTTTTGATTTTTTGTGATTTTTTTTTTTTAAATCAGTAAAAGGTTTAATAGGAAAGTTTAACATGGGAATTTCTTGTAATGGTTATAACTTAAATGATTTTGGCCAGATTTTGGCCAAACTTGGGATGTAAATTTTACAAGGGTCTACCTATTTTGTGCAAATGGTCATGCTCTAGTGACGTTTGGACCTTGACCTCATTCCCAAGGTCACAGGACAACTGATACATATTTACTGTTCACTTGATAACTTGAGATCTGTTTTGAGTTAGGACCTTGATGTTGCACATGTTAGTGTCTCTCTATGACAGTCTAGCTTAGACAGTACATGAGTGCCCTTGACCTCATTTCTGGGGTCACAGTGCGACACACATGAATTTTACTCTTCATTATCACTTGAGAATTACTTGAACTGGGACATGGATGTTGCACATGTTAGTGTTCCTCTATAAAGGTCAGACTTACTCTATACATGGGTGACCTTGATCCTATCCCAAGTTCACAGAGCTGCAAGTGTGATGAATGTCGAGGTCAGCTGAGCATGGGCTGCATGGGCTGTTCACACAGCCCTCTTGTTTATTAGATAGTAGACTGCTAAAGAACCCAGCTTCAGACATGCAAAACAGTGATGGGTTGCATCCTGGATGTCACAGGATATAATATGAACATTTATTATATGATCAAGATATTCAGGGTTTTACTTTACAATTGGCTTAAAATATGTCATAATTGATTGTGTAAATACGTGCTTTCACCCAAATTCTACATGCACATTACTCAATTGAGTAAGTCACTGGACACTCTATTGATTGCTGGTCATATTAAAAATAGAACTGAGAAATCCCTTTGTGTCATGGTGCCATATTTGTCCAAAAGCATTACACAATGCTGGTGCAATTACATATTGCACATGCATTTTGCAATGCAGATTGAACTAGTTACAATGGACACCTTGTCACATCAACACAACTAACATGGCAGTTTTCCTGCTATTCTGTGTTGATTCAAGCCTACTTGCATGTGTTAAGGTCTATCATCATGGGTGACCAGTCTGGGCACAAGATCATATAATAAACCAATCACCAGTATAGTCTTTGAATTTGGTCAAAACATGTTCCAGGGGCCTGAGAACACCAATCTTCACCACATCCTTTGGCTTTGTAAAATGTTGGTGTTCTCAGGTCCATAGAACCATGTATTGACATCATTGAAAGACTATATTTGTACAATAATACTCTCCAGGGTCATTTACCTGCAGTAACCCATGCAATGTATGTCTTGTTCCTGCTCCCAAACAGCTGTGTCAGTTCAGCGGAAGACACTTGTTCTTGTAGTTCTGTCCAATGTAAGTGCACCCTGGCTCTTGATGCTATTGCCACTTTCTGGCTCCAGTGTGCATTACAGCTCAGAACTGCTATTATATATGGCTTTTCAATGCCTATGTAATCGTCCAATGGGTACCATTCCATATCAGTATCAATAGGATCAGACGCCTCTGTCTCTATTTTTACAGCGCTTTTATCAATTATGATGGCTAAATCTCCTTCCATTATCTTTCCCTCAAGATCATGTTGTTTCGCATTTATCATCTCTCTCAGGTCGTCAAAATCATATGAGCAGTGCATATTTGTTTCTGGCTCCTGTCCTTCATATTTGTGTGCCACCATATTTCTGATGTCTGGGAATTCATACCCATTGTGTTTCAACACATCCCGTGGCATCAGTGTGTTTATTATGAATTTGCTTATTTCAATGGAATTTCGACTTATCTGCATTAGTTTTGTGTGGGTGTCAATGGCCATGACTGTCTGAATTAATTCCAGATCTTCTTCTCCACCCTTTCCTAGAGCTTGAGTTGGATCACAAAGCATTAGCAATTTCTCAACGCTTGCTTCAGAGATTAAAGACTTCAGCTGTGCCAGCCAATGAGTCGGTGGTGGTAGCCCCTTGAAAATTTTTGTTTGTTTCTTCTCTGTTTCAATGGTATCCATTTGAAATGATTGTGACACAGTTGGCATGGTTGGTGATAGATCATGTTCAGTGGCCTGCTTGTGAAGTGGCATTGCATCAACAGAGCTATCATCTGACATCATTGTTGTTGAATCCTGACTCGTGCTCTGAGATATGTTGTACTCTCCATCTTGGTTTGTGATAGGTTGAACACGTTTTTCGACAGATGCATAGTTTTGAATATCATCCAGTATCCACCATTTAACTCGTTTAAATTCAGCAGGTAGTTCTCGCCACGTTAGTACGTCACTTATGGTGGTTACTTGAGACAGAGGCTCCCCTGCTTTTGCATGACACCATGGCAATTTTATGTCCCTGCAAAGATATAATACTAGCATGGTAACACACACATGCACCCCTATAATACAGACCATATGTGGACTTGTAATGTTCTACACAAAGAAGCTACTCATGTATGTATTTAATGATACTTTTTTGCCATATATCAATTGTGGACAAGTAGGGCTGTTTTATGTCATCATGTACTATTGTTGCATGTCATATTTCTTTCTGCTGAGATTTTAGGATACAATGTAAGTCAGCCCATCATATGATCCATGGACAATTCACACTTGTTATAGTTGTTAGAAACATTGGCAAGTTCTTCTCCAAGCTTCACAGGGATGATCCTTGCGGAAGTCTCCCAAATTAGTGATGAAAGTCATGCCACAATAAACTTGGATTCTTTTATATTTTCTTGGGGTTGGGGATGGCAGTTCATTTTGTAGAAAAACATTTCTATATTGAAATAAAAAAAAAATTAAATCCCTTTCTCTTTGCTTCCCCTGACAATAATTTGTTTAAAAAAATGATCCCGTGCTTTTGCATTCGAATGAATTCCAAGTTCAAGCATTTGGGCCAACATACTCAAAAGTCTATCCTTAGAGGGTGTCCCATGGTGGCAACTTTAGGAACTACATTTTCCAACATTGCAGAGATGGTAGTTCAAACTACAAAACTCTTGCTGTGCAAATAAAACATCAAGATGAATGAAAATTCTGTAAGAGTTGCCAAACCTTGATAGCTGGCAAGAATTTGAATTCCATGTTTCTAATCTTGATATATTTTTATAGCTATCTGTGAACCTTTAGTTTTTGTGTACATTTTCAGGATTGAAAAAAATACATAGTTGGAACCATTGCATTTACCATATTTTTAAACAATTTAAGCACTAAAAGGAACAAGTTTGAGCCCTTTATCTTACATATCTCATGCCACATTGCAAATATATATTGAAGTTGAATGGTTAAACTAGTACAGTCGGTGTGAGTTGTTTGAATGATGATAGAACAATATCATGAACAAAATCAGAAAACATAGAATCAGGAATATGTCTAATAAAGCATGCATTATTGTAAATTTAAAACTAAATCTGAAGCAAACATCTCAACAACTTATTTGTGTCTGTGCCCTATACTTGTATTTTATTTGTAACAAAAATTACCTTCAAATTTTAAATCTCACTAATTTGGCAACTCTGCTTAGATCATGTTAAGTGCCATCAAGCTGTCACATTAAAAATCATATGGTGGTTCCCCACATTTGTTTTTAGGAGATTGTTTTGCAACAGAATATGGAAACTTTGCATTGAATTTGATTGTTTGCTTTTTAAGGACAAAAATCAACTTTTGAATTGATACATTATTTTGTTAATAGCTGTACAGTGATCTATGTTACACTCTCTAATTGTAATGTGTGTGTAGGCAGCATCTATTTTTCCCTTGCCCCAGTTTAGAGACCAAAGTTAATCCAGGAGGGCAGTTCTGCCCCCACAGTGTCTCCTCAAAATTGAAAGTATGTTGACTCAGTGTTTAACATAGTTATTCACTAAAATTCACCAATTTAATCTCCAGGGGCCACATTCTCAAAGAGTTTAATCTGATCCTGATTTTAATCCTAAAATGAAAATCAATGTGCCTTTGGGCCTTGAACTACTGAATCATTGGCCTAATGTTTGATCTAAACTTGCAGGATTAATTAATCTATGTTCTCCACCATAATATGAGCTTTGGAAGTAAAGTTTCCATTTTATTTAATCAATCTTGATTTAATCCAGTATTTAATCCCGGATCAAAAGATTAAATACTGGATCAAACTAAGATTGATTTTATAAAATGAACTTGTAAAGTTCATATTGTAGCCAAGAGCGTATACTGACTCATCCTTATAGTTTTGCTCAAACATTGAGCCAAGGATTAAGTTGTTTAATGTCCAAACCACATTGGTTTTAATTTGGGGATTAAACTTAGAATCAGATCAAATTCTTTGTAAGTACGGCCACTGACTTTTAATGAATGGTCAAAATTAAATGTTGACTAGAATATGCATATGGGTTTTTTATGAACTAATTGATATGCTTGCATGGTTGTTTAAGGGGCACTAGTTTATATGCATGCATGTTATTTTCTCTGAACCACAGATCACGTCCTCCTTAATCTTGTTTCAGATGCAAGCTGCATAAATTTGACTCTATCAAGCAGATGCAACAGATCATGGGCGAGTGATGTGAAGAAAATCTGTTACTTATCTTTTTTTTCTGTTGGTAAAAGTTTTTTTTTTCTAATTTTGTTAAAAAGCTTTGTCAAAAAAGCAAACAGACTCCATTAGCTCGGTTATAGGAGTCTGAGTCTCTTGTCTGTTGTCTGTGTTTGTAAATTACTTTTGCATTTTCATCTCCTCAAAACGATTGCAAGGCACGCTTTCAATTTGCACATTCCTATTTGTCACCATGTAAGCCAATAGGGGCGGCGCTGGAAACTCATATTTTTGACTTCGTCTCCAAATCCATCAAACAGATTCACTTCGAAACTTGGTAAAAATGTACTTTGGATGGGTCAGCACCAATTTTGTTTAAATGTGATCCTTGAGTAATGTTTGTATATTTTTTATGGGATTTTCTATTCAGTTGTTTGGGAAAATTTTAGAAAATTTTTTCTAAAAGAGCTTTGCAAATTCCTTTAAAATTGCAAAAGATCACTTCTGGGAACATCCAAACCTTCATTTGTTCAACAGATTGCAATGCATTTTTTCTTTTTTTTTCAATGAATTACATTATGTTTTCCCTATTTTTGACTTCTTCTACAAAGGCATCAGTCAGATTGCTCTAAACTTGATGGAAATGTAGTTTATGGGAAGGTTAAACAAGATTGTTCATTGTGTGTGTGTATCTGTGTATGTGTCTGTGTGTGTGTGTGTGTGTGTGTGTGTGTGTGTTTTGCTACTCTTGCCTTTTGGTATTAAAGTGTTACTCAGGTTGCTCTAAACTTGATGGAAATGTAGTTTATGGGATGGTTAAATAAGATTATTCACTGTGTGTGTGTATGTGTGTGTGTGTGTGTGTGTGTGTGTGAGTGTCTGTGTGTGTGTGTGTGTGTGTGTGTGTCTGTGTGTATGTGTGTGTGTGTTTTGCTACTCTTGCCTTTTGGTATTAAAGTGTTACTCAGGTTGCTCTAAACTTGGTGAACATGTAGCATATGAGATAGTTACACAAGAGTTTTCACTAGGTGGTGATACTCTGAATCTCTGATGTTTAACAAAAGTTTCAGTTTGGGTACCTTTGAGCTAATGTTTGTATTTCTATTGATTACTATGTAAGTGAATGGGACTGCGACGGGAATTCACATTTTTTCTACTTCTCCAAAATCCTCATCCCTTAGATAGAGTGGGAATTAATGTGGCTAAAATATCAACATCAGCTGAGGTATGGCTGTTTACACAGCCCTCTTGTTTCTGTTTTGATGAATTTATGTGTGATAATGCTAGTTTTAACTTCTGCAGAAGGACTGCATAAAACTGCATGGAATTTTATCAGGATATAGCTTGACTAAAGGCAATGACAATTCGCCAAAATGATGATGATATGTACATGTTTAACAAAGTTATACGATTTTAAACTTTGGTACCATGTGTCAGTGAGTGCTGTGTATCTACATATATGTACCAGTACAATACACATATTGCATTATTGTTAAACTGATTGTATGGAATGCTTTTATTTTATACAAAGATGTTCCCAGGTGGGCCTCTGTCAGCTGTGTAAAGACAATAATGATGCAATATTTTTTTATGTTTTAATGAATTTTATGTATTTATTTTGTTTTTAAATCACAATTTCTTCTTTTCAAGAACTACTTGTCATATTGCTTTGGTATGGCATGCAGGGTCACTTAAGGTCATGTAGTATATATTTTGACCACCAGGTGGTACTGTGGGTGACTGCCTGTTTCAAATCAGGTATGAAATTTATTTCTTCACATTGGTATTGGAAGATGAATGATGTTCAGGTAATTCTTGAATTTCTGTCTTTTGCTGCATTTAATTTTGCTCCCATTGTTGGGTTAAATTTTTGATAATGGGTTGTTTTTCTGAACTGTTTGTGTGCTGAGTGTTTTTCAGACTCTGTCAAAGTGGTTGAACAAATTTTATCAGATTATTATCTAATTGAAGATAATACAAGTTTGTGAAGATGGGACTATGGAAAAGTTTGATGAAATTATGCGATATCAAAGTTTTGGACCATGTATCCTGAACTGCTGCAACTGTCGAGGTGCACACCAACAGTACAGTGCACGTATCGCAATGTTGCTAAAAATATTTTATGGAATACTTTGCTTTTACAGATGGATGTTGGTCAGGTGAACCTCAACTAAAAATGTGAAGGACATGATAACACAAATAGTAAGCATTCCCTGACAGGGTAAAGCACAATTAAACTTTTTGCTGACTCTGCAAATCTGACATACTGGCTTATGTCTCTTGGTGGATAGTAGGCCCATAATTACTATAAAAAACTAGAACAGGCTGATTTTCCAACAGGAAATCAAATGTCTCCCCATGCGCCCTTACTATTGTCACCCTTATTTCTATAAATAGGCATACCGATTCCAATGATCTACAGATATGGAGAAAGTACACTCTTAATTGACATTTCAAAACATTGATTTTTGACGAAATGCCCACGTGACCTTGAAAAATAGGTCAAGTTCATACATCTGCATTTACAAGCAAAGTCTTACAAAAATCTTACATAGAAACATAACCACACAAAATATCAACCTCTTTAAGTCAAATCTTTCTCGAGTGCATCTGCAATGATTTTAAAAAGTGGCCATGTGACCTTGAAAATAGGTCAAGATCACCCATCTACAATCCCAACCTAGTTCATGATTTGGTACATAATCATGCAAAATTTCAACCTTGCGGAGTTATTGTGTTTCCGTCAATTTTACATGACATGGCCATGTGACCTTGAAAATAGGTCAAGGTCACCCATCTGCGATCCTAAGTAAGGTTTTATATGGGAACATCTTTACAAAAAATTTCAGCTTCCCAAGATTTGACTCGCGTCTGCAACGCACACAAGAAGAAGAAGAAGAAGAAGAAGAAGAAGAAGAAGAAGAAGATTTTCTTGCTGTTGTTAATTCAAAAACAATATGTCTCCCCGTTGCACAGGGAGACATAATTAATAGGAAACTACCTATGGGATTTTCTTGTTGTTGTTAATTCAGACCTTGAGCGACCTTGAAATGTCAAACTGACTTATTAGTTTCTATCTAATGTACTAGTAAATTGTAGGCCCTTAATTAAGTTATCAAATAAAAAATACTTGTGAGGTTTCTTTAGTCTTCTTGACATGTTTAATTTTTTTAAGTGACATTGAAAGGTCGAACTGGCATATTAGATACTTTTTGGTAATATCACACTTTTGGACACTGTCTTGTTGGCAAGCACCAAATAAGGTACATGTAACAGACCAGTAAGGTGTGCACTTATGTCAGAAGCAGATTCCAGTCAGTCAAGCGAAAGTTCATCATGATTCTCTTGTTGATGTTTAATCCTAAAGTGCATGTTGTTTTTTTCTGGAAATTTGGAGGGAATGTAGCTTGAATAAACCTCCGCCAAACTTGTACATACAGGGAAGGTGGATTTGCTTTTATCTTTATTTTTTCTTAATTTTCAAGCTTATGGAATGACCAATAAAAGTAAATGCTAGTATGGTTATAACAACAATTAATCACCAATTCAGCCCCCCCCCCCCATTAGTAGTAGTTTTCAAAAGGTCTCAAAGTAAATAAGAAACAACTGGCTTTAAACTTTCTGCACATGGATCTTTGAGCTGTAGTAATGATCTTAAACATCAATTCTAAAAACTATTTACTTTGGTTCAGCAAAATCTCCAGCAACTGTTCTTTAAGTGTTTCTAAATCGTGTACCCTGTATTTTTAGTAGAACTACCTGAAGCAACAGAAACATTTGTAACTTCCCCTTCCTCTTAATCATGATTGTAAAATTGTTTTAGCAGATATTAGAGTATCTCCCACAGATGGCATCTTGGATGGACAGACCAGCTTTCAGGGGTGCTACCAAAGTTTCATATATCATGCAAAGGTAATGACACTAGCTTGTTTGCACATTTTGTTGCATGGCTACTTTATGAACAGCCAACAACAGGTTAGCAACATCTGCACTTGCCAAGCCAGTGAGACAATTTGGAGAGGCAATCCAGTTTGAACAATCCAGACTATTGGCAGGTATTGGAACATGTTTCAAACTATTTACACCTATATTGGTATGTTTTCAACCGTCTCATATTTAGCAAGAAAATAGTACTTGAGAAATTGTATGTGATGGCTGGCATTTCAAGGAGTTTGTGAATATCTGCCTCTGCAAAACCTTATGACCTTGGTAACACATTGTCCAGATATGCCCAATTATAGTTTGCAACCTGTGAAATTATGTATGAAGTTGTTTTGTTTAATTATGAAAATGTTGTGGAGAGCAGTTTTAGCCATCAATTTCAAGAGACCAGTCATCATCATGGACTGCAGTATTAGCCATCAATTTCAAGAGACCTGTCATAATCATGGATTCATTCCAATGTAGTATGCTGGTGTCACGACCTAGATCTCATGCAGATTAATAGGGAAGGGCAGTTTCTTAAGTTTCCAGAAACCTCCACTACATGGCGCGAGTCATCGCTTTCATCCGGGTACTCGCCTGCGGGTGAACATTGGTTTCGGCGGATTTGCAAACACTGTGATAACATTGTACGTATCGGCAATCAAAGTGCAAAAAAATGTTCCTTTTCACGTAATATCAGCTATAAATTTTACACACACGAAAGATAAGATTGTATTATAGCAGACCATGAATGCATTTGTTCGTATGTTGTGTTAAAAAAGTGAAAAATCTATTTGAACCGTGGTGACCAGGAATTCTGCTTGTTACATTCCTGCGTAGCGCCACTCGACTGTGTGAATGGTCGAAAGAAATGCAATAATAAAGAATATTCTTCGACAGTTATTAAGATAATGCAATGATCACATATAACAAATTATCGATGTAGCACATAATATGGACTCAACAGCATGAGGATTTCGTAAGACTCCTGTTGCAAGGATTTCATGTGACCTGGTTCATCGCGGGCGATAATGGAGGATCGAGTAGGATAAAACATTGGTCATCGCGTTTTAAGAACAGTGTTGCCAACCTGCCAAACGTAAAATCCGGGAAATAGAAGGTAAAATTAATGGAGATTGATAAATGAATATGAAATATAGAAGGGAAATTTTGATGAATTTCCGGGAGGTGACTCAAAATTGTCAAAAATCCACACTTTTCCCAAGAGTTTTTAGTTTAAAATTCCGGGAGTCTCCCGGGTAATTCGGGAGGGTTGGCAGGTATGAATACACCATTGCGGCCAATCAAGTGCAGGTTACCGCACTAAATAGTTCTTGTTTGTCGTGTGCTGACACCTTTGGGGGCCATTTACCTGTAATTAAACCACTGTTTCAGCTAGACTATTACATGAGCTTATCAGCCTGTTTGTGTTGTATGGTTGGACAGATATTTTTTCCATTATGAGTTTTATAAACAGAGGGCAAATCACATATTCATACGCAGTGACGTAATGCTGGCAAGCCGTGCTCAGAGCACGTGTTTCCTGGCTATGACAGGTCAGCACTGGCATAAATTTTGATTCTATCTATAGACTCGCCTTTTTTATTTGGAATGTTTTCAATGAAAGGTGTCTGCACAACGCCAACTGCATACTTTATTTTAAAAAGTGACGCAACAAAAGTTACACGCCTTTATGCTGATATGAGAATATACAGTAAATATAATGGTGGTTTCATCCCTGGCAACACTGTAACTTACAGTGTAAGAAGTCGATTGTATTTTATTTGCCGGGTGTGTTGTCATTGTGTCAAAAATAAAGACAAGTAGACAACCTCATCAGAATATGTTATTGAAGATGAATCCCCAAGTTTTACAGTGTTACTGTATGTGTGTGGGTGGGTGTGGGGGGGTCGGCAGGTAGCGTTAAAGGTTTAATTAAAATTAAAATCAAATGTGATTAACTCCACAACAATGTTTATTGCGTTGTTTCCTTGATTGCATTACTTTCTACAAAAAGTATTTATTAATGACAACATTATCATGATTATGAGTTACACTTGGTTATTTCATTCGCCAAAAAAACCGCTCAGTTTGCACTATGCGTTAACACATCATATTACGCGACGCTACTCAGGTTGACCCACTATCGAATACCCGGATGAAAGCTGTCCGCAGCGCCACATAGCGGTCAATGAGAGAATGCAGAGTTATTGCTCTACCATACTGAGACATTGGATGGTAGGGACAGACAAGACTGTAGCGCCCAAGACAAAACATTTGCCTGTGTTATCATCATTCCAGTGGATAAACAGGTGAGTGATATTTACTTTACCACAGAGTTGCAACACTGGTTTCAGGACTCGGGCTTTCTCCTTTTTAATTTTACCACTGGTGTCAGAATTAAAAGAAGTGCCAGGAAATTTTGATCGCCCTTTCTAACAAGAATTCTTGCCAGATTGATTAATGACTTTCACTTTCCATGAGTGATCCATGTTGATTGGTGCTGCCCATGAAAAGTTCCACTGTTATAATGGAGGTAAAGTGTGTTTATCATGTTCCAGATATATAAATATCACAAGAACCATGTAGGCCTAATTTCTTCTTTTGCTGTAAACTCAGCTGACTGTCAAGGCAGGAGAACGATAAAATGGCAAGCCTGCATTGTCTCTTTTTATCTTTGGCACAAAGTTTGGGTTTTAAAGGAGTGGGCCTATATGTCTTGAAAAAATTAAGGTCTATAGCTAATGTAGAATATTTCAAAGGTTGAGAGGACTGGTTTAAAACCACCAGTTGCCCTCTCTTGGTGACTGCCTGTGTCAAGCCAGGAGTGAAATTTGTTTCGTCACATTGGCATTGAAAGCTGAAAGTTGATGTTTTGGTAATTCTTGAACCTCTGCTGTTTGCTGTATTCATCTTTGTTGTCATTTGCTGGGTTGGAATTTATGAATTGTGGGTAATGTAATTCTACTGAAAGAGGATAAGCTGGACATACTTTGGAGGTCATATACATTGCATACTGTAGTGTAAAATGATATTCATGACCAAGATTAAACCAAGTTCACCAAATGGATGCCCGCTTTACATGTTACAAAAAGTCAGAAGTCTATTGAAAATGCATCACATATTGTTTGACCTACTTTATACTCAGCGAAGCGTCCTTTCCTTGTTTATCTTGGGTGTGGTTGACTTTAGATCCATCATTATTGTTGCATATGAAGATATAAAAAGTACGCATGTACTTTCCTTTGGTGTTTTTATATTTGACCTTGGATGCCCTTGAAAGGTCAAAATACTATTTCCCTTGTACACTTTGGGTATGGTGGATCATACGCTCCTGATTACTATTGAATGTGACTGACAAAATACCCTATAGTATGCACTTTCTTTCTCTGTTCTTGAATTTCACTTTCAGTGTCCTTCAAAAGTCAAACTTGGGTCACTGAACATATGGAACTATGTTGATCGAGGGGTATAAAGTGTCATGCACAATACCTTGCTCATCCTGCACTGGTAATGACCATTCATAAAAGGAAACATTATTATAAACGAATGTGATGTAAATAGTCAACGAGTGTATTCACACACACACACACACACACACCCACCTACCCCCCCCCACACACACACACACAATGTATATATATAATTTTAAAATGTCCCAAGTGACATTTGATTGCCAATTTGCAGCAAAGTACATTAGAATATGACTTGTATTTCATGCAACAAAGAGAGCTTACCTAATTTGTTCTGCCAGGATCTTGCTGTATGTCACATACAGAATTTCTCCCATATCATAGCCCGAGCCACGAATCCATTTCATAAACTCTACAGCAACGATAGTCTTACCAGTGCCTGCCAATGCTTGTAGCAGAATTACTTTCGCTGTGTCAGTCTGACATTTCAATAAGGTATTGAGCTGTTCTACTGTCATAAGATTCATTGTTTGAACATAATCCATGCATTCCTTGTCCATGACAAAGGTGCTGGGGATGAATGATGCAAGACTTGTGTAGAGGGAGTATGTCATGGACTTACACTTGTCATCCCCAAACACTAAGTAAGAGTCAGGATACATTCTGTCCTGTTTTACCACATTTTTTATTTCTTGAAACCAATTGTCATTCTTTAAAGTCCTGGATGTTATGACATGATGTTTCACATAAAAAGCACATTCACTCTCACACGATTGTATACAGCTGAGGCTCTGATCTAAATAAGGGAGTACATCCTTTGAATACTCACTCAAATCTTTGTTCTCAAAACCAATGCTGAGCAACAAAGGCATGTCTGTTGCAGTGATCACCAAAAGATCACATATGACATGTGGGTGTTTTTGCACACTAGTCTTGTTGATATCATTTTTTATGCAGGATGAAATGTAAAGAGTACCATTTGTATTATCATACTGCTGTTGCAATACTGCAATCACTTCCTGCACTTTCTTCTTGTTGTCCTTTTGTCTTTTAGCATCAAGTCCAAGCAATGTCTCATAAGTTTCTGGCCATATTTGCAATCCTTTTTTGGCTGCAATAGAATGTAAATGTCAACTATTACAAATTCATGAAAATAAACATATAGAAGGCTTGAACCAAAAGGCTGTGAAACAGCCTGCACATAGCATGTAGGCCTACATCCCAACCAAGTTTGAAACACATGAGCTGAACAGTTTGTTGATGGCACAACACAACACAACACACACTGGCAAGTACAATGTAGTAGAAGTAGTAATAGTAGTAGTAGTAGTAGTAGTAGTAGTAGTAGTAGTAGTAGTAGTAGTAGTAGTATCAGTATTAATAATGATAATATATATGAATATCTACTGATAATTGTTGGCAAAAGTGAAAGTAATGAGCTTAATTGACAGAATGAAATTTATATGTGGTGATTCCTTTTTACAAGGGTTGTAAAATCAAATGTCAGCTGGCTTAGTTACCATAATCTTATGCACACATAGCTATACGTCAAGAAAAATATTGTATGTTTCATGGCATTATCTAATGGAGGGAAACAAGGAATCAATATGTGTAGGTGAATGTTTCCATGGAGGTGAAAACTGCTCATCGAGTTGAAAGAAATATATGCTGGAACCAAAGCACCATCCCTACTCCTGTCAGCTGGGTAGCAGCATAACGTGGTCCTTATAGAGGTCCACCTTCATGAACTTAGCAAGGCTTCCTTTTGCAGGAAACCTCAAAAAGGCCTGGGAGAAAACCTCCCAACCAAAATTGGATAGAAAGCTGTTCCTCCTACACAGGGACCTCCACAGACTGAGCGCTTTAAAACTAGTGTAACATACCATGCCTGCTCCAGGATACATCGTCTTGGACATTCAATTCAATCTAATTACCTTAATGAGTTTATACAAGTCATATGGAGTTGACCTATCAGCTGCAGGGATTTCCTAGTTGGAGACCTAGAAGGAATATTTTTTTTTCAATTACTCTTTATTTGGCTTACACCACAGCTATTTATTTGGCTAATACCACAGCACCAAATCAGTCCATTGTGCATTCTGTTAGCTGCATACCAACCAATAATATATATATATATATATATATATATATATATATATATATATATATATATATATATACATATATGTATACATATCATACATATATATACATATATATACTATGTGTGTGTGTTGCTGTTGAATTTTTATTTGAATAGGAGAAAAATAACAAAAGCCTGTTGTCTCTTCATGAAAGCTTTTTATACCGAGCCTTCAACTTTATCATACTGTTTCAATATATTCCACCTCGTATCACTGCCCAAACAGATAAATTTTAAAATTTGGAGATAGTGTTGTGAAATTATGTACTTGCAAAGTAGACTTTTTGTTGCATGTATGGAAGCACTTGATTCACAGAACATGGTGGATTTATAAACCTGCTAATCTTTATTTGCCGACTATGACAATGCATATATACATGTATTAGGCCTAGATGAATGTGAAAATTGCTAAATTTCAAACAAAACAATTACATCGAATAGAAAATGCCATCTTTGGCTTGAAAAGACTTGGTCATACAGTAATTTTGCAATATGCCATCTGCATTTTAATCGGTGCTTTTTAATCTTTTGAACCCTGGGTTCCTGGGAGGTTACCATGGTTACATATATCCATTTGGTACATGTATATGTAAAGTATGATTTGCTTCTGAAATTGACTTAAATGTATGATATTATATGTTTTTGCAACCATCAGACTACAAACAACATTATCATGTACATAATATAATTCATTATTTTTTCAATAGTATGCAAACTAATTAGCTTATATATTTGGTATGTAAAATGTCTGCAATATAATTTTTGAAGAAATTTTTCATTAAGGGCTTCTAGTTTTCCAAATAAACAATAATATTAATGAGATGATACCAGATAATAAAGGCAGAGGTCCTGCGCTACATTTTGATACATATTTTGTCACCAGTTGCATGTCATACACGTTATTTCACAATTATGACTCTGATAAACAGCCTTAGGCATGCAAGGCTTTATGAGCCATGGAGAAAGATGAAATGCACATGACCTTTGACCCCGTTTCAAGGTCATTTCCCACCTGCTGGTATCTATGCACTCCTTAGGGCATAACACGAGGTATATGTATCAACTAACTTTACAATTAGACTAAGACATATCATAACAATATATTTCATGCTGTTCAGCTTTTATTATATTAATTATGTGCAAATATGTATGTTTGCGCAAAAATGTCAGTTTACCAGGTTCATAAGGTTAAATAAAGTTTTGGTAACAAAATATCGGAGATATGTCCATTAGGACACATGATCAGAGACTATCCTCATGTGTGTAACACATCAAGATAATGTGTAATCTTTTGAGTTTTAACTATTTGACATAAAAGCATGTTATATCAAGATGAAAAAGCATTGTATTAAAATTAAACAGGTGTTACAATCTTATGCCTGTGCGTTCTGCTAAAAGGAGGAAGAATACCATAATTATGAAATATTGAGAATGTAAGAAATACATATAGTGGTGGTTTCCACATTTAACATGCTACTATGTGTCAATAATGGTACATATAACTTAATAGTTATGTTAGTTACACAGATAAATCTGGAGGTCGACAAATATACTTAAATGAATGCTTATTATGATCACATAATACTACATCAGTACATCAAAAAGGCCAGCATAGCCAGCAATTTCTACTGCACAACTTGATGCATATTCTTTACTTTGCAAAAGTCTGAACATTTGTCATTCTTTTTCTTTTATTCAAGTCCCCTGTCCATTCCCATCTATGGTCATATCTACTGCTTTCACTTCATCATTGTCCAGAACCAGGGAATAGGCCCATCCAAATATCTCTGCATCGCTCACTGTGGCCACATACGTCTGCCATATTCACCAAGCCTTATGACATAATGATATACAAAATGACCGCAAAGTTCATCTTGCATTTAACAAATTCCAGGTCACATACACACCAACGGATGGATGAGTAGCTACAGAAAACAATGCCTGCTCTTGACGTGGTGCATGAAAAGTGAACAAAAGGGAAAGTGTACCTTTAATCATATCATCAGTTCCATACATGGTGAAGACTGCATAATCTGCATTTGGCATCTCGACTCGTTTGTACTTCTTCATTTCCTCTGCAGCAAAACCTGGTATTTTCTTCACTATCAAAAGAAAAATAAACAAATAAATAAATAAATCAGTAAATCCATCAATCAATCAATTTATCACTCCTTGGTCAAATAACTAACAATAAATTGCATACTAGACAAGAATCTGTTATAGTTTGATATTTCGAAAATTACAGAGAATGTCAAATGCATGGCAGTTTTGAAGACAAGGTTTATCCAGAAACTGTGAGATATGGAATCGCTGAGTTAGCTTATGGGGAGATACAGTATAATTACAAGATTAAACAACTAGAATTGCACAAGTTTTATCTGGTAATGGACACAAAAATAATGTTGATCACCGGACATTGAACACAGAGATCTTAAAACATATGTATCATCAATGTGAAGCTTCAAGAGCACATCTACCTAGATGCTACCAGATGTATCACCAATAAACTATCTCATTGCTAGACCCATATGCGTCCTACCAGTTCTGGTGTTAATACCTTCTCACCAGATCTATCAAGCTGCTGCCAGCTGTGGTATGAACGCAATAAGACCTCACAACTAGACCTTTTTAGCTGCCATAATCTGTGGTATCCGTATCACAACACAGAATAACTAGATGGGATTGCTTCTGTCAGCTATGGTATCAACAACACCAAAGCACATTGTATAAATCAAATTATGATCTGCAATCCATTAAAATTTTACCGTGATATTATTTTTTATTTATTGAATTGGTATGTCTCAAATGCATGTATTAACGACACATTACAACACCATACGTCTCTCAAACTGGTCTCCACACACCTCTGGGTGCTTTGCTAGAGCTCCCATAAAAAATTCCGTGGATGCAGGGCCAATCCATGCTGCTGCACTTACTGCAGTTGAGGCTCTGTGGCATGTCAAAGGGCTCCTGGCAGGAATAATGCAACCGAGCAAGCATGCGCCAATCAGTTTCCTACTCTGTTGTCCATCGTTGGTGGATGCATATTGTTGGAAGATCCAAAAATTTTCTTACCTTTTGGGACTCTTGTGGCTTCATTTTTGTGTTGTGAGGTAGTTGGATATCCGTTGGGACGCCAGCCACCACAGGATGGCATTTGCATGTTTTGGGATTACCATCCTACATGCCACTCCTGTATGTATAGGAGTGTTGTGCTCTGCGCTGAGGAGAGTCCATGCAGTGTGTTGATGATGGACTCCATATTAGTGGCAGGAAGTCCATTCAGGGCATGTTAAATCTGCTTGATGAAGGCTTAAGATGCTGAATCTTGCTGTGAGCAAGAGGCCAGTGTCCCTTGAGAGGAGAAGGGCTTGTGGATGCCCTCATTGCGTCATGTGCTGTTGATATTAAGATCCTGTCATCTTCCAGTTTGCCCAGGCCTCACCATAAGGTGCAAACTGGTCCTTGAATCGCAGCCCTTATAAGAGAGCTACTTTGACCTAGCCTATCAGTCAGGTTGAAGCTGGTCCTGGAACCGAAGCCTCTGGTTCCCGAATCTCGGATGGTCCTCAAATCGGAGCCCCTAAGGGGAAGGATAGGCCATCCATGGACTATAAGTGGATTGTAGTCGAGAGATCATGTTCGAGGGTCCCTTCTACAGCCACTTTAACTCAAACGAGAAGTTCTGTAGACAAGGGCCCCTCCCATCCTGCGTGTTCTAAGGCTTACCATGCATTTATAGTTAGATGGCAGGATGGAACCTTAGTGATCACTTAGGCAGTGACCACTAAGATGGGAAGGAAGTCGGTGGTAGCTATGGGTGGAGCACAGGTGCTCTCATCGTAGCTACCCATAGCACCTCCTCCTCCTGCTCCTCCTCCTCCTCCTCCTTGTGCCCTGCTGGGACAAGCTACAGCTGTGCAGGTGGATGTGACTACTCAGGTGAATATGAGCAAAGTACAGGTGCTGTTTGCTGCAGTCAGTGAACAGCTGGATAGGTTAGACTGCAATGTTTCCTCTTGGCAACCTGTGGTTGCTCCTTCTTCCCTTGCTCACTGAGAGATGCCTGGCCACTCTTGTGAAAGCAGGGCCAAGGCATCTCTTGAGTCTACTGCACCTAAGCCCAAGGTGCCTAGTGCAGATAGGGCAGTGGCTCAAGCTAAATCTTCTGTTGCAGCCACATCTGAACCCAGGCCCCTTGAGGGCCAAGGTTCAGACTGCACAATAGTTCTTGGCAACTAATCTCAGCTATCATGGCAACTTTTTGGAGGCGTGATGGATTTGCCTTGCAGCCAGTCTCTCCCCTGCCTCCCTCCCCTGAATATGAGCATTTATGTTGCTGCTATGGGAGGGAGAAGAAGAGAAGGAGGGGGCATCACCATCTTTCTGCTTTCATTCTCCAGAAGAAGGGAATGTGCATTGCCAGAGGTGTTGTTTGAGCATGTCGCCAGCAGGTGAGAGGCTTTGCAATGTTATCCCACTTCAATGGATGTTGATTGGGCGTTCAATCAGCCTTCCACTAGGGAGTCACCTGTGCTGTGACCAATGTGGCAGTAGGCCAGCGCCCTTCTACACTTGAGCCTACACCTGCAAATGCTATGGGTCTCACATGTTTGATGATCAAAGGGCTGGTGCAAGAGGTTGCAGCAGTTGTTGCTCCCCCAGCCCCTAGGTCTAACTGTGTAGTGCATGCCAGAGGGCCAGGGTCACTTTCCCACATGGATAAGCTTCTGTCTGGCGTTTTGCTTGGTGAGACCCCCTTAGTCTTGGAGGAGCTGCAGTCTCAGTATGGTGCTAGGTCTGTGACACTGGCTGCCAAGGATACCACAGTGATGGAGCTTCAGTGGGATGCTATGGCAAAGACTGAAGAGAAGCACCTTGGGGACTTGCTTCTAGGCTTGGGGGATGGTATAGAGGATTGTCCCATTGCTGAGGACATCCTTCACCTCGACTGCTAAAGCTTCCCTAGTGAAGATTGTGAAGCAGAAGAGGGTAGTGCTCATTCGTCCTGCCTCATGGCAGAAGGAAGGCAAAAAAGGCTGAGTCATGGCCACTTCTTGCCACTTCTGAGCAGGAGAGAACCCTTCAGTTGTCAGCCTCAGCCATGGAGGTGGCAGATCAGGGTGACCAGTCTCCCTTTAAGGCAGAGAAGCCAGGTTCCGTGTGTCTCGACCGAATGTCACCTTCATGCAGGAAACCCTCGGGGGTGGTCAATACTGCAGACCACACCATTGCAGTAGAGGGATGTGCCTATGTTAGTGGAGATATTTCCCAAATCAGAGGTGCTTTTTCCTACCTTCATGGCCTGGAAGCTCTGGCCAAATGACAAGTCAAAAACCAGATGCTTAGGGGATGGCCTGGTCCTGGGATAATTGCTTGCCAAGCTGAAGGTGAGATTGCTGTACTGGATGAGTTGGTCCATGTGCAACTGCTTCCCGGTGGGGGTTGGTGCTCCCTTACGAGACCATGCTATCAAGGAGTTACAGTTCATCACCCTGCCGCTTTCATTATTTTGGTAGTTTAAGCAGGATGTGTGGGCCACGATAACCCTGGGCTCCTTCCTCTACTGTTGGGGTTGTTTTGCCATGTGCCTCCTGGAGGAGGCGGTTGACAACCCTGTGGGGCCAACCTCCACCAAATGTTTTATGGAGACCCTGCTGAGCCTCAAGCATTCTTGAGGCTGTGTCGTGCAGCACATGCTCAGCAGAGCCATTGCCCTTAACTCTAATGTAAGTTTGGTGTAATGCACTTCTCTTGGTGGCTAACCTGCTGGCAGTGGTAAGCAAAGCTACTAACCAGAAGCCCGTCGACCCTATTTGGTCTAGGACTGCTCCATCGGGGAATGGCCCCCCTTCTGGAAAGGGTGGACCACATGGTCAAAGATGGAAAGTAAAAGTGTCTGCATGAGGCTTTGCTACAGGGCCCAAAGTCAGCAAAGGTGTGTTTCTCCTGTCAGTCTGCCACGGCTGCGCGTGCTCCCCTGCAGCAGAAAAAGCTGCAGCAGGAAAGGGTGAAGCTGACCAAGAATGGTGGTCAGCCTTCATGGTTGACTTCTTCTGGTCTTTAAGAAAGCCAGAAGCAGGTGTTTTATCCCAAGGAGACATGCTGGTCATTCAATGCCTCTGCAGGCACACCAGTCTGCGATACCTTTGCCTTCTTGATGAGGATCAGTCAGAGGTCAACCAGTGTTTTTCGCTGATAAATATGATCATATAACAGATTATCCTTTTGTCAGAAACATCAATTGTAATGGTTACTCACTGGAGTTTGCCAAGGGCAATCCTCCTCCCCTTTCAAGAGTTGCCTGCTCTTTTCTGCTCCACTTAGTGGCAGAACAGGAGTTCTTCTGCAAGGCTGTGTGAAAGCTTGTGAACCAACAGCCCATCAAACATGTTTGATGTTGAGTCCCAAGGATTTTACAGTGATCTCTTTTTGGTGCTGAAAAAAGACAGGGCTCACAGACCAGTGATCAACCTGTTGTGTTTCAAAGCTGATCATGTAGTGCAGTACTTCAAGATGGAAACCCAGGCCACCATCATGGCAGCGATGTGACAGGGTGATTGGGCAACCCGAATAGACCTAAAATATGTATATTTTCACATCTCTGTAGCCCTACAGTCTTGGTAGTTTCTGGGCTTTATGGTTGATTGAGGAGCATTTCAGGTCTGTGCTCTTGTGTTCGGCCATAGGCCAGCACCACTCATCTTGACTCAGGTCATGAGCAAGGTAGCAGCCTTTGTGCACCCACAATGGATCAGGTTGGCCATCTATCTGGACCTTGGATCCTGCAGTCTCAGGACCACAACCTACTTCTCTACAACAAGCAGTTCATGCCTGATCGGTATGTGAGGTTACACCACATTGTGAATCTACCGCAGTCCAGTCTGACTTTTGGAAAGGAATTCCTGTTTCAGGGAATTCAGTTCTTGACAGTACCCTTCATCTCTTGCCCATCAGAAGGGGAGGTGGCTTGTCTCCCTCTTCAACAGGTTCAGGAGGGCATTGACCCCATTGGTGTGTCAGTGGATGCTTTTGATTGGGACCCATATGTCCATGGACTCTCAGGTTTGTCTGGGAAGGCTTCATCATCAGCCTGTCCAGCTCAGCTTATGAAGCCAGTAGAATGGACAGAGCAGGCTCTTGTCCCAGCATATCTCGATCCAGCTGCATGATTGGCTGATTCTGAATAGGTTGTTACTTTGTGCGAATGTAATGCCAGGGCATTTTCTGGTGCCATTCTCTGCCAGGTGACCCTGTTTACTGATGCCTCCCTTTGGGGATGGGGAGCAAAGCTGGATTCTGTGACAGCCACAGGCAAATGGCTTCCTTTGTTGAGACAGTCTGCCGTAAATTGGCTAGAACTGGAGGCAATTTGTCATGCCTTTATCCAGTTCAGTTCACAGATGGAGAACAAGCAGTCCTAGTGATGTGCTACAACCATAGAGTGGCTGTTTACATCAACAAACAGGGAGGTACCAGGTAGAAAAAGCTGTTCTCTCTAACCAAGTGAATCTTGGCTTAGTGCCATCAGCATGGAATCAAAGTCCAGTGTCGGCACATTTCGGGCTGCTCTTGTGTACAGGCAGAACTGCTCTTGTGTCGATTGCAGGTGATTCTGACCAAGTGGTCTCTGAATTGGGGGGGGGGGGGGTATGGGGTCCTTAGGGGCTGGCTCCACATCAGTCTCTTCAACACCAGGGACAATCAAAAGATCGACTCCTTTGTGTCTCCATTTCCCAATGAGTTGGTGTGGACAACAGATGCCATATCAATTTCATGACAGGGGGATATGGACGCACACCTTTTCTCCATCTCTGCTCTAGCTGAGAGTTTAATGCAGATATCGGAGAAGCAGTGCCAAGTTCTAATGTGCCCTTGCTGACCCAAGAGGGAATGGTCCTTGGACCTACAGGGATTGAGTGTAGAGTCTCCAGGAAGTCTCTCTTCTTCAACTATGCCAACAACCAGGCTCGAAAAAGTTCCACTGCAAGCTGGAGCTTCTCAGGCTTCATGTCTGGCAACTATCACCAAGAGTGTTGCATCAGCAGGCTTTTCAAAGGGAGTGGCTGATTGGGTTGCCTGTGGAAAACCTTGTAAGTCTTCTCTAAAGATATTTGACTCACAATGGAACAGGATTGCAGCCTGGTGCACTGCTAAGGACCTTTCTCCTTGGGTAGCTTTGGCCCAGCAGATCGCACACTTGCTTTTGGGTTTGAGGGGCACTTGACGGTTTGCATCATTAAGGAGGTACAAGTTGGCCATTGCAGCTTCGCTTAAGACCAGGAGGCAAGGGGTGGATCCCTTTTTGTGCAGGCTTGTCAACAGTTTTGACACTGACTGACTGGTGGAGCATAATATTGTGCTTTGCTGGGATCTCTGTGTGGTACTTCGGGTGCTGACGAAGCACCCATTCAGGATATGGGTTTGATCGATCTCAAGAACCTAACTTTCAAGACAGTCTACCTGTTACACCAGTGGATCCAGTGCGGTGGGGGTGGGGGTGATCGAACTCCCCTCTGCGATGTAATTAAATGAATAAAACGAAAAAAGAAAAACAAAATGAAAATAAAATAAAATAAAACATTGGAAGATGAAACAGTTTGGTATGTTACCACCACTTTCAAAGTATATTTACTGTTTGGCGGTATATCTAAACATCTATTATCTTGAAACTGTTCATACTTTTATATATAAATGTTACATTTCCGTACTCATTCTCTGAGGTTTTTAGTATTAAAATGCTGTATAGTACATCAAAGGCTTGGTCTATGCAATATTGTAATTCATGCTACTGATGTTGCCACCATGGTTATAAGTTCTGACCATTTTATTTTGAAATCAGCAATCGATTTGTCTGATTGCTAATATATTCATGCATAGTTATAATACAGGATGCCAGTCATTTTGCCTCTTACTCTACCCTGGCATATATATTCATCTAGTTTCGTTTGGTACAACTACAGAGCTGTCTTTCTTTTCATCTTTTCTTTTTAGTTTATAAAGGTATAATATTTTGGGGATTGTCTGGTGTTAATCTGCCAGTTTAGGCACATGTCAAAGAATTATTGTGTTTATTGTTAAATATAGTAAAACATAGGGAAGTGTTTTGAAGTGGTTTTTCTTTTACTTTGTGTATTTAAGAATATCACCCTATGGGGAAAAAAACAAGGCCCATCTCTTCGAAATACTATAAACTGAACAGTGTCTCTGAATTTGTTCTTGTCTGCATCAGGCGTAAAATTGTGAGACTGCAAAGGTAAGATTGGCTAATTTGCATATCCAAAATTTAAATTCTCAAAGTTGAATATATATATTTTAATATTGGCCTAATAGGAACAATTTGGAGTATAGGGTTTAGGTTCATGGTATATGAAACAAAAGAGCATTATTTTAAGAACTTCTGACTGGATTTTCCTGAGAAATAGATAGCAAGACTGTGCACCTTCAACACTATATACATTCGTCAAGATGCACCAAAATTTAAAAAGCAGCAAAACTGTTGACGTACTAATCTGTATCTCAATACCTTCAGTTACTTAGCGGCTCGAATTTTGACTTTCAAAAGTCTCACTGGAAGGATATACAATAATAGTAACATTATTAAACTTTCGTAGCTCCTTCTAGTTTGGTAGTATCAGCTCTAAATGATTTGGATTTCAATACATAATTTAATGCTAGAGGTAGTACAATTAATCATACGGATACAATAACTTTTTGCAGTCTTATAGATGTTATTTCTATCCAGCGGCATCTCAAGTTTAATAAACAGAGCTTGCCAGAATGTAGACTTACTGTATAGATTTGAATGTTGTAAATGCAAAAATTGTATGATGGAACAACGTGAAAGAAATAACTGCAGTTATTATGTGGTCGCATTCACATTTAATGTGCTCACCAGAATGAGTAGGGACAGACTATGGCCAATCCAAATTTTGAAGCACTGGCCTGCCACCCTGTGAAAAGTTTGGGACTTATCTAACCTTGTCTGAAAGCATGTATGAAAGCTAACGGAAAAGCCCACCAATAAATTTTGTGTGCCTCAGATATCAAATTCTGCAAGGCTCAAAAGCCAGGAATCCGCATCTGAGAGTAAAGATTTACAAAAAAATCGGACCCCCCCCCCCCCCACTGTGAGCTTCATGCCTTCGGTACATGCAATTCCAACCCCCCTTTAGAAAGTCTGGATCCGCCCCTGTTACCAGCTCTGGGCACGAGACAAATGCCTTAGATAGATCCCTAATCAGCTGGTTTGCTGATATTTTTTTTCTTTTTTCTTTTTTTTTTTTTTTTTTTGAGGCTCTGGTGGGATTTGTGTCTGAGATACAAGTGGCCCATGATTCATCAGCTGCTTTGACGGGTTTTAGGGTGAAGTCTCTTTTGTTCATAATGTCAAAATCTGAGCTGGATTGAACCCTAGCTTTGTACCACTACAGTGCTCTGGTTTTCTTTGAGTCAGACGGAACCTCATTCAGAAAAGTGGAAACTTCTGTTTCTCCGTCTTAGGCAGACAGAGTCCAGAACTGTGTCTCCTTACACCATATTGGGTTGGATAAGGAAAACTACTTCCTTAGCCTACCCACTGGCCAAGAAGGGATGAAGAGCTTTGACGTCCTTATTCTCTCCAGGCTCATGAGACTAGAGTATTCTCTCCCTCCTGAGACATGTTGAAAAACATGTCAGTAGGGAATATTATGGCCATTCTTAGGTGACATTCATATGATCCCTTTACATACTGCTCAAGTGCTTTCCCACAGCCACATTTAAGCAGTCTTAGGGGATGCCCCCCACCCCCCTCCAGCTCAACAGAGCTGGTATGGGGGCATCGGGGATCAGGATGGTTGTATGGTCCATGGCTCTCGGGGTGCAGTGTGCTAGGTTTTTTGGTGGTACCTTCCACCTCCGGGCTGATGATACAGCAGCTTAATGACCTATAGGGTTGTAATATGTCCTGAGTAAGACGTTTTCAACAGTAAGATTATTATTAAGAAACGTTACTCACCATAGGTCACTAGAATTCCCAACCAGCCATTCCCGCTTTTTGGTTCCTCTTACACAGTGTAGACAACTGATTTGTGCAAGCTCGCTAGGAGGTCACCAGGCCCTAGGAGCGCTGTGTAATGCCACAAGACCTGGACGTCAGTGAATGCAGCAGCATAGGTTAGCACAGGACTCACAGAAATTAATTCTATTGGAACTCGGGCAAAGCACCTAATGTCTGTGGAGACAAGTTTGAGTAACCTGTGGTGAGTTAAAATTCTAGATAACAGTTTTACTGTTAAAACTTGTTTTTTTTTCAGGAAATAATGATAATAATAATAATAATAATAATAATAATAATAATAATAATAATAATAATGACAATAATAATAATAATAATAATAATAATAATAATAATAATAATAATAATAATAATAATAATAATAATGACAATAATAATAATAATTATTATTATTATTCTTGTCATTATTATTATTATTATTATTATTATTATTATTATTAAATACCATTATTATTATTATTATTATTATTATTATTATTATTATTATTATTATTATTATAACAACATTAACATCATCAATATTGTAATTGTTACATCATTGTTATTATTTTTTTACAAATATAATTAACTTTGCAGTAAATTGACATCGGAACTCTGACATATCAGCTGAATAATAATGATAATGATGATGATGATGATGATGATGATGATGATGATGATGATGATGATGATGATTATGATTATAATAACAACAATTATCATTATTGTTACAATAATGATGATGTTTGTTGATATTTTTAGTATTTTTTTTTCACTTTTGTGAAGGATCTTCACAATGCGCTTTTCCTGTGGTAATGAGAATTGCATTGTTTCTTAATAGTATAAGATATATTGATGCTGAAATGGTTTAGAAAAAAATGTAAAAACTAAACTTACCATCCATTAGCTTCAGGATTCTTTGCATTCTGTCTCTGAATTCCTCTTGGCATAATTGTACAGGCTTGCCATCCTTATTTAACACAAAACATTTGAAGTACCGAGATATTATAATCATTTCCTCAATGAGTTCTGCTTTTGTTTCAGGTATGACCACTTGCCTGTTCAAAAGTTTGCTGAAAAAAGGAGGAACTAACAATGGGGTGCTTGCAGGTATTACATGCAGGTAGAAGGTCTCTTCATTTGAAGCATTTCTACTAAATTGAAAAAGTTTGCCACAAGTTTCACCTATCAGCTGGTTGAACATGGAGAGTACCTTGTCTTTCCATTGGTTAAATGTTGTATCATTAATGTTTTGAAAATCAATATTTTCTAGCTTGATGTATCCTTTGACTTTTGAGCTGGCTATAGCACTTGCAAGGATCACTACTTTTTCCAATTCCTCCTGTACTGATTGTTCCTTGATGTGCACTGCAATTGGTCCCATATCGTAAGCTGCCTTGGACGGTGACCATGGTTCAAATAGCTCTGAAAGAAAGCAGTTATGAAATACAGAGTTCCCAAATTAATCAAAGGAACTGCGATTTTTTTATTTATCTATTTTATTTTATTTTTTTCATTTTTTTTTTTTTTTGGATGCATCCTGCAGTGTTCTCATGTTATATGCCCCCTTAATGGTGGCCATTGGCAAACGGGTCCAATGTAAGTATTCATAATGTTTATAACTAATGAAGAGGTCGCCTTCCTATTACTTACTTTCTCATCATGTATAGGCCATGACACAAAATTATATCATCATGAACAATGCTCAATATTAGCAGAAACTGGTGGGAAAAATGCAGTCTGGAAGAAATATGTCTATGAGGATGGAGAAATACCAAACAAATCCTGGAAAATTTCCATAACTTTGTTATAAAAATCACATCTTCTGTGAATGTCTAAATATTCCATAGGCTGATCAATGATGAATCTCAATGATTCTAATATGCCATGTGGAATAATAAGGCTCATAAGAGGTAAACAGTTGTATATGCTAATGCTGTGTAAAATGCATTCCACTTGATCCTGTATTAACCAATACTGCTACACGAAGACTTAATCAACGAAAATTACACCATGATCCAAACAAGACACATGTAGATTAAATTCCCAGCAGGGACTCTGTGTCCTTAATACTGGTGTGAATCCTATGGGGCAGGAGCAACTTCTACATGTGCGATGGGATTCAGTTGTGGTACCTCAATATCAGATGTTGCTAACTAACTTATTTCTAGGCTGCAGCAATTATTTTGTCAACAAATCATCAGCATGTATGTGTCTTTAATGTCCATATTCTAAGTCAGTATATATTTTTATAATATTGCCAGATCCATTTCCTTTGCTGATCTTTCCTAACAGTGCTATGAATGAAATATCTCATGGCTTAATCTTTTCAGCTCCAAGCATCTGTGGAATAGATGTTTTAATGTCTCACAATTAGATTGGATATTTCCAGCTACTTCTAGAACTGGTGTTATAAATACAATACCTCACTACTAGGCCTCTTTATCATCAATCAACTGGGATATAAGAAAGAGATAATCTTATTTGGTCAAGAAGGAGTTACCATGTTTTTTCTCACAATTGGTCCTTGTTGATGTGGAAAATCATGATTGAGCGAAACCCAAGGGTGATTTTCCACATCAACAAGGACCATGAGTGAGAGAAAATACAGTTATTCCCAATCTGACATGTAAGATTTTATTTATTCTATGATTAAGAGGAAATTTACCTGGATTTTTGCAGTGGCCATCGCTTCATGGGTACCACCATTTGGAACAACCACCCTAAAAACTAACCCGACTCTGTCATATTCAGGGGCCGCATGCTTAAGAGCTAGTATAGTTACATATCCATGTATCAAACATATGACAGGTACATTGGTGCAAGTACCACACAGTATTATGAATGTCTCATCACTGAGAAACATATTAAGGACAGCATATATAAAATCCAAATATTCCATGTACTTTTTGCAAAAGTTGTCAACACTTTATAAACCTGGGAACTGTCAGGGCACTCTGGACAATGGGGACAACTCTGCTGCGACGCGAAGGCATGACATGCGTGTCGAAGGAGCCTGAAAAGAGTTCATAACAGCATGCCATCTGATTGGTTGGTTTTACAATATAACCCAACCACGTGGTTTGGGGGTAAAGCCACTTTTGAGATTTCCCTTTAGGATTCTGGAATTTCCTCTTTAACATAGAATAAGATTAGGGATTGCATAGCAATACATAGCCCCCATCAGACAGAAGATGAGAATTCCACACATTTACAGCATTATGGTGTTTTTGTGATAAGAACAAGCATCGAAGGATGGTTATTCTTCAGGTAGGAGGACACACAAGTGGAAACGTTCTGGGGGTAAAGGGTCACGTTCATAGTGAGCTCATTTTGGTGCACACACGCATCTACTATAAAAAGTGTTCTTGCCTGTCGGTGTTATGGCTTAGTTAATATGGCCTAGCTACGCTAAAATTTATTGTGTTAAAGCAGGTCAAAGTGAATGTCAAAGGCACGTTTGGTGTGAAAACACATCCCTTTCCTATGACATATCTTCACACAAACTGTAACAGCTATAGATGGTATGGAAATAGGAAATATCCCCAGGCAACGTAATAATTTATGGGGTTCAAAGGTCAAGGTCACAGTGACCTAATCTTGGAATGTGACACATCCCTATCTAAAGAACTGTTCACACACCTGATTTGGCAGCTGCTATTTAGGCATATAATACTGGAGTCCAGACAAGCTAAAGAGAAATAAGGTCAAATGAGAAGGCCCCAATGAGGCACACGACACACTTCTATCGTACGAAATGTCACACCAAATTTGTGTTGTGAGCCATTTGGCTGTACTTTGTGTATAAAAGTCTTGGGTTTGTGACCGATGTCCATTTTTTGGTTTGGACGCACAACATATTTAATATTACTTTTAAAGATTTTCTTATACAGGGTGGAGTAAGTCCAATATACTTTGAAACATATGCACTCTATTGCTACTGACACAGGTTTCTAAAGTTTGTTTAAATGGGCCTAACAATGTGTTTCCATATGTTTTTTTCCTGTGTGCTGATTTTAGCCAGTGAAGGATGTCAAAATCATATGCATTTAGGAATTTTAAATATGATGTTGCCGAGGAATGGTTTTGTACACAGGCTTATTAAGATATTATTTGTAGATCTACTTGGAATTTTTTTCTAGCAGATAATTATTATCATCATGTGCAAACTGTCTAAAATTTTTCCATATTTCTGTTTTTCAACATCTATATAGATCTAAACTACTAAAATGTCTGGTCTTATTTATGAAAAGATATGTATTCATGTCAATTGTCAAACCAAAAAGTGGAAAAGTTTGAACATACCTGCGACAACAGGATTTCCTAATATGAACCACTTCTGATATGAAAAATGAGAACTATGTCATATAATTACCCATAAGGCTACCATTGTGGACCTATGCATTTTGTATAATGTAATATTTGAAAATGCATAAATAGCTTTGACAATTGAACAACCATCACCATATCTTTGTGATAACAGTCTGTTGTTTTCCACCAAGTGAATATCCAGATCTCCTTGAGCATTACTCTGCCTTGATAGGCAAAATATATTCACACACAGGGCAAGTGATACTATCTGAAGGAAATAAAGGCATTTGCAGAGATGGCAGTTGAAGTGCATGAAAAGCTTGTCCATGGAAACTTTGTTGTGAAGACGAGTTCTGGCATATTGAATAAGGTTTCACCAGAAGTTGCTCGGAACAGAGTGCCAATCGTGCTGCCAAGAGGCAGAGTCACTGGTATAACAATGAAGGAAGCAAGTCTAAATGGCACTATGTAATCGGCTCAGCCTGCAGAGATTGTCACTGGAGTTAAATGTGTAAACTAATTGACTGGCACATCTATCTTACATAAAAAATAATACCCTTGCAGTTACCTCTTTTGAAATTAAAGACATAAGCACATTCTACGAAGCAGTACAAGACATGATGAAGCCCTTTGACATTAGCAGATTCTTGGAGAAATTCAAGCCTCTGACACTCATTGACAATGTAAACCCACTTGTTAAAAAAGCAACAGGAGCAAAGGCATCACCACAGGTTAAAGAAAACCTGCTCAGGGTCTATGACGTTAATGAAAAAAATCTTGTTAAAAGTGAAGGAAAGAAAAAAAAAATTATAATGAAGCTCAGAACACATGTATCTGAAACAAACGACTTAAGAAATGAGGATGGTGTTCAGAATCTGGTGGATGTGATACTTTGTTTACAAAGAATCAATACTCTGTATTGTCGACCAGATTGATATGGCAAACATTTTGGTATATGGGATAACTAGGTGTTCTGGCTCATTGTCAGGCAGAAACAACAGGGCTGCGTGAATAGCCCATGCTCAACTGACCTACAGATTCATCACACTTGCTGCTCTGTGAACTTGGGGCAGGATCAAGGTCACCCATGCACTGATTAAGTCTGACCTTTGTGGAAGAACACTAACATGCAACATCAAGGTCCTAGTTCAAGTATTTCTCAAGTTATTGTAAAAAGTAAAATTGATGTATGTTGCACTGTAATCCCAGAAATGAGGTCAAGTCAACTCATGGACTGTCTAAGCATGGCCTTCATTGAGCAAGATTAACATGTGCAACATCAAGGTCCTAACTCAAAACATATCTCAAGTTATCAAATGATTAATAACTTTCAAGTCAGATGTCCTGTGACCTTGGGAATGAGGTCAACATCCAAAAATTACTGAAGCATGACCACTTGCACAAAATAGGTAGACGTTTATAAAAGGTACATCTCTACCAAGTTTGACATAAATCTAACTCGAGTTATTTAAGTTAAAACCATTACAACAAATTCCCATGTTAAACTTTCATGTTTGCACTTTTTAAAAGATTTTCCAAAGCAGTTATGAAAAAAAATCATTGGAGCATGACCATTTGAACAAACTTGGTAGGAACCAACCCAAGGTATATTGCCACCAAGTTTGAAGTCAATCTGCCTGACAGTTTCTTCAGTCAAGTCCAAAATGTGAATTAGCGTGAAAATGCTCATTGGCTTACATAGTAATCAATAGCAAAGGTGCATTTAAAGATAAATAACCAAATTGAAAACAGTTTTAAAAATTAAGAATCACAGCAGTGCCACCTAGTGAGCAATGTTGCTTGACCTTTCCACGAAAAAAACATATCCCCCAAGTTTCAGCTTATTCTCAGTAATGGTTCTTGAGAAGTTGAAAATAGCAAAAGCTCACAGAAAATCATAAAACGAGTGAACTGTGACAGTCCTGTGGTCAGCTGACTAAGTCACCATATGACCTTGGAAATGAGGTCAAGGTGACTAAGCTACACTGAATCTCACTTTCATACAGTACCATCCCCATGTGCAAGATCAATGTCACAGTAGGTTATCACGTGGCGAGTAAAATTAATGTTAGTGGCCCTGTGACCTTGAGAATGAGGTCAAGGTCACTAATATATGGTCTCAATCATTCATAAATAGAGGACCACCAACAAGTTCAACATTCAAGTCCTACCTTCCACAGTTCTCAAGTTACAGTGTGAAAAGTAAATTTCACATAAGTGTCTGCATCCCAGTGACCTTGGAAATGAGATAAAGGTCGCCCATATACTGTCCAAGTCTGGTCTTTGCTCAGGACAACGATCATGTTCAACATCAAGGTCCAATTTCAAATAGCTCTCAAGTTGTCAAGCGAACAGTAAAATTTGAGCAAGTGGCCCTACCACCTTGGAAATGACGTCAAGGTCATCTACTGTCTAAGTCTCATTAACGCAAGTAGCATGTGCAATACGAATGTCCTACCCTTAATGGTTCTCAAGTTACCATATAAACAGTGAATTTCATGCATCTCGCCCTGTGACCTTGCAAATGAGGTCACGGTCCCTCATCTACTGTACATGTATAACCCTTATACCCAGAAGTGTCCCTATGCAATTTCAAGCAATTGACTGAGTATATACAAGGATAAAGAATTTTGCAGATTTGGCCAAAAAAATGAAAAAAGAAAATAAAAAAAAGTCCAAAAATCATTGGATTGTGACCATTTGAATAAACTTGGTGGATACCCACCCAAGGAACGCAAGCACCAAGTTTGAAGTGAATCTAGAAGATGATTTTGCAGAAGAAGTAAAAACTTTTCAATTAGCATTGCAAACCCTGATGACTTTGCAATCCTCATTGACTTGCATGGTAATCAATAGGCATTTTAAATCAGCAAGAAAAATCCCTTAACCCCCCCCCCCCAAAAAAAAGAAAAAATACAGGACCGTGACCATTTGAATAAACCTAGAGACCTACCCAAAACACATCCCCACCAAGTTTAAAGTGAACCTGGCTAACGGCTTTTAGATGAGGTCAAAAATGTAAACTACTATTGCAATTCCCCTTGACTTACAGAGTAAACAGAGGAATGCATGCATTGACCAACAAGTACCCAAATTGAAAAATTCCTGAAAATAAGGGATGCACAGCAACGCCACCAGGTGAGCAACCTCGTGTGACCCTTCTATGAGGTACACATCCGCCAAGTTTCAGCACAATCTGAGGAATGTTTTTGGAGAAGTTAAAAATAGCAAAAAACGCACAAAAATTCATAAAATACTAAAAACAAACATTGCACTGCCACCAGTTAAACAACTTAATGTCTGGGGCCCCCAGAAATGTCCCTATGCAATTTCAAAGTAATTGGCCAAGCGGTTTTGGAGAACAAGATTTTTCAAGATTTCCTCCCAAATGAACAAAAAATGCATTAAAAATCCAAAAATTACTGGACCATAACCATTTAATAAATTTGGTAGAGACCTACCCAAGACACGTCCCTACCAAGTTTGAAGTGAATCTGGCCGACAGTTTTGGAGATGAGGTCGAAAATATGAATTACCAATGCAATTTCCATTGACTTCCATAGTAACAATAGGAATGTATTCATTGGCCAACAAGTACACGAATTGAAAGAAATCGTTAAAAATCAGGGATCTACTGCAACACCACCTGGTAAACAACTGTGTTTAACCCTTTCACAAAGAACATATCCACCAATTTTCAGCACAACCTGAGAGACGTGTCCCTATGCAATTGAAAAGTAATTGGCCAAGCGGTTCCAGAGAAGATATTTTAAGATTTCCCCAAAAAATAAACAGAACAAGAGGCCTGTGTGAACAGGCCATGCTCAGCTGACCTAGAAATTGATGACGCTGGTGACACTATGACATTGGGAATAAATGTGAGGTCATCCACACATTGTGTGTCTGCCCAAAGCACAGGACCACCACCATGAACAATATGATGGTCCTAACTCAAATAGTTCTCAAGTTATCAAATACAGTTAAATTCAGGAAAGTCACTGATGTAATGTCTGAGGATGGCCCTCATACATGTGCCACTGCATGCAACATCAAAGTCTGAGTGGTTTCAGAGAGAAGATTTTTTAAGACTTGCTAAAAAATGCACACAAAAATCCTCAAATCCCTGGAGCATAACCATAAGAATACATTTGATACAGACACACCCAAGGTACATCCCCGCCAAATATGAAGTGAATCTGACTGATGGTTTTGGAGAAGTCAAAAATAGCAAAGAGACGCAAAAATTCATTAAAAAAGTAGAAATAAAATTGTACCCCCACCTGTTGAACACATTGAGGTCTACGTGTCCCCAGAAGTACACCTAAACAATTGCAAATCAGTAAGGTCTAGGGGTCCCCAGATGTGTCCCTATGTGCTTTCGAAGCAATTGGCCATAAAGGTTTTGGAGAAGATTTTGTTAGGATTGTGCGAAAAAATGAACACAAAAATTCATAAAAAATCCCCAAATCACCGGACTTTGACCATTTGAATAATTTGGTAGAGCCTAACCCAAGGAACACCCCCTCCAAGTTTGAAGTGGATCTGGCCAGCGTTTTCTGAGAAGAAGTCGAAAGTATAAATTGCTGAGGGAAGACAGATGGAGGACCATAAGATAAGCTCAGCTGACTGACAAGTCAGCTGAGCTGAAAATTCATTAACAATAATATAAAAAAATTCTGGACCACAGCCATTTGAACAAACTTGATAGAGATCCACCCAAGGCACAACCCCACAAAGTTTGAATGGGATCTGGCCAGCGGTGTTGGAGAAGAAGACAAAAATGTGAATTGAGCACGGACGATGGAAGATGGACGGTTGATGGATGCTTCACCCTCCTAAGATCTTAGCTGAATTATCAGCTGAGCTAAAAAATGGGAAAAAATTCCAGTACCACTTGGTGAATAAATAAGAAACAAGGAGTCCCTAGAAGAGTTCCTAAGTGATAGCTTATTCTCAGTGGATAATATTAAACACTTTATGGTCAGTAAAGCATTATTAGGGTCAAGGAAAGTATACTGAACCCCAATGAAAAGTATCCACATAAAAAAATTAACACATTAATTTTGTAAGTTACTAAGTACTGTGTGTGCATATATGCATGGTTTGGAGCCTACATCAGGGTCATTCAGGACAACTTTTTAACTTTTGCTGGGTTGTTACATAATGCATGTGACTTTTGTGCACCGAATATGGCTTCTGACCACCACTCCTATTGGATGGCTAAAATGACCTGATGTTTTCAGTGGCTTTAAAAAGGGATGTTCAGCCAAGAAAAAAGCCAGTGGTCTCAGGTGTGTTGAGGCGATCATGCCGCGTCTGAGCCAAGGTCAAAGACACCATGCTTTGGGGCTTGCAGAGGGTGGAGTCCCAATCACTCAAATCGCACAAAGAATGGGGTGTACTCGGCGCACCATCCAACGACTAATTGAACGGCAACAAGAAACTGGATCCGTAGATGATCGGCCTAGGCCTGGCCGAGAAAGAGTGACAACACCTGGCCAAGACCGTCACATCCGGCTGATGCACCTGCGAGACCGTTTCCGTACAGCATCCCAAACAGCCCGTGAGACTCAAGGGGTGAATCAACGTCCTGTCAGTAGTTCTACTGTGGAGAGGCGACTGAGGAGCAGTGGCCTAACAGCCAGAAGACCTTACAGGGGTAACCTGCTGACCCAACCCAGAAGAGAAAGACGACTGCAGTGGTGTAGAGCACACTCCAGGTGGACTCGCCAGCAGTGGAATACCGTCCTTTTTACTGACGAGTCCCGTTTTTGTGTCAGCAGAGCAGATGGCAGAGAACGTGTGTGGCGCCGGACTGGGGAGAGATATGCAGATGCCTGTGTCCGTCAGGCAGATCGATGGGGTGGACCCTCTGTCATGGTGTGGGCAGGCATCAGCAACCGCTACCGGACACCCCTAGTGGTCATTCAAGGGATCCTCAATGCTAGGCGGTACATTGATGAGGTGCTGGAGCCGCACATGGTCCCATTTATGGAGCAGCATCAAGATCTGGCGATCTTTCAGCAGGACAATGCACGTGCACACTCTGCAAGATTAACAATGAACTTTCTCAATGAGAACAACATCAATGTCATGGAATGGCCAGCGTTCTCACCCGATCTGAGCCCTATTGAACATTTGTGGGATCAGTTAGGCCAAGGTATTCAACGGAGGACACCTAGGCCTACTACCCGAAACCAGCTGATCCAAGCTCTGCAGGAAGAATGGAATAATGTTCGCCAACACAGAATTCAAACCCTGGTCAGCAGTATGCGCCGCAGATGTATAGCATGTGTTGATGCTCGAGGTGGCCACATCCCATATTGAACAGAAAAATTTGTGTGACTTTCAATTAGGGCAGTTAATGACATTTTTTGCCTGTAAGTGACGTTAATGTCGGTAGAGCGTGACATTATTTTTACGCCAGAAAAGTGAATGCTTTGTTAAGTTCTAAGCACGTCTAGGTATGAAATGTTTCAAGTATAAACAATAAAATACTTCAAAATTGGCATGTGGATACTTTTCATTGGGGTTCAGTATATATCTTACAGGGATACTAGGTTACCTATCACTAAAAGGGTTTCGAAAGACCCCATTTTAGCATTGCCAAAGGTAGCATCTTCAACCCAGATAGCTACAATGTTGTGAGCAGTGCTCACATTAGCATTCCATGGCATCTTGCGCATCAGTGAAATTGCTCCAAATTCTTTGAAAGAACAACCAGGAGACATTCAGCTCAGTAATGTTCAGTGGCATGGAAACCAATCTGAAGTAGTAATCACCATTAGACAGTTCAAGCACTCAACCAAGAAGGGCCCTCAGAATTTTGTCATTCCAAACCAAACAAATCTGCTAGACTGATCTTTCCAGTGCACCTACTTAGACACTTTCTCCAGCTTTGGGGTAAATCCCCTGGTCCCCTTTTTATGATTCAGGGCAGACCTTGCCTTAGACGTCAGTTTGATGGAGAACCCAATGCTGCTTTGTCATTATGTAAATACAGTTTGGTATTATAAAAAGGACACTCTTTCAAAAATGGGGCTGCCTCTGACACAGCAGCCAGTGGCTTGTCTGACTCAACAATATGTCCCATGGGTCACTGGAAATCTGACACATTCTACAAATACATTAGGCTTACTGGCATGGTCTGATAAGTTATGACTCGTTTAGAAAATTGGACGTAGGACACACAAGGGCCATCTACAGCCCAATTCCCGAATCCCCGCACTTTGCCTACCCCCCCCCCCCCCCATGGACAAGGGCCACCAGTTGCACTAAGAGTGCAGTTTCTAGATTTATCAGTAAAATCATTAGGGAGCATTTGAGCAAGAGTATTCCACAGGCAGATGGGCAAGGACCACAGCCGTTTGGGGTGGTCAGTAGGGAAAACTTCCCAGGATCCTCTACCAGATGGATGAGGGCCACAGGCACAGAAAACATTATTTGCTGCAAGGTCCATGTTACATAAGGTAGGCATGATCTAGCTAGACGGTCATGGTCTTGGGTTAATTGCATGTACTCTGTAATTTGATGGTTTACAGTGTTTCTCAATTAGCCAGATGGACAAGAGACACTGGCTGTATTGTATTGTTGGGGTGGGCGTACCCCCCCCCCCCCTTTGTGTGTTTTTCCCCACTAGGGGACATCCTCTCTGGTAGCTGACTGGCAGGGGTGTTGCCGACCAAGGGAATCTTGTATCTGTTCTGTCCCAGGGACAGGCAGAGGATTTTGCACAATTTTCAAGGATAGTTAATTTTAAGTTATAGTTTTACTCTGGTTTTTCAATAAAACTCGGTCATGCTTTGTATGACCTTATCCAAGGGAAATCATTATTGTTCGTGTTTCATGGGGGAGTGTGGGCTTGCATAAAGGGATGTCACGTGCACAGTGTGTGGCATATTTTATGCATGCCTCCAGGACCCTCCCATTGGTTTTTAGTAAGACTTGTGGCTGCAACCAATAGGAGCCAGCCTAGGCTGTCGTGGTAGCATCATAGTAAGCCTGGGTCATTTGAGATTCAGTCGGAGCCAACACTGGATGTAAATTGATAGTACTTTATTTGGAGTTTTCTCAAAATTTTCCCTCCACATCCCCTTTTTATCATCCAGTCATGTATTTCATATTGTAGAATAATGTTAGTCTAATGATTTAAGCTCATTTGGCCATCAAGGGGGCTATGTGATGGTATGAACACAATCCTTGTGATCATGGCAAGTTTATGTTGTCCATCATAAATTTGTGACTCTGAAATCTTCTGTGGTGCTCAGGACATTTTAGTGTACAGCATAACTTTGTCCACTTTTTTTTTGCCACAAGTGCATTTATTATGAATCGGACATTGCTGTGGTACGTCGGACATTATTAATGCTTTATTTTTGCATCCACAGGTGTGGTGCTTATTGACATTTTAGTGTATAGTTTGCAGAGTTAGGTCAATTTTCGCTACTAGTGGATTTACAATGGATTGGACTTTGCTGTGGTGCGTGTGGACATAATTTACTTCTTTATTTTCGCAGCACTGATGTGGTGCTCATAGACATTTTAGTCTAAAGTTTGGCAGAAAGTAATGGTGTGATGCGTGGGGACATTACGACTTTATGCTCACATCCACAGCAACTCAACTGTTTATCAGTAAGCTTGCTGCAAAGGACTTTTCAACTTAAGTACTATTGAACATTCTTTGTGTCACACATTATGGTGCTGAACTTACTTGTGTGCTTGGCAGTGTTGTCCACCAAGGGAATCTCATATCATGTTCTGTCCCAGGATCAGACAGAGGATTTGTCACAATTTCCGAGGATAGTTAATTTTAAGGTATAGTTTTACTCTGTTGTTTTCATTAAAACTCTGTTATACTTTGCATGACCTTACACAACTGAAATCATTAAAAATCAGGAATCTACAGCAGTGCCGCCTAGTGAACACTTTTGTTTAAGCCTACCACAAGAAACATATCCACTAAGTTTCAGCTTAACCTGAGAGATGGCTCTGGAGAAAAAGTCGACAATAGAAAAAACAAACAAACTATTATAAAAATATAAAAAAAAATTGCAAAGCCACCTGATGAACAAATTAAGAAGTAGGAGTGTTCCTGTGTGATATCAAAACAATTGGGTGCATAGTTTATGAGAAAACGATTATTTTAAGATTTGCCCCGAAAAAGAAAAAAAAATCCATCCCCCCCCCCCCGCAATCTCTGGAGCGTGATCATTTGAACAAAGATGGTAGAGATCCATCCAGGGTACATTCCCACCACGTTTGACGTAAATCTGGCTGACAGTTTTGGAGGAGTAAAAAATGTGAATAGGCAAGGTCAACGACCAAAGGTTCAAGAACTGCGTAAAAGAGGGCACTGCAGTCAGTGGAGGGCTAGGGTTGTGTATACCCTTTACTTTACATTGTAATTTACAACTTAATAACTTGAAAACCACTGCACATAGAAACACTAAATTTCAGACAATATATCTTAATGCATACCTAAATACCTCAAAAAAAAATCATATAACCACAGCTGCATAAGTGACTAGTTTATTAAAGGTTCCTTTTACATACAAAGTAATGGGAATATACAGCTCTAGCCCTCCAAATTTTTGTATATTCAATTGTGCATTGGGGGGAATACACACCTTAGAGCTAATTCTAACTTTTCCTATTGTGGACGGGCAGACGATGAATGACAGACGGACAACGGAGGGAGGACCATCCTATAAGCTAAACTGACTGACAAGTCAGCCAAACTAAAAATGGATTGATGCATTCATTAGAAAAAGAAGCCATGAACTGCTGTCTGTGACGTTTTCAGGAATGCCCAATATATTCTGAGGACACTAGTACCACACTGCACTGGATTATGATACCATGCCATTTGTCCACACAGATTGGATACAGTAAGATGAATCTTAAGTAGTCTTTCTGTGTTTTCCCAACATGCGAATTATGAGGTCCCTCACAGGAATACCACAATCAGCATCTTCATGAATACTGCTTTAGGGAAGTAGCAAATAGTAGTTAGACCATAATGCGTCAATATCACAGCCGAAACTCAGTCAAAATTCACTATTAAAAAAAAGGAGAAATTCATAACATTTTCATGCTAATAGCACATTTGAGGCATTAAAAATTCGGAACCATTTTGTTTGAGATGAATATATCGAATCTGTATGTTATGTAAGCAAAATTTTAGCCACGTTTTCTCTCCAGTAGTGCATGGATACTATGCATTCAACAAATAGGTAAGGTGAAGAATATTCTAAATATCATTTCGATAATAAGATGACAACAGACAACAAACAGTCCAACAAAAACAAACTTTATAATGTCAATGCTTTACTCTGCATCGAAATGAAAATCAAGCAGATAGTTTTGTAAAGACTTTGCAATACTCACGTGTTTTTACAGCCAATGTAGATTGTGAAAGCACTCTCCCATTACTTATGCCCACGATCCTTATTCTGTAGGAAGTGTCTGGTTTTAAGTTGCAGAATGTGTACATATTTTGTTCTTTCTGCAATGTTATTGTATGAACTGCATGCTGATCATCAGATATGGTCAACTCATAGTTGTCAAATTCTCCAGTTGGTTTCTTCCAAATTAGGTCCACAGATGACTCGCTGGTGATTTTTTGTTGCAGCTCAAGATCTCTTGACCCTGGAGCGCACAACCAGTAGTACAATTAAATACATCTGTTCATAGTTAAAGCACATTAACATATCTACTAGAGTGGGAATGGAGGTGGATTTGTTTTAGTGCGATTATTTCAAGACAAGTTGAACATGTATAACCTGTCAATATCCCGCTACCAATACATTATACTTCTGGAAGTATATGTTTATAGGCAAAGTTTTAAAATCCAAACTGTTTTTTGTAAGCCACAGCACATTTGGTTATCCTCTCGTTTTTGTTTTTTTTCTTATGCTGCCTTTTCCAACAGTGTGGTTTGGACCTTTCAAGTTTTAGGTGTATTTGGTTTTGGAGGAGATACAGGAGTTTCTATGAAATCTTTCTCTCAAGTTATGTTTCAATTTGAATTTTGATGTATGTATATATATTTACATATATTGGTACATATCCTACCTCAAATAAGTTTTTTTGAGTCTTGGAATTATAAGCAAGAGCATGTTATACATTATTCATGTGTGCTTTTTTTTCACTTCCCCGCTTTGAATTCAAATTGGTCGTTTCAATCAACTAGGAAGAAAACACAAACAGCTTCCTTCACAAAAACCGTTAATGGGAATTTACGGCTGCAAAGCTTGCTTCATTTTTAGCTTAGCTGACTTATCAGTCAGTTAAGCTAAGCTTCTAAGGTGGTCTTTCATGGCTCCGCATCCAGCATCAGCAATGGTCTTCTTCTGTAAAACCCTTGGGTAGATTCACTTTAAACTGGGAGGGAATGTACCTTGTATGGGTTTATGCAAAGTTTGTTCAAATGGCTGTGGTCCAGTAATTTTTTTATTTTTAAGACTTTTTGGCTTTTTTGTGGGCAAATTTTAAAAAATCTTCTCCGAAAATGCTCACACAATTGCTTTGGTAACCTAGATTTTAATTTGTTCAGTGGGTGGCACTACAATTTTTTTCGTTTTTTTTACAATTTTTTATTACTTTTGCTATTTTTTACCTTTTGGCTAGATCAGTCATACAGATTGAGCTAATATTTGGTGGATGTATTCTTGATGAAAAGGTCAAACAAAATTGTTCACCAAGTAACGCTGCTGTGGATTCATCATTTTTAACAATTTCTTTTTGTTTTCAACTTCGGGACTCATCGCTAAATAACCTCTCCTATTGATTATTATGTAAGCCAATGGGCAAACTAATGCTACTTCATATTTTCGACTTTTTCCCTGAATCTGTTTGCCAGATTCACTTCAAACTTCATGGCAAATATATCTTGCGTGGGTTTCTGACAAATTTGTTCAAATGTCCATCCTCCAGTGATTTTCGGATCTTTTTAATTTTTTGGGGGGTGGGGTGTGTTTTTTTTGGGGGGGAGGGGGGGAGGACGGCGGGGCAAATCTTAACAAATCTCCAAAACTGGTCACCTGATTACTTTTATATAAGACAGAAACACTCCTAGGGACTCTTACTTCTTAATTTGTTCAACAGGTGGTGTTGCAATGTTCCTTGTGAAAGGTTCAAACAAAAGTGTTCACTAGGTGGCACTGCTGTGGATTTCTGACTTTTAAACGATTTTTTCTATTTACGTACGAACTGGTAAATGCGCCTTTTCTATTGATTACTACATAAGTAAATCGGCATTCTAATGCTAATTCAAAATTTTGAGTTATCACCGGAAAAGTTTTCCAAATTCACTTCAAATTTGGTGGCAGTGTACCTTGGGTGTGCCGCCACCATGCCTGTTGAATTTATCATGCTGCAGTGATTTGGATTAAGCTGAGCCATTAAAGTGGAATTTGGTTCTGTATAATATGTCGAGGAGTTTTGAGCAAGGGTATTCATATTATACGTGATTATATAATGGCAAAGTTATGTTTGGGGATTCTTCAGGCAAATCTGGGAAATACTTCTAAATGTTATGTTCATCCAGCTAAAGCTCAACATAGTCCTGTTCAGTTGATGAGCTGTTTATCAATTCATTAATCTGTTGCAGCCTTGATTTTTTTCAAAACTATAAGTCAAGTGTAAGTTTAATGTTGGTTTAATTAATAGGTTTAGACATAATACCTGCATTGGCTATGGAATACAGATATATTGGATTGTGCTGTTTTTGGTCCCCTATCAATAAAAGTAGTGTGTGGGGGAAGGGGGTTTGGAAACAGTAAGGGATAGGAGCAGTCCATCAATTCGTCCATTCCATTCCAAGAAGAGATAACGTGTGTTCACTGTTACCTCTTTCAATGGTCACAGAGCCTCTAAACTTGGCTTTGAAGTAAATACAATCTTATCATACATGCATTCTGGTAAGTGCATCAAGCATCATTAGTGCATTGACCATAATTTTGTTGTGCAGCCTATCCTATTTGCTAGCCTCTTCTGGCTCTAAAGGTCGCCAGTACCAGAAGCTGACACAGCCAATAAATGTGTTTTTTAAAGTATATAAAATGTGCACTGTATCATACATATATCGTTTTAAATGCATCTGCATCATCGTTCGTGAATCGACCAGATTGTTTTGATGCCACATGGCTTGTTTGTCAAGCTTCACCGTTTTTCAATGTCACACGTACCAGAAACCATCTACATCAGCCATAAACTTATGAAACATTGATATGGAGGCATGTCCAATGTGCCTTTGTGTTTCCTAGCTGTAGGCATGGTATGCCCTAATGTTACACAGGCATGTGCAGCATACCTCATTTTTGGCCTTCAATGTGTAAAGGCCAAAAGTGAGCTTTGTTGCATATGCCCAAAGAATATCACATAAACAGGTATTTTCCTTAAAATTTTGAACCAAGATGTCCCATTTGACTGGCATGAAGATTGCAAAACTGCTTTTACGTGACTAAAAGACCATTCAATGGGTCTGCCCATCCTGGCCAGACCTTTCTAAACCATTCGATTTTTATTCAGATTCCAGTAATTTTGCTATTTCCCACTTGTTGGGACAGTGTGTCAACAAAGGATGAGAAGTAGTAATTGCCTACATTGGCCACGCGTTTAGTAATTCAGAACGTAATTATAGTATACTGAGAAAGAATGCCTAGCTTAAGTGAAAGGCATTAAACATTTTCACGTATATTATGCTGATTCACGCTGACATTACTGCTGTCACTTATCCACACTGTCTTCACTACTGTCACTGATCACAAAGCTTTGCTTTGACTTACAACACAGAAGCAGTCAAGCAATGCTGGACTCACTAGGTAGACTATATGCACCCAGGGGTATCATTTTTCCATTGTGCATAAAAAGGGAAACTTTTGACCGAAGTGGATGGACAAAGTAGACGGAACTGTGAGGTTTTGCCAGAATCTGACAAACCTCTTTTTGAGGAGTAAAAACCAGTGATTCCAGCCCAGCATACCTATAACAGGATTGCTACAAATTCTCTGACTGAGGAAGTGCAAACTGATTGTCTGAGAGTCAATATTATTGCTCCTGCTGGCAAGTCCACAACCAGCCATAAAATGTTGTAGTTACAGGAAGAATATGACGAAATTGTCCCGATTTGGGCTTACAAAGTGAAAGACATTGGCACCGCAGCTTTGAAGCATTTACGTGACAAAAGCCAAGATTACATACTGGAAGACGCTGTTTTGTTATGTCTGGGTGAGAACCTGCACATATATTTTCCTTGGATTCCTTTTTTTTCTTTCTGGTCATGGAACCCAAATATTTCCATGCTGAGTCTCCAAAACTATTGCACCTGCAATCACCATATTTGGCAAATAGATCCATCAACCAGTGAAGCTTTGCACCAACATATAGAATTGTCATGTTCATAATTATGCAAATTGACGGCAATACGAATTTATAAGCTTCATATCCTTTAAACTATTACAGATAGAGATACCTTTTTTAATTAAATTCATAGGTTTTTGATAAATCCCTATTAATTGAGCTATGAAGCAAAGTTGTGGTGGTTTATGTTATGTAAATTTGGAACATATTCAAATTTAAATCATGACTATCTTCAAAACCGCAATAGATAGAGATGCCGAGCCACCGTATATTTATGGGTTTGTGATAAAACCCTATCTATTAAACACTGAGTCAAAGTTGTAGAATTTTAATTTATGCAAATTATGCATACATACAAAATTTAAGTTTTGAACATCTTTTCAACTATCATACATTTAGATTCCGAACCAACATCTATGTATAAGTTTGTGAGACAGCCCTCTCCATTTAACATGGAAGCTAGGCAGCAGCAATTTTATTTATGCACGTTTAGCACATATGCAAAATTTTAAATCATGACTATCTTCAAAATCATTGAATATAGACATGCCAAACCAATTTCAATTTGAGGGTTTGTGAAAGAGCCCTATCCATTGAACAGTAACAAAAAGTTGTTGGATTTTAGTTCATGCAAATTAGGCCTATCTACAAAATTTAAATCTTGAATATCTTTTTCAACTATTTTACATAGAGATGCCAAACCAACATCTCTGTATAAGTTTGTGACACAGCCCACTCCATTTAACATTGAAGCGACGCTGTAGGATTTCAATCCATGCAAGATTGACACATATGCAAATTAAAATCACGAATATCTTCAAAACTATTAAAGATACAGATGCCAAACTAATTTCAAATTTTGGATTTGTGATAAAGCCCGGCCCAGTGAACAGTGAAGCAAAGTTGTAGGACAGCAGTTATGCAAATTAGGCACATATACAAAATTCATATCTTAAACAGTTTTGAAACTTTTTTTCTCTCTATCTCTCCATCTTCTTTTAGGCCAAATTTGTCTGGAGTTTTTCTCTGACACTATGATTCCAAAACCCACCAAACTTGTCATGGCGACTGACCTACTAGTGCAATTGTGCATATAGTGTGAAATAGTCATGATGTTTGAAATTATGCACATTAGGGGCAATTAAATTTGTCAAAAAGCTCCATATCTTCCAAACTATTACAGATAGACACAAAATTTAAATGTGCGTGTATATTGTGAGTACACAAAATCTAAATCCGTCTGAATAATTTCAAAAGTATTATACATGGAGGTGCAATTAAAACTTCAATTGTTAGGGTTTGTGACATAGCTGCATGCAATGAGCCATGAACCAAAGTTGTACAATTTTTATTATGCAAGTTAGGTGGAAACACAAAATTTAAATTCTGAATAGCTTCAGAACTATTACAACTAGAGGTGTCATTCAAACTTACATTTCTGGGATTATGGCAAAGTTGTATCCAATGAACCAAATTATACAATATTAATTTAGGCAGGTACGACCGATACACAAAAAATAATTTTGAATGACTTGTACATAGAGGTACCCATCCAAAATCAAATTGTAGGTTTGTGACATAACCGCATCTAATAAACCATGAACAAAAGTTGTAGGCTTTTAATTTATGCAAACACACAAAATCTTGAATGACTTCGAAACTACCTTAGATAATGGTGTCATTCAAAGTTCAGTTTATAAGTTTGTGATATGGCCACATCCAATGAACCAAGGGCACAAGTTGTAGCAGTTCAATTTATGCAAATACAGTGAATACACAAAATTTAGATTATGTTGAACAATGGCAAAGTGTAGCATTTTAAACTGATTTCAGTTTTAAGGCACCCAGACATATTTACTGCGAAGGGAATCGTTTTTTCTAGTTTCTAGTGCTAACCCCGGTCAAATGGCACAAAAGCAAAGAGAGTCATAAAGCAGTCAGTGGCTCTAGCGGAATATTACGTTCATTTCTTGGGTCTTTGCCAGGTGGTCATCAGGACATTGAATGTATATTCCACAAAATAAGGTTGAAATAATATTGGCCTCAAATATATCAACAGATACAGACAAACGTGAAAGATTACTTTGTCAGACATCCAGACAGACAAACGTCACAAAAAATGTTCCAATGCACCCTTTGTCTGTTGTATCGCTGTTTTATGGTTGGCGTATGGACTTTCTAGGTCCTTTGGCTAATGCTTTCAAACATGTGTTAGTCCTTGTGTGTGGTGATTCAAAGTGGACAAAAGGCTTTGCACTTCAGTCTATGGAAGCAATAAAAGTTGCCAGATTGTTGTAAAATGAGATAATATGGAGATACGGTGCATTTGCAAGACTAATCACTGAAAAGGCCTCCAACCCCAACTTTATGAGCAGCTTGATACAATACAAGAACCATGCAGGATTTTCCAAATCACTAAAGTGGAAACTTCTTGCTACAGACTTCGGTCAAATGCTCCAGTTTTAGGGAATGAACTCCTATTTACTTTGCACAGGAATTGACCGCAGTGCCACCTAGTGAATAAATTTGTTCGACCCTTCCACAAGGAACATATCCACCAAGTTTGAGTTTAATCTGATTGATGGTTTTGGAGAAGTGAAAAATTTTGAAAACACACAGAAATCATTAAAAAAAAGAAAAGCAAAAAAACCATGACAAAATGCAGGGCCGGCTGGTGAAAAAACTAAGAACTATCGGTCCCTAGGAGTGTTCTTGTGTGATATCAAAACAACATTTTGAGTGGTTTCAGAGAAGATTTTTTTTTAAGATTTGTCCAAAACAAGAGCCAAAAAAAGATAATAAAAAATCCATAAATGACTAAAGTGTGACCATTTGAGCCACCAAAGGTACATTGCTGCCGAGTATAAAGGCAATATACATGGCAGTTTCGGATCAGGAGTCGAAATGTGAATAAGCATTAGGTGCCCATTGATTTGCATAGTAAACAATAAGAAAGGTGCATTTACCGGCAAGTACTGTAATTGAAAAAATCAAGAAAGATCAGGAATCCACAACAGTGCCCCTTAGAGAGCAACTTTGTTTTACCCTTCCGCAAGAAACATATCCATCACGTTTTAGGTAAATCTGAGTGGTATTTATGTAGAAAAAGTCGAAAATAGCAAATACACAAAGAAAATCATAAAAAAGGAAAAAATGCAGCGTCACCTGGTGAAAAAATTAAGAACCAGGGTCCCCTAGGAGTGTTCGTATTTGGTAACAAAGAAATTGGGTAAGGTGTTTCGGAGAAGAAGATTTTTTAAGGTTGTCCAAAAAAAGGGAACAAAAAAATCATAAAAACATCTAAAAGTCCTCGGAGCATGAGTTTTCCAACAAACTTAATAGAAACCCACCCAGGCACATCCCGACCACATTTGAAGTGAATCTGGTCGACGGGTTTTGAGAAGTAAGTCTAAAATGTGAATTGTGGACAGACAACAGCTGACAGATTGACGATGAACCATCACAAAAGCTCAACTGGCCTAAAACTTTGCATGAGCAAGTCCCTTAATTGCACAGCCCTTACAAGTGATACACTCACATAGGAATTGGTCTGAATACAAATTCAATGGTATCCGTGGTACCTGCTCTAAAGATTACTGTTGCTTAAAGAACGCATTATACTTTAAGATCACTCTTTAATGACACCAGAGTCTGTTTCTGCCATTGCTTGACCTGTATTGTAAGAATACCTGCACAAAGAAATGGACCAGATTTCTTTGTAGAAGGTGCAGTCCATAATAACAGGTGGTATTGCAGGAATAAAATATAACTAAGACTTGAAGGATAGAACTACGGAGAAAAAAGTATCCTTTTGGAGTGGTTTAAACAAAAACATTCCTTTGTGTGTGAGGACACGTTTCTTGAAATGTAATTTTGTATGCATCACAATGTGCGTGTGACAGATTGCCCGTATGTAACACGTACCAGGATTTGAGCTGTCTAGACTTGGTCCCAGGCTCTGTTTCTGCCCCTTCAATTCTTCCACCTTGTGCCTGAGCATCTGGGCCAAGGGCTCCTGTTCATCTTCTTCGAGGGCTTTACAAAATCTCTCAAAAATATCATTTGTGTCATGAACCTTTCTGCTGATAATGTGCAGTAGATGCCGAATTGCTTCTATTTCAGGTCTTTTTGCCTAAAAAAAGTTAATCAAATGTAATCAATTCTGCAATAAGAATTTAAACCTACACTCGTGATTCTCAAGATTTTGCAAATGATTTTAAGCCATGTCTTCTGTTTTTGTGTAGTAAGTGGTTCCACAGCTGTCACGTTCAAGCTCCAATATACCCAAAATCAGAAGTTGCCTTGGGTCGTGGTCAAATTATCACAAAGACACCTAAGGCAATGTGAACCTGGAATAATTCTATTAATCTTAAATTATCACTACAGTTGATGACAATATCTGGGATTGTCAGAAGACATGACAAAAATCATAAAATTCAATACTGCACATAAACATGCCAAAAGTTATGTATTACGTTTTGACAATAATGTTTAGAGTCAAATACGAAACATTGGAATAATTGCTAAACAATATCTTATCATTGTTTTAATTCATTTATTATTGCCTATTAGTACAGAAAAACATGATCCATATTCATTAATTCCAAACCCAACAATGACAGCAAAGAGATTCCAGACTTGCCAAACCATCAACAGTTCTATGCCAATACCAATGTGAAGAAACAATTTCACTCCTGACTTGAGACAGGCAGTTACCTATAAAAGAGGCATTCATTGGAAAACACCTTGATTGTTCCCTTCCGAGATTACATGTACATCTTTGATCAGAATCAGTAATATTTGTGACTTTTGTATTACTAATTATATTTGCAAATAACATGCTTTGCACCAAATGAAAATCACATTAAAAGTAGTCCAGATAGATTGACCTTGATTTTCAACTTAATTATGTTCAAGAATGCAATTTTACTTTTAGTTACTTGATTTGGTTTATGGATGACAAGGGAGCTAACGCATGCCATTTGTTTTGCACCTACCCGTATTCCTTGCAGCTCCAGAGGGGCAATGATTCTTTTTCCACACAAATCTGTCAGCAAATGTCTGTCAAGGGATAAACGTTCTTCAATGTGTTTGCCTAGTCGACGAAGTGCTTCTTTCTGAATCCCTTCCATGCTATTTCAGGGTCTAGGCGACACACTGTAGGTAAGCAGGAAAAAACAAAAATAAATTCAGAACAAGTGACTATACATTAAGCAAGGCTACATCTCGGTTGACTCAACTTCTATACCATATTGTTCCTCCCAACATTTTCATAACCCCACTGCACATATATGATGTAGGGCCTCGCCTCAAATGACTGAAGTTTTTTACCAGATTCTTCCTAAAGACCGAAAAGACCTTGACCTTTGACCTTAGGAGGTGCCATGGAAAACAAAAAAGTGCAGCGTTACAATAGCTGCAATTTGACAACTTAGATAAAAGTGACCAAGGCACGGCTAGATGAAAATTTCAAAGGTCCAAATGACCTTGACCTTTGACATTTGGAGGTCACAGGTAGATTACAGTTATGTCGACTTATGTTGAAATGAAAATTTCAAAGATCCAAATCATCTTTATTTTTTTAACTTTTGAGGTCACATGTAAATCACAAAATGTGAAGTGTTAGAATACCTACAATTTTAGCCCACCATGATCAAAATTGGATGAAAATTGACAGAGGTATGGCTATATGAAAATTTCAGGGGTCCAAATGACCTTCACCATCAGAGATTACATGTAAATTCCAAAAAAATGTGCCGTGTTGCAACACCTATACTTTGGGATCAACATGGTTAAAATTGGATGAACATTGAGAGAGTTAGAGCTGGATGAAAATTTCAAGGGTCCAAATGACCTTGATCTTTGTACTTAAGAGGTCATATGTAAATTACAAAAAAATGTACAGTGTTACAAACATATTAATTGAGGTTAGATTGGTTACCTGTACTTACAGAAGTTTTGGGAATATTCCAGATTTAAATTTTTTAATAATACAAATAGATTTAGTTTTCAAACCCATTAAAGCTCTTTACAAACACTCAAGACTTCATGTATGGAAGTATAATAATGCCAAGTTTTGAGTTACTATGTATATTGGTTTTTAAATGAAATGTCGGAAAAAATGCCTATAAGGAAAGAAAGAAAAAAGAAAGAATAAAAAAGCAAGAAAGAAAGAAAGAAAAGAAGAAAGAAACAAAGACAGAGAGAAAGAAAGAGAGAAAGAAAGAAAGAAAGAAAGAAAGAAAGAAAGAAAGAAAGAAAGAAAGAAAGAAAGAAAGAAAGAAAGAAAGAAAGAAAGAAAGAAAGAAAGAAAGAAAGAAAACAATATGTTTGTGCTGTCACACAGACATAAGGATTACAACAATGGATGCCAGGAAATTTCGTTTCATTTGGGGAAGGTTATGCAGACAATCTTAATTCATTTTGAGAAATATTTTGGTAATGAATAGGTGGATTTAGCAACTATATCTAATGCATTTATTATTTTTACACTTACACTAAAACAAGACATTGCTCCACCCACGCCCTCCACACACACAGCACACACACACACACACATAGACTTCAATTTTGAAACAGACAGATACAAGCAAAATGGATGCTCCTCAGACTTTTTATGTGTTTACACCTTCGGCAGCCAACTTTTCCCAGTTATTGCCAGTAGCCACATTATGATGTTGAATTTTCTTACACTGTACACAAATGTACCCGTAAATGGAGTCAAAAATTCTCTTTCAGAGTTAACCAGCAAAATGTTTAACCAAAGTTTGAATGAATGAATAGATGACTGTCGTTTAATTCGGACAAAACAGCAATGCAACCCGTTGGAAGAAGCCAGGTTTCAAGTGACCACTAATGTGCATAAAGATATTGAGCACTGTCTTTATAATGGAAGTAGAGTGTGTTTATAATGTTCCAGATTCATAAATAACACAAAAGCGATGTAGACCTACCTTCTTCTTTTGCTGTATACTCAGCTGACTGACAAGTCAGGAGAATTAAAGAGTAATAGGCCTACCAGGTCTCTTTCTATCTATGACAGAAGTAATAAAACTTTGGGTTTTGAGTAGTTAGGCCTATACATTTAGTCAACACTATAGTCTGTATTTTATGAAGAATATTTCAAAGGTTGAGAGGACTGGTTTAATACCACCAGTTGCTTTTTCTGGGTGACTGCTTGTCTCAAGTCGGGAGTGAAATTTGTTTCTTCACATTGGTGTTGGAAGATGAATGTTAGTACTTTGGTAACTCTGGAATTGCTTTGCTGTCATTGTTTGGTTTGGGATTTATGAATATGGATCATGTTTTTCTGTGCTATTTGAATCAATAAATCTAGGAGGATTACCTACCAATAAGCACATGCTACCATGATCATCGATCAGACTCTTTGCAATTGTAGTGCATGCATGAATATGAATGCCAGTATTTACCTTCGTCACTATGCAGGCAAATGATGGTGGCTGACGTTTTTGGCTTGTCCAGCGATCACTTTGACACAACAAGGAAGAAGACAGTAGACCCCATCTTGACTGCATGAGAGGTACACACACAAGAGGGTTTTTTTCCGGCCAGTCCCCCACAAGATATCAGTGTCATCACGATATGTTGCCGGTGTCACAGGGCTTTAAAGCTGGTGTGGCAGAGCTGCACAACATTCTCCACCATGTTATTGGAGAGGTGAATACAAATCTGGAGCTGAAATAATGAAAGCAGGATTTTTACTTTAGAGAAAGAAAAAGGCTAATTCTGGTATTAGGCCATAGAATCTTGACATCCTTGGTCACCCATCTGTCAAAAGACAGAAAAAAAAGTATTAAACAGTGTCCTTATCAGCTGAAGGTCAATATTATAACTGGCAACAAAGCGTTCACATTTAATGGATCACATTATCAAATGTGTAACTACACATCTAAAAGAAAATACCTTCACCTTTTGCACACCTATATGAAAAATGCCTGTCACCATCATAACACTTATCATCCATGATATGACACCAAAATTTGCAGTAACCATTCCATGCATATCAATAGCATGGCATGCATGTCAGAGAAACCTTACCTTCATTCAACCAGTGCCACAGCATACAACCCATGTCAAAGGTGGCATGCTACATTTCATATCAGAAAGTAGCAAAGCATGAAATACTTGCTTTCCTTTATTTCTGGCTTTTATTTACAAATAATGACTTTACTAATTAATCAGCCTGAGGTCCGACCCATTAGAAAATCTGTTTTCCTGTATATAAAAATTTACATGCTTGGGGAGTACAATGTAGATTTACAGCCTGTAAAAATTCTTAGCCACTGATCTGGTGACCTTGCACACCGTCAAAAGAGGCATATTCTTGATTTAAACGATGAACCTGGCAGCCTCAATGACCATCCCAGGATTGGAGTATCTCTTCACCCTGAATCTAGCGGCAACTAGGTATGGAGAATTGGTCTGCAGCACCAATTTCTGCAAGGGATTACGAAGAATCCCCTTTCCCATTTCATTGTCAGCTTCAATCTTTGCTGTCACGGCAACAAACTGCATTGGGAAAAGCATCCAACCAGTCCTTACTTTCTTGGTCAGTGCCTGAGAAATAGTGGATTTGAATTTTGTGCTGTGGCGACAGAGTTCTTTTGAACATCTCCAAGCACCTAATGTTGCTCTCTTGAACTCTGGCATGTATCACCACTGGCAGCTGGAATTAATTGGCAACCGAACTGACTAACCCCAGAGCTGGTTGTTGCTCAGCTTGGTTATTTTCTCTCACATTCATAACACTGAAATCCATCCCCACTGCACCAATGGCAAAAACACTTGGATGTTTTAACAACCCTCCAACTGGTATAATTCATCTCTAAAGGGGCGACTCATGATAAAACGCGGATATAACCCTACTGAGAAACACACCCATCAATTTCATGCCAGCCTGTCCATTCCATGTCCAGATCTCCAGTAGTTGTTAAATCACGGGTTCGATATCATGCATTCTAGCTCAAAGTCTTCTGGGCTGCTGGAGTCACCTTCCAGTACAGATTGCAGATACATACTCTGGGTCTTGTCTAGCACCTCTCCCAGATGACAGTGCGCATCAATCACCTGGTGAACCCTATGACCTCCTTTACTCCCCTTCACGGCTTAACTGGTGGCTGTCTTCTACAGCAGCTTGAAATACTCCCTCTTATCCACAGGCAGGGTGTGCAGAATTGCAGCCATTACTTTTGAGTGTAGTAGCTGAGCTACACTCTTTGGTAGAGCTACACTTAACTTCTGTGGGAAGAGGATCCCCACACATGTGGCAAATTGTTTGCAAACTGAGAGTTCCACATCGGTCAACCTGGTGCCATTTTCATACAAAGCAGGGCGTTGAACATAGAAAAAAAGTGCTCTGACAGATTTTAAACAAAACTCCGTGATGATCACCATTAAGAAACCACAGGTTAACCTGGCCCAGCTGTCTGGAGGACTTTTACCAGACCCTGAGGACCATTCCCTGTAGTGGCGACAAAAGTGCTTTACCATAACTGCTAATGTAGATCCTTGGAAACCACATACCCAGCAGGCACTGCATGGATAAAGATACCATGTTGGCAAATGGCTCTTCAATACATGTCTTCTTACATAAGTAAAATGCTCCCCACAAACAGGACCAGGATGCACGTTTGTAGATGTTGCCTTGGACACCGAAATATAAATTTCCTGACCCTTGCCCACTGTGACCACTCTTTTACCCCTTGCCTTTCTTGGTTTGGAAATTGATGACTCCACGTTGATATTTCCCTCCATTTCTAGCCCAGCAGATAAAAATACCACTTGGAAATTTCCCAACTGTCCTTAGCTGCTTTTGGCCTTTCTATCCCATGTTCATCATGCTCTGGTTTCCACTCATCTAATATCAATTCTGCAAAGGAGCTATCTATTGGATTCTCGAGTCACTCATCTGATAATAAAAATTAAGCATACTTCAAATGAGCTTAACTTAATAAATTATATGATATATGAAATACACCTACATATGTAATAAAAACAACAAACTTACATACACTATATGCCCTGCTCAGTAATTAGCTAGCCAAAGAGCCAACCTCCTTACTAGCTTTGTGCACATCAGCCAAAACTTTTATTGTATTCCAGTCTCATCAGATGTTTCAGATCTGACGACACTATATATCTCACAATTAACAGTTATAATAAATACACAATTTATACCTAATCTCGCAGGTGAGCTGTGGGTACCACTCTCTCTGTATTCTCGTTTTCCTCGGAGATTTGGTCCTTGCTGGACATAACACTTGAGTAGGAGACAAGAACAAGATGGCATCATTACTCTTTTGTGCTACAGCAGAATTTTGTAACAAAGGGGTACTTGAGATCATGTGTCCTGGTGAAAAGGTGAGATCCAAGTGTGAACATCAGAGTTGTTGTTATCGGGAACGTTGTTATCATCAGCAAAGAGATACCTAAATATATCCTCTAGAAATGTGTCATCATCCCAGCCTCACCGGAGGCAATGGTGAAATCTTATTTAAGGAAACTGTATCTCATTCTCCTAAGCCAAAGAGAGAGGAAACGATGTTTACAATACTTTAGCCTATTGTGATGGCAGACCTGCCCCTTTCTTTTGCCTCTGATTTTAAAGAGCACAGGAGAAAAAAACCTTGACGACCATATAAGGACCACTCCAAACTTTCTTAAGCTTTCTGGATTGACCTGGCTGGCAAGCTGACTCTAACTTATATACAAGATCTCCGGCTACATATGACATATCACATAACTTCAAATCATAGGTATTTCTTCTGACAAGACTGAGTCACTCACCAATGTTCTCGAGCAACCTGATGAGTCTTAATGAAGATTTCTTGCGGTTGACAGATCTTGATCGGACTGAGGATCAGCTAGCTTAAACACAAGATCCTTAGGAGTGAATACCTTGCTTCCCAACATCATAAGATTAGCTGAATATCCTTTACTATGGTTCGTCATGGACCATACCACAGCAGTCAGCTGTGGAAGTTATTTGTCCCAGTCTTTACTTGCACCCTATACACAGCACCTTATCATTTTGAGGAGCAGTTTGTTGTACCTTTCAACTTGGCCAGTGGTGCAAGGACAATAAGGGGTTGTTCTTGACTTCGTAATTTCCAGGAGATCACAAATAGTTCTAACCAGCTTCCTGACCACATTATTGCACTGATCACTTTGCAGGGATAATGGACAACCAAACCTCACAATGAATTCATTCACGACTTTATCCACAATTGATTCTGCCGACTGATCTGGTAAGGCATAAAATTCAGACCATTTTGTGAATTGATCCACCAACATGAGGGTGTATACATTCCTGGCTGAACTCTGAGTGTAACTATGGCCCAAGACGTCAATATGCAGCCTTTCCATAGGAGCTCCTGCATGGTATTTTGACAATCTTGTTCCCGGGCGCACTCTTGGATTTTTTGTTTACACTGCAGGTTCACATGACTCCATATAGATTTTGCAGTCTGTAGACATACCATGTCAAAAGAAGTACCTTTTGAGGATTTCCAAGGTTTTGACCTGTCCAAGGTGTCCAGCAAGCCAAACATTGTGGCACTGTCTCAAAACCTCATCCTTTAGACTCTTTGGTACTACAAAGCATTTCGTTGAAACCACATCCTTCCACTGCAAATACAACACTCCCTTCATCAACAAAAGCTGGGACTCATAGAGCCATAGATGTTTGGTAGCAGGACCCTATAATTGAAGAACACCAGTTGATGGATTCAGTTTGGTTTCTAACCTGATGATCAATGGACACCAATCAGGATTTTTTTGTTGATGTTCCCTTAATTCTTGACTTGTATCCCCCCCCCCCCCCAACCAGTTGACATCAGGATCAGCATTCTTGTCGTCTTCAGAATCACTATCAGAACTGGGACCACTCACTGGAACCTGACGGACAGCTAGTGGGATCACATCATCAACCACTTCCTCAAAATGATGCCATTGCTCATGAGCACAGGTACAATACTTACAACCCCCACGTGGAAGTTCAGACACACTAACACCTGCCCTATAGCAATCACACAAGACCTCTTAATCAGGAATTCTACTTAAGGTATCTGCGTTTTGAGGGTCTTTACCCAGCCTAAGTAAAATCTGCATGTCATATTGGCTCAGCTCTTCGAGCCATCTGGCCAATTGGCCTTTCAAATATTTAAAACACATCAATCATGTAAGACTACTATGATCAGTTCTTACCATGAATCTTCTGCCAAGTAAATGGTGCCTGTACTGACGTGTGAACTATACGACAGCAAGTAGCTCCTTACTTGTTGTGCAGTGCTTTCATTGAGGTGGTCCTACTGCCAAACTGCCATACGCAAAGACTCTAAACTTACCACCCTAAAATGACTGACTCAGCCCCTGTGCTACTACCAAAAGAATCACAATCCAGACAAAATTCCCCCTCCTTTTTCTGGAAACCCTAAGACAGGAGCTTCAATTAGAAACGTCTTCAACTTCTCAAAAGCCTGTTGGTTCTCACTCTCCCAGGGGAATTTACTCTTGGGACTAGTTAACTCATACAGACAATCAGCTACCCATGCAAAGTCTTCAATATGCTCCCAATGGTAGTTTACAAACCCAAGGAACGATTCCACATCCTTTGTATGATGAGTACCAGGCCAAGCCTTCACTACCTTGATTTTCCCAGGGTCCACAGCCACACCCGCCTTGGATACCATTTTCGCCAGGAACTTCACCTCCTTTTGAAATAGTGTACACTTCTTTGGTTTAATTTTCATCCCGTTCTGCCAAAATCTGTCGAGGACTGAGGTTATGGAAGTGTTCAATGATTGTTTTTTCCCAGTAACAGCACATCATCTAAAATTGCCAAACTACTCGACCACATGAGGTCTCTGAGCATTAACTTCATCACTTGCATAAAACTTGCAGGTGTGTTACTAGGGCAAAGGCCATACGGACATACTTGAACAATCCTTACTTGGTAATAAAGGCAGTTTTGTAACAGTGCCAGGGTTCAATGGGGATTTGCCATTGCGAGCTGGCCATATCTAATGAAGTATAGTACAAAATGCCCCTAAGGTGTCCAAACACTCATAAATGAGTGCTAAGGGATAGACGTCCTTGAAGGTGTCCTTGTTAAGATCATGGTAGTCAATACATCAACGAATGCCACCATCTATTTCCTTACTAACACAGGGGTGGCTGCCCACTCAGAAGATCATTGTCGTATTACACCAGTGTCCAACAGTTGTCTTGGATGTTTCTCTTCTTGATCCTCAAAGTCTATTGGGGCTCGTTGCAACTTTTGTTTCACTGGCTTAGCATCTTGTGTGTCGATCTTGTGAGTGACTCCTGAAAAACAGCCTTGGAGTAACTACATGGTCACTCCATTGAGCACTCTCTATGAAAACACTGGCCATTGCCCTACTTTTAGGTGGAATAAAAGTCCGTGAATTTAAGACAACCTTGTGAACGAAATTTTTGGTTTCTCCACTTCTAGAAAGTTTTTTTTTCAGGTATCACTATGTCACCCAGTGTAATAGAATTGCACTTTAAATCCACCACACATTGATGGCATAACAGAAAATCCAATCTTGATATTACTGGATCAGAAATTGGGGGCGACACAAACATCCCAAGGTAACACTCTCTTTCAAAGTAAGATGCGAGCCTGTCTAACTATGGAGGCGCCCATACAACCTTCTTTAGCTGCACCTTTCATTTTGACTTTGTCAGTGTTGGCTAAATTCAAACCAACTTGGTCTGCAATTTCACAGCAAACCACTGTAACTTGGGCAGCAGTGTTCACGACCACTGAGGTATCCACAAAATTTACAGCTATGGGGGTTATAATGTTATACCCCACTTCCTTGCTGGAGTTGACCTCTGAGTTGACCTCTCAACTCTAAACTATTTACCTGAGGCTCACCACTATTTACATTGATTACACTTGACCCTTTAAAATCTCTCTGCTCTCCAGACAGATCAATTGATTGGACACTTGAATACTTCCAGGTTGTTGAGTGACCAGGCCTTACAACTGTATTCAGTTTTTTTTTACTTAGGGGAGTCAGTGTTGGGATATATCTGACCAGCAAAACCTTTTCTTTTTTGGCATTCCCTGTTAAAATGGGCCATACAACCTCACTTAAAACAGGATCCCCTCTCCTTGGGTTGAGTGCTAGGTGAGGTTCTTGATGGACTGTGCCCTGTTAATTCTTTCTTGCATGAAGACTCCAACACACTCTTCAATACAACAGCCATGTTTTTTTATTACAACTTCCATCCCAAGTTTGAATGCTTCTGTCATGGCCATTCTTTCCAGAGAGGGCACCTTTTTCTTCTCTAGGGCTTCTTTGTTGGCTTTCCTTATGAAAAACTCATCATCATCTGAATTGTCTACAAAGTATAGTACCTTCACAGACTTCTTTGCACCCCCAAACATAATTTCCTAGTTCTGCTCATGAATTTTTATCAAGTGCAAAGCCTCTTCAAGTGTAGCAAGATCCTTGTTCAGAACTTGAAGGGCAGCTGTCCAATGAGTGCATCCCTTGAGGAAAGCCTCCATTGCCATGGCAAGAAGAATATTTGATGCATATCCCTCTGTCCCGGGGAAGCTATCAACGGCCAATTTGGGGGCTTTTTTTAGCATGCTCCTCCAAGGTCATGCCGCATATTGCTTAAGAGAAGCTAATTGCTGCCTCACACTAGCATGGGTATCCTTCCTGCCAAAGCGATGATCCAACTTTTTAGTTAGAAGGTCAAAATTTTCTCAAACCTCTACCTGCAACCTGCTGAACAAGTCCAAGGCCTTTCCCAGCAGATAGTCTATCAGTCTCTCCTTTCTAGTTCATCTGTATCTTTGAGCCATTCTCTCAAATTGTGCATTGAAGGATCGCCAGTCTTGTTGGCCATCATATGTGGCCATTTTTTGTGCTGCAGGTTCCTTGGCCTGTCCTGTCATTCTCTTGAAGTCCTCAAACATGCCCATATCTTTGTCTCCCTCAAATTGGTTAGCTTGCATTGTGATGGTCCTTGTCACTTTTTTCCATGTCTTCATTCACAAACTGACACTTTAAATAAGTTTGCCTACCAGTGAGGGCTTTTTACACTTCAATATACCATTCTTTGGGCTGCTAGACACTTTTTATACTAATTGTCTAGTGTTGTTCTATATTTTTACACTGTCATGATTGTACCTTTTATCTTTGTGTTGTTATTCTATTTTTTCCTATTTGTTTGTGTCTAATATCATAATGTATCCAGCATCTGTCAAGGGAAATCTTGAATCATCCTCTTGCTATATACAGGTATGCTGCTTATAGAGAGAGATGTCATATACTATAGTTCTAGAAATTTTCTCGCTTGATTTCATTTCACACTTACCACTCAAAGGGCGAAATTAAAATGTGCAAAAGTAACTTGCTTTGTAATTCACTACATTGTATGGCATTGGATTGTGTGGAATTAAAATGCGCAGAAATTCTGTAGCTTGAGAACAATTGAGTTTGCACCAAATTAAACACACACCAAAATTCCTAAAACTGCAGTATAAGTTTTAGTGAACAGCTAATGATAATCTCTCTGCAAGCAAAGTTAATATAGACTTTGGCCAATCACGATGTCAATAATATATATCTAAACCAATCTCGTTGTTATTATACATAACACCTGAATCAGAATCAGAATCATTTTAAAATCATGGTTTACTTTTCTAGGGCTACATATCTACTCAGCCCACAGGTAGAAAACAAGCTAGCTTCCTTCAAAGCAGGAATCTTATGTATGGAAATGACAATTGTTTTAACTTTTAATTTGAATTTTGCATCAGTAAAACATAACACCTTTATGCACTTGCACTTGTAAGCCACTGGTGCAGTCAAATCTGTTTGAGAAAACTTAAAGAGAAGTGGACAACTAAGTTATGTGTCAACAGATTTCTTATGCACCTCAGTGAGAAATTATTGTATATTTTAAGGCAAGATAGCCAGCAAGTTCAACAAAAATAAACTATTCACCTGCAGTGATTTAAGGAGTCTTCATTGAAATGAGCTAAATGAAATGTCGCATTGCAGCACCAGTTGAACTCATAAAGTTCTACACATAACTTGTTGGTTCTGTTTTTAACATAACGAATTTTTAAAGCCACACATCAGCACCAGTCAAATTCATGTTCATTTCAGCACCAGTCAAATTTATGCATATTTCAGCACCAACTGAATGTATGAACACTTAGACATAATATGTTGGTTCTCTATTAGACATTGCAAATTAGACCTAAAGTCTTTTCTGTATTAAACATTACAAATTACACCTAAAGCTGAACACAGTGTGCGGAACACGTAGGAAATACTACTCTGGTGTAACTGATCATTGGCAGTGTAAGTATGAAACAATCCCATTGATTGTGTACTATCAATTTTTGGAAATTTTACAGTCAAGAGTAACTAATAAATGAAAGTGGAGGTACGCGTCTGCTGTGAAAAAGTCGGGTTGATCGCTCACTTACGGGAATTTTTAATTCAACAGTAACAAAAAACTCGAACATGCAGTAGCCACTCTGACCATTGTATGTCATTGCTTACTTTATAGTGGCCTGATTTCTAGTGTACAGTAAACTGACAACAAAAACACACACATCTGGGAACACATTGCTGCGCTAAGCAATTGACTCTTTATTCTACAGTCAGCATTGGTAATAGGGAATTTTTCTTACTATTAACAATCTGAGATCAATTCTTACAGGCCACATTCATTACTTTTAGTGAGATAGGAAGACGCCCAAGCTCTCTCAGAACAAATACATTATATGCTTTACCATATAACCCAAGGCAATACTTCAGAAAATTAATGTGAAACCGTTCAACTATAAATTTTAACTCACCTGAAATATTATCAATTGCATTGACCTAGATGGAATTATCATACCAATACACGCTTAAGTCTTCCGAGAGCCATGACTACTTTATGGCATAATGATTTGACAGTACCATCAAAGGAGCCTGAAACTGATATTTCAATCCCAAGCTATGTATATTTAGTGATTGTTTCTTGCTCAAAATTACCAAACATAAATGTTTTTTAACTTTCTGCCTGTTTTATTTGAAATCACACTTTTGGTTTTTTTAATGCTGAAATGTTTAGATTCCAATTTGTGCAATACAAGCTTCGCCCATTCAAGCAGTTTTGCAATCCTTGTTTACTTTCGGTGAGCATATCGAATCATCTGCATAGAGCAGGCAATATGTCCACAGCACTTTGTGATGTCACTTACCATTCATTAATAAGGTCAAAACTCCGCTGACAGAGTGTGTGGGTGGGGCGGAGGGGGGGGGGGGCAAATGCCCCAGACAAAAATGGAGACTGAATGGTTTGAAGTCAAACCACATTATGCACTACACTGAACCGCGTCACAAGTGTGCCACTATCATGACCAAGATAAAAATACACGACAACGGGGCTGTGTGTGAACTCGTGAGTTGTACCGACACGACAACATGAATGATGTTTTCAAGACAGCAGGAGACCGAAGGAGAGGTGTATAATACTTGACCAATTTCCAGCAACATTCTGAGAGGACATAAAGAGCCTTGCATATTCCACTTCAATAGCACTGTTTAGTTCACTAGATATATTTGTTGTCTAATGCTATATATTTTTACAAGGTTATGGTTTTAACTTTTATTTCTGTTTTGTAATTTCCTTTTCGTCCTATCTGTTTGTTTCCTGTATCGTAATGCAGATTCCATTAATTAAAGGAATGGTCCACCTTCTGTATACATATAGTGTCTATATATAGAAATGAGACTTATGTTTTTAATACATACAAACATAAATACATATATATATATGTATATATATATATATATATACACACACACATATATATATATATATATATATATATATGAGCCTGACCGAACCCGAACAACCGAACCCGAGCCTACCGGGTTTCAGGATTGAAGCCCGGCTCGGGTTCGGCTTTTACAATCACTAAACATTCGGGTTTGGTTATCACTGTCAATGTTGCCAATAAAGTTAAATTAAAAGGTCACTGAGGATACTTTTCGTACTTGTATAAACTATAAACAATGCAACAAACGATACTTTATAACTACGTGTGTCACATGGGTTGCATTAATCGCCTTAATTATGCCCCTGTGCAAAAGGGTAACAGCTATTAACCCCTGTCAAACGTTTTCATGTTCGAATTGCATATACCAAACCCGAATGGTGCCCGGTTCGGGGTCGGTAGTGTGTACCAGGTACCGAGTACTCGGTTCGGTTTCAAAATGCATGCTCGGTCAGGCTCTAATATATATTCATATATATATATTGCTAATGATAATCTATTTGTGATATATTTTAATAATAGCTTTGCCTGCTCTCATTTCATTGTCAATAAAACATGTTTCAACTTATTGCTCTGTTATTGCGGCAACATCACACAGTTCACTTTTCTAGGGTTACCTATCTGCTCAGCCCAAAGGTAGTATATATTAAAGACTGGATGAGCTGAAGTCAAACCACACAGTGCGCTTCACTGAAACGTGCCACAGCCAATTATTTCATGACTGGAAATTATACATTCATGTGTTTTTTGTGAACTGAATTGTTGATTTTATCCACAGATGCCGAAACAAGTGTTACATGTAGAATTATCACGGTCAAAATGGGGACCACTTTCACTTTCATATCATATTTACCCTCAACATACCTCAGTCACTATGTATTTTTATAGTCGACACATTTCCCCCACTTGTGCATTTATTTCGCGAACAAAAAAGATGCGCATAGCAGGTGTATCAATAACATAGACAGAATGAAATGTGGGAAACCGTGGCTAGGATAGCGAGGTTGTCTCAGTAGCCTGAGAAAAACATTAAAACTGTTAACAATAAAAAATGTATCAAAAGGACTTAACCTAAATTATGCCTAACAATACACTGTGAAACAACTGATCGCCTATATGTTGAGACCACAGTCACATGTTCTGCTTGGCTGCCGAAGGAAACACATGTGGCATGTGCAGTAGATTCTCTCTTATATGACACGCCCTCTGCAGTCACCACCAATTCAGTAAAGTACCAGATCTGGATACAAATGTATGTGTGTTGTTGTATTTCAAACACATACAACAGGAACAATATAAGGTCCATAGAGAAAAAAGTGAACATGATTGGTATATATATGCGAGTAGGCAAATGTTAGAAAGACCGATATACAAGCAGAGGCAAATTACATCAACACTGTTATCAGACAAACAATAAGTATCTAAAGAAAACAGTACATATGGAGAGAAAAATGACACATCATAATTATTTATCCTGCAAAAAAGAAACTAATGATATATGTGAGTATAACACTCTCTTCCTTTGTAATTACAGGGGCATATAGAAAATGTCAGAATAAAAAGATTTTGAACCAGAGCATTATTACTGTGCTGCAATCTCACCCTCAAACTAAGGCTTGTTTTCTCCACACACTACCATGGTATTCATTCTATTTGATACCAGCATTTAACTGGCTATAAATCTGTAGCGTAAAGTGTGAACTGGTTAACTGTATTTATTATCGGTTTTGTTTACAAGAAACATCACCGCCGACGGTATTCAACATAATAGTAGACATAGAACTAACATATAAAACACAATTAAAGAAAAGCTTTACATATAAGATAAAAGGTATCAATAACTTCAAAATCAGTACAAAATGGATTTATCAGATCACATATAAATAATAACTACTGCACAAATCATTGTAATCATATCACATTGATCAATCATTAAAATCATGTCATAGCAAGAGGCTCATGGGCCTAGTGGTCTGCTGTCATCGTGGCTATATTGCTCCTACATCTTTATCTTGAAGTTGCAAGTCCTCAAGTAGTTTCTGAACATATAAAGGTTATGCAATTTTAGTGTCTGATATGTTCACCAGATTGAACTTCACCCTCTATGTAATCATAGCTTATTTTGTAATTCGGGTGATGGATATTGTTGCATGTAGCAAGATAACGAGTGAGTCTTGACTTTTGTGTCTTCAGTGACCTTGGGACAGAAGAAAAAGGTCACCCAGATTTTGTAATACAAGAGACCCATGAGCCTTGTGCTGTGCTGACATTGCCATTGATGTCCACGCTATGCCCTGCCATCATTAAATCCCCTCTTTCAACTTTACAGGCATGGCGACATCACAAAAGTAGGTAAGGATCATTGGTGTTACATAACCTTCTAGCATTGGACATTGTCTATTCATCCGTCTAATTTGGCAATTCTAATCTAATAACTTTTCTAGATATGAGTTTTGTATTTTAAAACACATGTTGGCTCATTATATCCATCAAATTTTAGATGGCGCTTCTGGTGTCATTAGCAACTTAGACTTCGATCTCCCCCCTCCCCAACTCTACCAAATTTAGTGAAGATCCACCAAAATTTTAAAAATGCTACAGCGTTCACAAAATTTTCACTTTTTGACCCCTATATTGCATAATATTGTAGGTGCTGCCACAAATACCAAAACGGACCTATATTTTGATACACCAGTCCTGAATGTCATTTCAGGCTAACTTGAAAACTGTGGACAGTATCGCAGTAACAAGGTTTTCACATTTTGACATATATTTTAGATAGTATTAGAGGCGGCACACCAACATTGATGTCGACAAAGATTTTCAAACACTTTATAACTTCTAAACGTTATGTGGGCCTTCCTAAAAATCGGGGGGGGGGGGGGGGGGGAGGGGACCATTCACGAGGTGACCCCTATACCTTAACTGGCCATTTCACCTTGACATTCAACTGGGATTTAAAAAAATGGTAAGTTCAAAATATGCACCCCACATCCAGGCTTTCACATAGGGTCTGTTTGTTCAAATAGGGTAATAACTTGTCGAGTTACTGAAGAAAAACAATAATTTTGGACAAGCGCCAATCTCAATATAGCATTAGACATGGTCTATATATCCTATAAATGTGGCAAACCGAATCTAATTACTTTTTCCATAGAGAATTTTATATCTTAAAACACATTAGGCTCATAATTTCCGTCACATTATAGGTGGCGCCTCCAGTACCGTTAGCAACTTAGACTTGACTTCTGCCACAATTCTACAAAATATGGTGAAGATCCGCCAAAATTTGAAAGATGCTAAAGTCTTCACAAGATGTTCACATTTCAACCCACAATTGTACATAATGTTGCAGATGGCAAGCCCAGCAAAGAAAGTGGTTTTCATTTTCATACACCCCATAAAACCTAAAGTTATATCGGGCTAACTTGAAAACTGTGGACGGCATCATGCTATCAGTCAAAGGTTTATGACTAGGCAGCCAGCTGGCCAGACAGAAGGCCGGACAAACATAAGTGGCCATATCACACAAAAGGAGCACACACATGAACCATAGTATTGCATCAAAGGGACTAGACTATCCCATTATACCATAGACTAATAAGATGATCATAGAGTGATCATAGATAGAGATCAGTCATAATGATTGCTGCCTCCTGCACCACCAAGCTGGCCGCTGCCTACTACAGAAGCGTTACAGGCACGATGCACAAGGAGCCAAGAAAAATATAGAATTAATGGTATTCTTTCGTTCAATTATGAGTAGTTTGCCTCTTGAAATAAAAACATATTGCATTTGCATACTGCTCCATCCCACTTTGTTACAGCCTGTTTGAGTACACACATGAGCCATCCTATTGCACCATAGGGACCAGACTTAGCCATTTTACCATAGACTCACAGAATGATCATATATTGAGGTCAGTCATATGACTGTGGTCTCCAGCACCACCCAGCTGGACGCACCCTGCTACAGGGGCATAACCAGCCAGGAAGCACAGGAAACCAAGAAAAATGTAGAACTAATGATATATTTATTAATATACTTTAGTTGTATTATGAGTAGTTTGCCTCCTGAACTAAACATATATTGCAGTTGCACACATGCCCATTTTACTTCCTTATAGCCTGTTTAAACTCTTGTTTGTCTTCACATGTTTTAACTTTAATGGGCAGATTATTCCATAAACATGGCATCATAAATGGTTTTGATTGTTTGCCATACTGAACTGAATTATACCTTGGCAGGCTCAAATCCAGTGATGTCGTGCTTCAAGACCAATTTGCCTTCTGTTTATAAGTCCATCTAAGTATTGAGATGCTAGCCCATAAGAAATTTGAAGACTGCTGTTACGATGGTTCTGTTATGATAAATTCTAAGAGTGGTGACATCAGATTTTGTTATTAAATCTTCGTATGTGGAGTCAAAATCTTTATAAACATATCTCAATGATCTCTCTACGATTGTTTCTATTTTCTGTATGTTTTCACATGAACAAAAGTGGTATAGCAACGAACAGTATCTAAAGCATGATACAATAAAAGGTTGTACCACAGCAAGCTTTGATGGAATGTCTAAAATATGGTTGAACCTTATCAATACACTCAGCTGTGCTGAGGCTTTTTTTACATAATACTGATACATGTTGGTCCAAGTGAAAATTGGCGTCAAATGTTACACCTAATAATTTGACAATTTTCTGCACTTTGAATCCTACCATTATGAATTTCCACAGAAATATTTACATTTGTCTACCAAGTAACATAGTTTGAAATTTAGAAGAGTTTGCTTCCATAAAGTTGTTGGTAAAACATTTTTGGCAACAGCAGGTTTATCTGACAGTAAGTTACCAACCTTATTCATTGAGTTGGCTATAGCTGTATGAGTGTAATCGTTAGCAAAATTTTAGAGAGTTCTTTTTTGATAAACCGGTATAGGTCATTAATGAACAAATTGAAAAGACAGGGTCCCAACACAGAACCCTGAAGGACTTGTTTTAAGAGTGGTTTTGATTCACTAAACACTGACACAATTCTTTCTTTCTTACTTCAACCAGGGAGGTAAGTTGCAATCAATTTAACTGCATTATTTCCCATTCCATGTGCTTTTAATTTGGCTACCGGTAGAAGATGGCTATCATTATCAAATGCTTTGGACAATGGCAAGTTAAGGTAATTTTAACTGTGGTTAGATGAGCTATAGACAGACTCACCAGACTGGTTCCGCAGGTATATGGCATTGTGATCTACCTCACTGCACACGCAGATTATGCGGTCTAATGACTAGTTGCATAATAGCTCAAGGGCTTGGACATTGCAAAGCATGCTTCCAGCATTGCCAGTTTTTTTTTTGTTTCGTCCTGGGAAGTCCTGTCCGACGTCCTGTCCCTCTATGTGTGCTGCCCAATCATAACAAGACTAATGGACTAACGTGTTCATAAGAACATCTACACCATGGGTAGACATAAACCCAATAGAAAATGCACGGTGTGCAAAATGCCCATAAGACACCAGAGAGGTCCTTTTAGAAAGGGCAAATGCACCATGAATTTGGCTGACTCTGTGCCAACTACAGATTCCAAAGTCGAAAACCCGTCAGCTTCAACAGAGTTCAGTAATCCTTTCGTCGCCCAAACGATGGCTACGCTGGACCTAGCAGCTCAAGTTGCCGACTTGCAACTCCAACTAGCCGTGGTGCGTCATGCCCAACACAGCTGACCCAACGAGGTGAGCAGGGGGACATCAAGAACCGACCTCCCTTCTGCAGAACTGACCGTCCGGACTGCAGCACGGTGTGTGACACCTGCTAAGGTAACAGGCGGGACTGCATTACACATGGCTCCCGAAAATGAACAATCAAGATTACTTTTGTAATTAGATACTTAAACTATTGTGCAGTACCGGCATGTAAAATATGGAAACCTCTACAAACCATGTCCAAATCACATACCATAGCATATTTGGATACTGGTTTTTTGTATATAGGCATGCAGTTATTTCTTTTTTTTTCCCGACTAACCATAAAGTCAGTAAAATTCCATACCATATATGGTAACTGACACCAGATACTGACATGATTATATGAATAGCGCGCCATCAACGGTCTACTGCATAAGTTACCAAATGTATGGTGAACAATTTACTTTGGAGAACTCTTGACTTCCTGGTCATATGCCGAGACGTCTCATGCGTGTACGGCCATAGACACTGACAAATTTATGAGTCTGGAGAATATACAAGGACAGACTAGTACCATTTAGCTACAACCACTCTTTTTATTACAAAAAAGATGCACATAGCAGGTGAATCAATAATATGGAAAGAATGAAATGTGATAAACCATGGCTAGGATAGCGAGGTTGTCTCAGTAGCCTGACAAAAATATAAAAACTGTTAACAATAAAAAATCAATCAAAAGTACTTAACCTAAATTATGCCTAACAATACACTGTGAAATAACTGATTGCCTATATGTTGAGCCCACAAAGAGTCGCATGTTCTGCTTGGCTGCCGAAGGAAACATATGTGGCATGTGCAGTAGATTCTCTCTCATATGACATGCCCTCTGAAGTCACCACCAAGTCAGTAAAGTACCAGATCTGGATACAAATGTATGTATGTTGTTGTATTTCAGACACATAGAACCGGAACAATAGAAGGTCCATAGTGAAAAAAGTGAAGATGAAAGGTATATATGTACGAGTACGCAAATGTTAGAAAGCCTGATATACAAGCAGAGGCAAATTACATCAACACTGTTATCAGACAAACAATAAATATCTAAAGAAAACAATACATATGGAGAGAAAGATGACACATCATAATTATTTATCCTGCAAAAAAGAAACTAATGATATATGTGAGTATAGCACGTTTTTCCTTTGTAATTACAGGGGCATATAGAAGATGTCAGAATATATAACATTTTGAACCAGAGCATTATTACTGTGCTGCAATCTTACCCTCAAACTAAAGGCCTGTTTTCTCCACACGCTACCATGGTATTCATTCTATTTGATACCAGCATATCACTGGCTATAAATCTGTAGCGTAAAGTGTGAACTGGTTAACTGTAGAACCAGCAGCTGATTTACAAAGAGAACATCAATCCTATATTGATGGAATAAATATGTTTTTGCTTTGTAGTTTGACAGTCAATGCATGCACATTCTGTATTATTCCAACAGAATTGAGGTCCATTGAACCATCGGTTGTAAATGATGAAAAATTGCAAGCCATACATGTTCGAGTGTGGTGCTAATAAAGCACACACAGCAAATGCATTTTATGGGTGTTTTATGGGTTACGAAATTGTCCACCTGATTTGAAATAGCCAAGCTATTTAAAATTATACACGTATTAAACAAATGAAATTTTAAGTCTCTCAGTGTTATTGGTATGTGATACATATTCAAGGACTGTGGCCTTCATCTCTGTTCTTAAATTATGTTGATTAAGGGCATTTGAAAATGTATATGTTTGATGATTGTGAAAGTATCATGTTAGTGAAGACAAAGAGAACCTGCAACAGGAATTTATCTTCAGACACATTATTGATAGACGTACCAGTCCAACTTCCACAGGTAGGTTTCATTTCATTCAATTTCATTTCATTTTTATTAACTGTCGGTTTTGTTTACAAGAAACATCACAGCCGACGGTATTTAAGATAATAGTAGACATAGAACTAATATATAAAACACAATGAAAGAAAAGCTTTACATATAAGCTAAAAGGTATCAATAACTTCAAAATCTGTACAAAAATAGATTTATCAGATCACATATAAATAATAGCTACTGCACAAATCATTGTAATCATATCACATTGATCAATCATTAAAATCATGTCATAGCAAGAGGCTCATGGGCCTAGTGGTCTGCTGACATCGTGGCTATATTGCTCCTACATCTTCATCTTGAAGTTGTAAGTCCTCAAGTAGTTTCTGAACATACAAAGGTTATGCAATTTTAGTGTCTGATATGTTCACCAGATTGAGCTTCACCCTCTATGTAATCATAACTTATTTTTGTAATTCGGGTGATGGATATTGTTGCATGTAGCAAGATAACGAGTGAGTCCTGACTTTTATGTCTTCAGTGACCTTGGGACAGAAGAAAAAGGTCACCCAGATTTTGTAATACAAGAGACCCATGGGCCTTGTGCTGTGCTAACATTGCCATTGATGTCCACGCTATGCCCTACCATCATTAAATCCCCTCTTTCAACTTTACAGGCATGGAGACATCACAAAAGTTGGTTAAGATCATTGGTATTACATAACCTCCTAGCATTGGACATTGTCTATTCATCCGACTAATCTGGCAATTCTAATCTAGTAACTTTTCTAGATATGAGTTTTGTATTTAAAACACATTTTGGCTCATTATATCCATCAAATTTTAGATGGCGCTTCTGGTGTCATTAGCAACTTAGACTTTGATCTCCCCCTCCCTAAATCTACCAAATTTAGTGAAGATCCACCAAAATTTTTAAAATGCTACAGCGTTCACAAAATTTTCACATTTTGACCCCCTATATTGCATAATATTGTAGGTGCTGCCACAAATATCAAAACGGACCTACATTTTAATACACCAGTCCTGAATGTCATGTCAGGCTAACTTGAAAACTGTGGACAGTATCGCGGTAACAAGGTTTTCACATTTTGACATATATTTTAGATAGTACTGGGCAGCACATCAACATTGATGTCGACAAAGATTTCCAAACACTTTATAACTTCTGAACGTTTTGTGGGCCTTCCTAAAAATTCGGGGGGGAGGGGGGGACCATTCATGAGGTGACTCCTATACCTTAACTGGCCATTTTACCTTGACATTCAACTGGGATTTTAAAAAATGGTAAGTTCAAAATATGCACCCCACATCCAGGTTGTCACATAGGGTCTGTTTGTTCAAATAGGGTAATAACTTGTCGAGTTACTGAAGAAAAACAATAATTTTAGACAAGCGCCAATCTCCATGTAGCATTAGACACGGTCTATATGTCCTATAAATGTGTCAAACCGAATCTAATTACTTTTTCCATAGAAAATTTTATATCTTAAAACACATTTGGCTCATAATTTCCGTCACATTATAGATGGCGCCTCCAGTAACGTTAGCAACTTAGACTTGACTTCTGCCACAATTCTACAAAATATGGTGAAGATCCGCCAAAATTTAAAAGATGCTAAATTGTTCACAAGATGTTCACATTTCAACCCACAATTGTACATAATGTTGTAGGTGGCAAGACCAATAAAGAAAGTGGTTTTCATTTTCATACACCCCATAATACCTGAAAGTTATATCGGGCTAACTTGAAAACTGTGGACGGTATCATGCTATCAGTCAAAGGTTTATGACTAGGCAGCCAGCTGGCCAGACAGAAGGCCGGACAAACATAAGTGGCCATATCACACAAAAGGAGCACACACATGAACCATAGTATTGCATCATAGTGACTCGACTATCCCATTATACCATAGACTAATAAGATGATCATAGAGTGATCATAGATAGAGATCAGTCATAATGATTGCTGCCTCCTGCACCACCAAGCTGCCCACTGCCTACTACAGGGGCGTTACAGGCACGATGCACAAGGAGCCAAGAAAAGTATAGAATTAATGGTATTCTTTAGTTCAATTATGAGTAGTTTGCCTCTTGAAATAAAAACATATTGCATTTGCATACTGTTCCATCCCACTTTGTTACAGCCTGTTTAAGTACACACATGAGCCATCGTATTGCACCATAGGGACTAGACTCAGCCATTTTACCATAGACTCACAGAATGATCATATTTTGAGGTCAGTCATATGACTGTGGTCTCCAGCACCACCCAGCTGGACGCACCCTGCTACAGGGGCATAACCAGCCAGGAAGCACAGGAAACCAAGAAAAATGTGGAACTAATGAACAACATGTCAAAGTTGAAACATTTGAATGTGCTGACAATTATGTGCATTTCCAACCTTGTGCAGTTTACAAGTATATGTGCAGCTAAACTTTGTACACTAACGGTCATATTTTAATAAACGTAGGTGTCATGATACATGTGTACATTAAAGTAGACGAAGTAAATCAAGATTAAAATCACCAAAACATATGTTTAAATGGCTTGCCTCTCTATACAAGAAGTAAATGGTCATCTGGAACCATGCACTATATAACATGCAAGAAGGGAAGTCCTTGTATTCGAAGGCCCATGCTTAACTTGTGTGTGGGACTTGGGGGTCACGTGACTCATATCATGTTGTGTACAGGACAATTCACCTTCCGGTGACACATGAACATCAACTTGCCTAAATATACTATTGCTGCATTGTTGTAAAATATGACACAGACCCTATCGTTATCTAGTTTTGCATTCAAACATAGTCTACAGGACACCTCCCTGTAAACAAATCTACGTCTACTTGCCTAAATATACTATTGCTGCATTGTTATATAGGATGACACAGACACTATCGTTTTGAATTAAGACAGAGTCCCCAGGAAACTTCAACTTCCAGTAACAAATCCACATCAACTTGCCAAAATATACTATTGCTGGTTTGCTATACAACATGACAGAGACACACTGTTATAATCGAGTTTTGCATTCAGACATAATCTACAGGACAGTCCACCCTCCATGTACAAATACACCTCAACATGCCTAAGTATTCTTTTATTACATTGTTGTATATGACACGGACACGCTACCATAATAGATACAATTTTGCCTAGAGAGCAGTATACTGAGATCTAGTGAGTAGATTCGATTTTGAGGAGTGGTAAAGCATCTTTTCCTTTTTAGATACAGAAGCCGCCAATACCTTTACTGTCGTCTGTGTAACCAAACGTCATTATCACCAATATCCTCATTCATCAATATACCCAATTGCCAACTCGGTTAATCTTATGCACATGCTGTCATTGATATTTACTCTGTGGTTGACCACATCACACCTGTACATACAAGACCGGTCAAATTATAGATATTTTAATGTAAACTGCTGCGTTTCACTTGTCGCTATTCCCCCTGCATTGAAATAGTATCATCCATTTTTTTCTTTGCAAATTATGATATATAACTTGATGCTGAAATTTAAATATTCGTTGTTCCAAATTACAATAGATATGCATGTCTGTTTTGAGTTTTTCACATAAAGTACTCCTAAGACCACATCTACAGAGTAATGAAGAGTAGTGACAATATTTCAAGGTACGCCAATAAAATAGTCAACAATTTGGAATCTCTCATAGGTATTGGCTTTCCCGTTAATATAGAAACTGTTAGAGTATTATGAAACATGAATATCAATGTTTTGGTAGCTCTTGAATCTGCTTTTTGTGATTGTTGACTTTGCTCTCCTTATTGGATTGAAGTTTGAAGTTTTCCGATGTGTAGGCTTAGTGAGGTACAGTGCCTCTTAATGTTCAAAGAATCCAGAAAAACGATGTGGCGACCTGTCCTCATTTGCTGTCAAATCAGTTCACTGACGAGGCAGGAGAACCAAAAGGTGGGTGGGGCACCATGTCTCTTTTCATCTTAGGTGAAAGTAATAAATTCGGGCTTTCCAGTTGGAAGGCATTTCTTGCTTAGTAAAAATAAAGTCTTTATATAAAGCAGAATCTCTTTGAAAGGTTGACAGGACCAGTTTTTGACAACCAGTTGCCCTTTATGGGTGACTGCCTGTTTCATGCCAGGAGTGAAATTTATAATATTTTTCATATCCGTATTGTATTTGGGGGAATGTTGATGTTTTAGTAGCTTTTATATCTACTTTTTGCTATTTTCAACTTTGCTTTTTTGGTGGATTGCAATTTGTGAATATTCTTCATGTTTTCTGACCTAAATAATGTTCCGACTAATATATGGCCACAGTTGGCCAGTAGCTTTTTTGAACAAGTCATCCGTGCAGACCCACAGACAGAATTGCCATGATTTTTTATCTTCTAGCTTTTGTTCCCCTTTGGGTCACGCTTTCTACAGCTGCAAAAGTTCAGTTGTAATAGTGTTAGGTACATACATCTGTGCAACTGAATCATGACCAGACTCTCTTGCATATACAATTTCCATTAACTCATTCTACCCTGATAGAAGACCGAGTCAACAGCTTTCCTTGGCATGCTCTGGGCACACTAAAGCTATTGGCCATGGCATATAATTTGGAATGATCTTCCAAGCAAGTTTCATCCAACATTTTGAAAAAACAAAATCCCTAATTAGTAAAAGACAAATAGCAAATGTCATTTAGCTATTAGCGGGAAAGAGCATTATTAGGTAGGAATGAGTTAAAGACGCCAGAATCCCCCTTCCCTGCAGAAGTGCCAGTGATACTAAAATACACACAATGACAACAAGAGCTACAGTGACAGGCATGCCCAATATTTGTCAGTAGTGACGTCCGTGGAGCACAATGCAACGTCATTTTCTGCATCTGAGCCCAGCATACCATTTAGCTGATAATATATGGATATGAGTGTCACAGATATATAACCAAGTTACCAAGTGTTATAGAGACGCAGTCAAGGGGCACGATCACCATGTTTGAAAAAGGGTCTGTTCTATGTCTTTAGAAACAAATCATAACCATAAATGCACACTTTTATCCCGATATGAACTATTGCTATTTGTTTTTATGGATCATTACATTATGCTCATCAGATGTTCGATATAACACTGTGACAGTCACATGCTCATATGAATGTCCGCTGGTGCACAGTCTCAAGTAGTAAATTTAATGGGATATTCAGAATAAGATAATCATATGCAAGCACCTATGTACTGGGTCAAGAGGTTTTAAGTTACTACTCAATATGCTACATTCAGTAAAGAAGATATGTGATCTTGACAATTGAGTCAGTGCCAACCATGTGTATCTCACTTTACACTTACACGGGACCACCACCATGTACAAAGTTGTACCTCAATTGATTCTCCCCATATCCAGACAGCAGATGTAGCACAATGCAGCCACAATGGTATAAGTGTAAAGGTGCACTGCAGCTCTCAATGCGTCATTTCGTAGGTGCATAATGTCACCTTGTTAAGGGCTGTAGACACAGAGTAGTAGAACACCATTTTAAAAAAGCGCATCAACACACATTAATGATCCTTCTTCATATGCAAAGTGTTGTCTTGTACGTATGTACCTCCTTTAGCCAGTTTAGAAGGCTATAGATTTGAAACAAGTTCTGACCATTCTAATATAGTCAATTTATTCTTAGTTTCGTGCATATATGCCAGGAATATCATGATACTCTTTCCGATTTTTGCCATTATGTATATTATACTGTATCTGATGTCCCTGCTGGAAACAAGCTCATGGTGTCTTTGCCAAGTACTTTCATATACAAGTGACTCTGTTCATGGTTGAGTCGGACAAATACATATCATAAAATTATTCCAACAACTATCACAGCAGTGAAGGACATGAAAGGGTTAGAAAACCAAAAAGATAATTAATGCGTATGACTTAACATATATGGTAGCAGGCAAGACCAATGCTTGTTTACTAAAGTGCTCATAATTTCATTAGTTTGTTATATACCTGTTGTTAAACAACTATGACTGCATTTTTGTCAGATATTTCCTTTTGTGATGTTCTTATATTTCAGGTTGAAATAAAAATTGGGTTATAAGCTATCCTGTAGGTAATTATATCAAGAATGTCTGACTGACACTTTAAAGTGGACTTAATTATAAAACATCATTATGTTTTCCTTGTAGTTGTCATTATTATATCTTGCTGGGGTAAAAAGATATCACCCCAATTGCTTTAATATGGGCTGCTCTAAATATGCATTTTTATGGAATATATGGGTGTCACATATAATATTATGTAAAATCAACAGGGTAGCGTAGGGTATGCCTGAGCACACACACAATGTTTCCTGCAAACAAACAGCTATAGAGCCTAAAAAAGTGTCCCTGGTATTGTGCTGCCTATGAGCTTTACAATGACACCAGGCTGAATGTTCCTCACACCACTGTACCCTTCTTGCCTTGTGTGCAGCACTGAGAGGGATGCCAATGGCCTTCAGCCTTCAGTTTGGCCCACACTAGTCTTTTGTTAATGGTAGACTGTGATGCTCTGATGTAGTAGGCCTGGCAACACTGGTGATGATATCTTTTGGTGGAAAGAAACCTATGCCTGTGCACTTGCTGGGTCAAGTAACGGTCATTCAAGCCATCTGACAGTCTTTGTTGCTCAGATCCAGCCCTCCTCTTGCATCCTCTCGTTTCCGGGGAACAGCCCACAACCTTTTTACTGA